>OY987263.1:35886685-36486685 GCA_963920665.1 Straminergon stramineum
AAACGGGAGGGAATACCGTCGCACGTCAGATACCGCAATTGTCTGAGACCCCTTCTCATGTCTACAGGTATTCCCCATCATCTCGATGACGGAACGAAACCTACAAAACCTTAATTCAAATTGCACGTCGCCCGAATCGCACATTTCAAGTGGTCATCTCGCACTCGAATCTAGATGCCTCCTTCCATCGCGGAAAAAGCACGGCCCCTGAAGCCTAACCCTACCTACCATGCACCGACACAGCCTTACTGCCGTTCTGGTAGAGCCCAATCCAAACGATCGCCGCTCCAAATCCCCGCCCTGATTACGCTAGGAAACAAACGCGACCATCAAGAAGCAAAAAACAAGGGCAGCCAGTCACTCACGTCTTTGAACTGGAGCAGCCCGAGCTCCGCCAAGTACGTGATGGTGTCGTGGGCCGATTCCGCGGGAATGATGAGCTGCACCAGCGACATCTCCTCCGACCGGAATAGATCCATGGCCACCATCTTGACAATCCGGCCGCAGCAACCGCAGGACCCTGCGCCGCAAGCCAATCTCCTCGAACAACCGATTCCGCGGATCTAAGTCTGCCGCAAGTCCCCTGCACCGTTGGCGAACCGGAGAGGCGGTGATCTCCAACTAAGTTAGCAAAACCTCAGAAATTAGTCCCAAAATAAAAATGCTTTTCCAAATAAGAGCAGAGGAGATGCCCGGGTGAGGAAGCAGACGGCCTCACCCGATGGACAGAGAGGAGGCAGAGGGAGAAGCAAACAGGGGAATTAAACTAAGGAGGGACGCCACGGACACCCTAAGAAAGCTCGTGAACGAAGTTACGGAGTATCAATTAACAAGGCTTCGGTTGGTTTGCCACGCGGCGCCACGGCATCCGTGACCCCGAAGTTTAGTGAAGTTGTGCGAAGACAACGAGCCGGGTCGACCGGGGCAGCGGGTCACGCACTGGGCACCCGACGCGGCATTTTAGTGGGGAGGAGTACAAGTGTACTGGAACACAAACTATCACCTGTGCCGTTGCCACAGCCGAAATAAAAATTAAAGTAATGTTCTAAATTTTTAATTCATCAAAACTTCAAATTCAATAACTTTCACACCATATTGTAGGTCCAAACGCCTAAAAACAAAATCTGTGCACCCCTCCTTGCAAAGAGCTTTCTAACAATACCAAGAATGTGACCAGGAGATGCATGGTCCAAAAGATCCATACTTTAGGATAATTTAAGATTAAAAAATAACTCAAAAATCCATAACTTTCACACTATATGTTGAAACACCACAAAACTAAGTCCGCACACCCCTCCTCATAAAGAGCATTCTAACAGTGCCAAGAATGTAACTGGGAGACACGCAATCCCAAAGATTCATGATTTAGAATAAGTTAAGATTCAAAAAGAACTCCAAAATCTATAACTTATTACAAACACAACCAAGGGATCCATGGTTGAGGAGATCTTAATATAACAAACAAACAAAACAAAACAAACAACCTTATTAACTTGTAATACAAATAGAGTATTAACATTTACTTATAATACTTATGAAAATAGATCTTGATAATATGTAACATTTATGAAAATTACTTTTATGACACTTCAAAAGTAAATATATTAAGTTTATGAAAATAAAGGATGAAAGTACAAAAGAATATGAGTCATCATTCATGTAATTTGGTTGAAAACAAAAATCTATAGTAGTTTGATGCAAAGATTCTTCTACATGCCAAGATTGTACTTGCTTTTGAAGTGCAAGAATATTTTTGATGAATCACATGTTGTCATTAGGTCTTTGCTTCAAAAATCTCTTCAAAAGTCTCAAGTGCACTCTTAGCATTTTTGAATCCTACAATTGAACATTTTTCAACTATTTTCAACTTTTTCCAATTGTATTTGTCTAATGAAGGGGGGAGGGGAAAATGCATAAAAAATTAGTGTCACTACAATAAAAATTTGAAAAATTGGTACAATATAGTAAAATTTCAACTTGTACTAATTTATATGACTTGGAAAATTAGTGTCTCATAAGATCAATGCAAGATCATCACTAGCTCAATGCAAGTTTTTACTTCATTGGCTTTCGAAAATTAGCTCTAGTAATATGTCCAATTAGTGGGTATGCTTATGTATATTACAACTTTTGTGAAGATTGCATTGAAAGGGAAGATGCTAAGAATTGTACTTAGAAATTATTGTGTATAGTCAAATTTTGAATTATTTTATAAATCTTTATCAAAATAATATAAACACATTAGATTTTAATTTTCCAAAAAATAATGTAGGAACTAGTTTAAGCATGTGAGTTTTGGTGATAGCTAAATAATCATCTTGCATTAATCACTAGTTCAAGAGGGAGAAATACTTCACAATGAGAACATCATTTCTTTCTCCTATTAAAAAATTTAACATTAAAAGAATTATAAGTACTTCACACATTAATTAATTTTATGATTGAGAATTTGAAAGTAGCAATCTTAAGTCTTGATTATAATGATAATCCATATTATAATGATGTCACCAAGTTGCACCTCATCACCTATTTCCAGCATTGCATCCTCTACTAATTTTAGAAATATATAGACTACAACTGAATTTTTTAGAATGTAATAGGTCATATATATGAATGAAGAGAATGATTTAGGATGCTCATTGGAACTACTATGATAATTTTTATCTTTCTTTGGTGCTTTGAAAATTCACTTTTTCTTCGGAAACCATCTCTAATTGTATTTGCTTGTTTGCAAAAAATTCAAGCTTGACTTGTGGTATTGGGAGATACATTCTATTGCTTCAAATTGGTGCCTCTACCTTACCCGGGTCGGGTGTCCAATGTGTTCCCCGCTTGCCCGGTCAGCCCGGCTCGTCGACTTCGCACAACTTGCCTGAACATCAGGTTCGTCCCCGATGCCGTGGCGATGGCGTCGCGGCTTGAATCCGCGTGCAAACCAAAGGCTCGCTAGTTTCTCGAGGTTTCAGTAGGGTCTCCATGGCATCCCTTCTAATTCACCTGATTCCTTCCCATTCGTCGTCTCCCTCCATCGGGTGAGGCCTTCTGCTTCCTCACCCGGCCACCTCCTCTGCCCTTCATTCCGAAATCTTCTGTGTTTGGGACTTTTGTTAGGAGTTGCCTGATTTCTAGGGTTTGTTAACGTCTGAGCACCGCCTCTCCGGATCGCCAACGGTGCAGGGGACTTGCGGCAGACTTCGACTGATCCAGGGGATCGGCTAGCAGCACACGGGATTGCAGGGTTCTCAAGATGGTGGCCATGGATCTCTTCCGGTCGGAGGAGATGTCGCTGGTGCAGCTCATCATTCCCGCGGAATCCGCCCACGACACCATCACGTACTTGGCCGAGCTAGGGTTGCTTCAGTTCAAAGACGTGAGTAAAACGGAATCCCGGCCATTGACGTCCACCGCGTGAACTCAGATTCGCCTTTCGTGCATCCTTGGTTATATTCCTCGTGAAAGCTGGAGCGTCATCCCGTTGGAGCTGATTTCGTCGAATTTTGTTCTCACCCCAGTGGGTTGTGTTTTGTTGTGGCAGTTAAACCCCGATAAGAGCCCGTTTCAGCGAACTTACGCCAACCAGGTGAGGTTTCGGAGTCGATTCTCGTCCTCGGACGTCACTTTGCTGCTGTCAGTTCTCATTTCCTTCTGATCCTTGAAGAAGCCAGTTTTTGTGATCCCTCCAATTTGGGAGCAGGTGGCTGTTACGTTTGTTGACGTCTGCATTGTGTGGTGTCAGGTTAAGCGATGCGGCGAGATGGCAAGAAAGTTGCGGTACTTTCACGATCAAATTGCGAAAGCTGGTCAAACCCCTGCCTACAGGCCTATGCTCGACGGGGATGTCGATTTGGATGAACTGGAGTCGAAATTGACGGATCTGGAGGCGGAGTTGTTAGAAATCACCGCGAATACGGACAAGCTTCAACGCACGCACAGTGAGCTGACGGAGCTTCAGTTGGTGCTGCAGAAGGTGAGAGGGGTGAATTGGTGGAAAGAAGCCCGAGAGTGCTGTCGAGCGTTTAGGGTTGCGTGGTGGTCGAGTGGTTAGTGTGGATGTAAGGTGGAGTCAGCGGGGTAGCCTTAGTGAGTGAAGTGGAGTCGTGCCGCCTCTTGCGAGTCGGCCTCTTGGGCCGTGTGCTAGGTGAGGGTTCATAAGAATTTCGTTCTGCGAGATCTTGGTGTTGTTTCATGACCCTGCTATGCGGTGTTTTGTGTCCAGGCCGGTGCATTTTTCAGTTCGGCGAGGAATGCGGCCACCACTGTGCAACAGGAACGAGTCGATGCGGAGAATGGTTCGTCGATCGAGGAAGCCATCGATCGGCCACTTCTACAAGAGCAGGTGCAGTGTGCTTCTCTCCCGCGTGCATGTTTGAGCGGGTTGCCGTGGTCGTGAATTGGACTTTCTTGCTGCTGTGATCTTGGTGCGCGTAGTGGATGCGCGTTTCTGGTTTCGGTGTGTGATGTTGTTTCCAAGGCCCCATGTACTAAGGGGAGTGATTCTCACAGGAGATGCAGACCGAGCCTTCGAAGCAGGCCAGATTGGGGTTTATTTCTGGTGTGGTCCCGAAGGCGAAGACTGCCTCTTTTGAGCGTATCCTTTTCCGCGCCACTCGAGGCAACATGTTTCTGCGGCAAGCTCCAATCGAAGATGCTGTGCTCGACCCAGCGACGGGTGAAAAGGTGCGTGGTAAGCCCGTCCCTTGAGAGGTGCCGAGATGTGTGTGGAGTTCTGTTCGCCCATGTGATGGCCAGGTCGTGTGTTTTGTGTCGTTCTTGCTTCACTGTTTCGAGCTGGCACCGGCATGGGATTCGAGGTCCCCGATATGTGTAGGTCCTGAAGAGCCTGGTCTGCGGAATGAGACAGGGAGTTCGTGTCGCGGTCGTAAACGGAAATGCTTGCGCCGTGGCATGGCTATTTGTGCTCTCAGTGCGGGCGATTGAGCGGCGCAGGTTACTTGTCGTAGTTGGGAGGTGTTGTGTGGGTTCGATGGAAGATGTCAATGAGTGTGATTGACGAATCGTGCAATGCTGGGAGTTCAGGTGGAGAAAACCGTGTTCGTGGTGTTCTTCGCCGGAGAGCGTGCGAAGACGAAGGTTGTGAAGATCTGCGAGGCGTTCGGTGCCAATCGCTATCCCTTTCCCGAGGATCCCAGCAGGCAGTGGCAGATGAAGGAAGAGGTACCGGTTTGAGAAGTTTTTTATTTATTCGTATTTGTGTCATGGTTGCGTGTCGCAGGACTCGCTCTGCATTGACTGGTGTGTTTGCTTTCTGGTACGGTGGAATGTGGATGGGCGAGTCCTGTCTGTTTTTTTCGATGACGGGATTGAACCTTCCTTCGTAGCTCGGGAGTGTTTGGTTTTTTTTCGAATTTTTAGAGTCTGTGTGTCATTCTCGATGGCCGATCGTGTTGTTCATATGTGGCATGCATTTTGTCCTTCTCACAATCCACACAGCCAGCAGTTCCTTCTGAACGTGACGTCGTGATGTTTTCCTGCGATTGGCCTGGGTGTGCTTGCTGAATTATGGGTGTGGTTTTGTCCAGGTGGAAACGAGGCTGGGTGAGCTGCAGATTACCCTGGACGCTGGTCTTCATCACAGAGACAATGTTTTCAAGAACATTGGGTACAATCTTGACCAGTGGACTGTCATGGTGAGCCACATGTTTTGGTGATGGGGTGATGAGTGATCGTCAGGATTTTGATTTTCCTCTCCGCTTCCGACGAAAACTGGTTCGGAGACCATTGGGGTTTTGACGTGGATCGTCTTTTGGGCCCTCATTGACGCCGGTTTGGTTTCTTTTGTTTTGGCGGACCCAGGTGAGACGAGAGAAGGCGGTGTACCATACGCTGAATATGCTGAGCATCGATGTGACCCGCAAGTGCCTTGTGGCTGAGGGGTGGTGCCCCGTGTCTGCCAAGCCGAAGGTGAAGCCGTCCGTCCTCTTCAGGACACGTGCATTTGACAGTGGAAGAGGAGTGTGCGATGTTGTCTTTTGTTCGAGTGCCGAGTTGTGATGTGTATTGATGTTGGAAGTGTTTGTTTGTCGTTGTTTTGTGAGTGCAGATTCAGGACGCTCTGCAGAGGGCCGCGTACGACAGCAATTCTCAGGTCAACACGATCTTCCAGGTTCTGCACACGAAAGAGTCTCCGCCGAGTTATTTTGAAACGAACAAGTTTACGAATGCCTTCCAAGAAATCGTGGAAGCTTACGGGTGAGGCTTCCTGGACCGCTATGAGTCGATCTCGGAGAGATTCTGTATTCCCGGTGATGATCTTCGAGAGTTTCGACGGAATTGCGGTGGTGGTCGAGTTTTCTGTCGTTTCGCTTTGCGGTATTGATCCGGTGAGGGTTGTGAGTTTGCAGGGTGGGACGATATCAGGAGGCCAATCCTGGCTGTTTCACGATCGTGACTTTTCCGTTTCTGTTCGCCGTTATGTTTGGCGATTGGGGCCATGGGATCTGTTTGCTTTTGGGAGCTCTGTATTTGGTTTTGAACGAGAAGAAGCTTGGGAAGCAGGTGAGTTTCTGGTGAGGACCCTTTTTATTTTTTAAGCGGAGGAGGTCATAGGTAGAGGAGGGAAGGGAGATATGAAGGCATTGTGTTGTGGTGGGGGCTTGGGGCTCACGGGGTCGGAAGTTGTGTGTGTTTCGCACCTAAATCCGGGGTTGGTACCGCAGAAACTTGGCGATATCATGGAGATGGCCTACGGAGGTCGCTACGTGATTCTTCTGATGGCGATTTTCTCCATCTACACTGGTTGGGTTTATAACGAGTTCTTCTCGGTTGCATTTGGCGTTTTCGGTGGATCGGCGTACCGTTGTCCGGATCCGCAGTACTCCATCGAGGCTTGCCCGTAAGCTTCCTCTCGTTCTCGGGAGTTTTTCGGGTTTTTTTGTGGTGGTTGAGATTCTTGTAGGTCTTTGGAAGCGAGCAGCATTTGGATGGTTTTGTCCAGATGTTTCGTTAGGAGCTTGTTGCGCCCTTGCCGGGTATAATGATGGTTGAGCTTTGGGTGTTATGACTGAGCCGGTTTGTTCACGCTTCATGTCACAGGACGGCGAGTACTTCCGGAGTGGAGAAGTGGTCGTACAACCCTTATGCGTTTGGAGTGGATCCTATCTGGCATGGATCCCGTTCCGAGCTTCCCTTCACGAACTCTTTGAAGATGAAGATGTCTATTCTGATTGGGATTTCTCAGATGAACCTGGGCATTTTGCTGAGCTACTTCAACGCGCGATACTTTCGCAGCGCTCTGGACGTTTGGTAAGTCGCTGAATCTTGTTGAGTGAGAGCTTCTTTCCAGCTGAACGGCACCGCTGTTTCTAGGTTTGACGATTCGGTGGATCGGTACGGTGTTCGGGACATGCGAGTTTCGTGGGCTTGGATTGCAGATGGAGGGGATTCTGGAGCGGGGTTGACGATTCTGTGGTTTTTGTGCGACTGACTTGAGTCGCTGATGAGAGGATGAGCCGATTCGTTCGCTTTGGATGGCTGTAGACAGTAGTGTTGGGTGAGGGTGCTAACTCGGGTTATCCGTTTGGTTGGAGGAGTTCAGGTATCAGTTTGTTCCTCAGCTGTTGTTCCTGAACGGTCTGTTCGGGTATCTGTCTTTTCTGATCGTTCTGAAATGGTGCCAAGGGAGCAAGCCCGATCTGTACCATGTGATGATTTACATGTTTCTGAGCCCTATGGATGAACTGGGGGAGAACCAGCTCTTCATCGGCCAAACTTATGTTCAGGTACGGCGGCTGTGCTGGTGTTGGGGGTTTGTGCAGTCGGATGCATCCCATGTTGGATTCATGTTGGGGCGACTGGCGACTGGATGATTTGGGTTTCAGATGGTGAGGTTGCCGTAATCTATGTGCCATTTTTGTTGGTTGTATTTACGTTTGTGGCTGTTGTGGTTTCAGGTCGTGCTTCTTGTCGTGGCATTGGTTGCCGTGCCTTGGATGTTGTTTCCCAAGCCTTTCATTTTGCGCAAGCAGCACATTCAGGTGCAAGCCACTTCCCCCTTTTATTTGATCGTGGATGTTGCGGGCTTGCATGGCTCGACTCTTTGTTCCTGCATGATGTGGCGTTATGGTGTCGTTTGGTGGGTCTTCGTTTGGGATGTGGGATGCTTGGGGTGTGCGGTGGCGGAGTTAGTCTATGCATTCCCGTATGGAGTCGGTGTGCACAGCAGTGGATCCGCGTGCGGTTGTTCTGTGCTGGTTGACTGGGAATTGGGATGGGGACTCGAATTTTGTTCCTCATCGTGGCGAGCGTAATTTCGTGCGTTGGTTGTATCTTGGTTGCGCGAAGCACACGTGTGTGGTGTGTTTGCAATGTGGGATTGCGTGATGCAAACCTGGTGGATAGAGTTTGTTGTGTTTGGGAAGTCACCGAAGGACTTGGGTGGGAAAGAGACTAAATACGCAATGTTGTGGACCGGGTGGATTGTCCAGAAAATGCAGGGGAGAGCTTATGGAGTTTTGGGAGGCTCCGACACGGAATCGACTGACTTGGATGGGGACGGTGAGCACGACGAAGAGGAGTTCGAGTTTGGTGAAGTCCTGGTGCACCAAATGATTCACACCATTGAGTTCGTGCTGGGTGCTGTGTCGAACACTGCATCGTATCTTCGACTGTGGGCCCTCAGGTACGTGGTCTCTTGCCCCCAGCGAAGTGTGGATGATGTTTGAATGCGAGTTTGGCGGAGGTTATCGTGGACTTTCGAAGCGTTGTTTTGGAAGCGCATTGCTGAATGGGTGCGATGGGGTTTTCTGATGGATGTTTTGGTTGTTGTTTCGTGTGTAATTCCTTGCAGCCTTGCGCACGCACAGCTTTCGGCGGTGTTCTATGAGCGCGTGCTCTTGTTCGCTTTTGCGTGCGTTCCTAAACTTTTTCTTAACTCTCGTTTGCGTTTCTCTTGTTGTGATGTGGTATTTGATCGTGTGCAACTAGACGGGTAGTGCGGGACGCAAGCGTAGCGCCTGTGTGTTATCTGAGAGGACCTCTCCCGGTCCTCCGCATTCTACCCTTGGGGAAACCAGAAATACTGAGTTGAGGGATGCTAGTGTGAGGAGGTCTAGAGCAGCGGGCGTCTGCAGGTTATGTAACCTTGTTGGATGGGTGGTGGTTGTGTATGTTGCAGGTACTCGAACATAATAATCCGACTGATCGGTCTGGTGGTGTTTGCGTTCGTGACTTTCGGCGTGCTGCTGCTGATGGAGACGTTGAGTGCGTTCCTTCACGCTCTGCGTCTTCACTGGGTGGAGTTTCAGAACAAGTTTTACCAAGGAGATGGTTACAAGTTCCATCCCTTTGCGTTCAAGACTCTGACGGAGGAGGACGACGTGTAGGTTGTATGTAGGGCATAAGATTAGGTTTATTGTTTCTCTTTGTTTCTTTTCTTTCAGTTAGTCTTCCAATTGTATCTATCGATTCACAATAATTTGCTGCAGTTGAGATTCTTCCGATGATTGTGTTCGTCCGTTCCTTTGGTCTGCGTGGGCCTTGTGCGATGATGGGAACCTTGGCGAGCGTGGTTCCGAGGATGGTGTGTCTTTGGGTCTTGTTTGGGTCTCCGTCTGCCGATTCTGAGTGCGATCCATTTGCATCTTCTCCGACCATGCCTTGAACTGGAAGAAGAATGTTGCAAGAAGGATGGAGTTCGATGTGGACATGTGGTTCGTGAGAGAATTATGTGTCCATGACCGTCTGCGGAATGTCCTTTCTATGCAGATTTGGAATCCTGCTCTTGTGCTCCCCAGATGATTGTGCTTCCCGAGTTCTACTGAGTGATCGAATGGATTAAGTGTGAGCTGTGAACTTGGTTCCTTCAGATTCGGGAGGAGAGATTGACATGTTTCCAATTTCCAATTGAATACTGGAAGCCGAGTTGTTTCAAATGCTTTGTTAACGCTCAAGTTCAGTAAGTTACTGAGGCTGGTTTCTGCCACCATCACAACTGGGTGGGTGCATGAAACCATGTGGCGTTACTACTTGGGAGGGTTTTTTCTTAGGCAATTAAATGCCGAATTGCCTCAAAAAAAAAGGTCTGCTTCAAGCCTATAGAAAAAAAAAGGGGTAAATGACTACCAGAATGCCAAAGTGCAATTACCTCTCCATGTGCACAGCCATAGGGGTTCATAAATCTCACTTCAATGAAAAGACTAGTGCTAGCATCCACATGTGAATGCAACACAGTAAATGGAGGTTAGGCCAGAGTGGTGATAATTCCTTATTTTAGTATACATTTAAATCCTAACAATGAATGATATTTGTTGGTATTATTGCCCAGTGCCTCTCATGGGCATATCTTCGAAAAGCCTCATCCATCTTTTTGATGTGACAACAATGCCAAGATTTCTTCAATGCAAGTAGGTGAGTAGCCAAATTATCAATGTTGGCACTGGTAGCAGTGTCGTCTAAGGCATTACTATGTTTTTTTGAAATTTCATTGGTGGAATTTGGCCATGGTGGCAGATTGGCAGTGCCGTTTAATTTGGAGTCTTGGGCTTTGCAATAATCGTTGCCTACAAGGCTCCAACAATTAATTTGAGGTTCTAGGGCCCAAGTTGGAGGCGCAATGGGCAGGTAGAGGTGGCGTAGTTGGGGTGGTGTGGGTAGGTGGGGATTGGGGAGAGGGAAGCTCGGCAGGTGGAGATTGGGGAAAGGGAGGGCAGAGGAAAGACCACTGGAGGGCATAGTTAGGGACTGAGGGTAGCCGGGGGAGCGATGGGTTGTGGGCAGGTGGAGATTGAAGAGGGCTAGAGGGCTCAGTGAGGGGGTGTGGCTAGTGGGCGGATAGAGAGGGTGCAATGGAGGTGGCGCATGTTAGCAAGCTGTGCAGGTCAATAGGGTGGTGGAGCAAATGGAGAAAGTCAGTAGACGGAGCAAGTGGAAGTCCAACCAACTTTTGGGCAAATTTTTTTTGGTTTCCCTTCTTCAATTTGTAGGAATGGCAATTGTTAAGATGCATCTCTTCAATGCAATGTACAAACATATAGTAGTTCAATTTTAGTTAGGCAATCGTTGCTTAATCCTTATCGCCAACATTCATTCATGGTTGAGGGAGATGGCAGTATTGCAATGCATTCTTAGTATTTCTTGCCTTCAATTTTAGGATTTAATTTCATAAGGTTTGAGGCGGCTACTGCAACTGTAGTGTAATTATTCTTGAAGATTTGAATTTTTATTGAAGGTTTGAGGCGGCTGTAGTCTAATTATTCTTCCTTAGTTTGTCATTACACACTGAGGCAGCTGAGGTGGCAGCAATGTAATGTACAATCATAGGATGAAGAACGTTGCAAACTTGGAATGGTTGTTTGTTTGTTGCAATGTGAGTGGGCAATTTGCAACTTTTGTGCAACGTAGTGTTTTTTGGGTTTGGCAATTTGGATTTGTTGTACCTTGGCTTGCAAGGGAAGTCGGTTGAATGGGAACTTTGGAAGCTTTGGAAGAAGCTGTAACTTGTTAGTTGTGACGTTCTTTTTGTTTGTCATTGTTGAATTCAGCTTTCATGGGGGCATTGCAAGTTGTGAGAGAAGGTTCACTTTTGAGTTTAGACATCGGAGAGCACCACAATGTAGAGACTGAAGGTCTGAAGTCGATATGAGCTTGAAGTACCCGATTGAACAATTTGTAATTGTGTAGTCTTGTCCTATAAGGTAGCTATTTGTCTCAAGTAATCTAGCCAACCTCTGATTGAACGATGTTTCTTCTCTTGCACACTGTAGCTCTATATTTTTAGTTTCTTGTATAGTCTTCCATCTTTTTGTTCTTGATTAGTATTTTTTGTTTAGGGATCCTTAATCACAGCATTGTGGTCAAAGATGGAAGCTTCTACTCCTGCAGACTTAGGATTGGTTGCTGCGGTGAATGCAATTGCATTGAAGAAAGTTGCAACAGTTAGGGAGAAGAGGATACTTAGAATTCAAAAAGAAAAGGAAGTGGCTGCCCAGAGAGCACTGCAGAGCGGTCGACTGATCGAGGAAATTGGACATGAAAAGGTATGGAAGAAGAGAACGATGCAAACATATTTTTTGGCCTCTCGTAATTTAGACAATGGCGATGCTTTGGCGGTCATGGCAAATGAAGCAAGGCAAGAACTGAGTACTCCATCAACAAATCAAATTATTTCTCTCAATTCAAATTCCGTTCCACCCATGCATGAAGCTCTTATGTCTATTGACACAATTCATGATTCTTGTGAGGCTTCGATGACCAATTCAGCTTCCATGGTTATCTTGACATCTACTCCAGCAACAGTCCTTGTATCTAGTGATGATTCTACCTTCACTGTTTTTGAAGACAACCCTAATATCACTACATTGCACAACTTCTATGTGCCATCTGAGAGTGAGGAAGCATCCAGTGATGATGACTTCAAAATTCCTCCGCCACCAAAGCGCACAAAAAAGAACTATGACTTGTCTCGCAAATTTCAAATGGAGTGGTCAGCTAAGTGTCCTTGGGTTGAGATGGTTTTAGCTTCTGATGGGGTACTGTACATGGTGCATTGTTGTGTGCACTGAAATGGGAAAGAAGCCATACTTGATGGGTCCTAAACTTTACACACTACTAACCCATGAAAAAAGGACAAAGCATAAAAAAATATGTTATTGTATGCTACCAAACGACCCACTACAGTGTTATAGCAAATCAACAATAACAACATTGTTGAGTCTAGGAAAAAACGGGTACAGATCGCCACTTTGTTTCAGGTTTTAAGTGATGGGAGGCCAATGGCTGAGTTCACCTCCAGACTTGACTTGTATGAGTTGCTCGCAGTCCTTGATTTACCAAAGATGCATTAGACTGATGGGGCTGGTTGGATAATGGCATTTCATATGTGGTCCATAGTGCAAGATAAAATGAAGCCCATTATTGGAGCTGCCCAGTATATTGCCATAACTACTGATGAAACAAGTGTTGTGGATAACCGCAGCTACATTGCTGTCCATTGTTATGTCATGCAAAATTGGACCCGTGTCCCCATATTGATCTTGTTGCAAAAACTTGAGGCTGATGGGGCTTCAGTAGATAATCTAACCTCTGTCATTATTTCAGCTTTGAGTGTTAAAGCTGAATTGTCTCAAGAAGCCATTGCAGCCAAACTCATGTGTTTTGGTGATGATGGAGTAGCTACTTTCCAAGGCCAGAGAAGTGGAGTAACAAAGCAAATTCAAACCAACTATGCCCCTTTTGCTCAAGGTGTTCATTGCATGACACATAGGTGCAATTTGGCCTTCAAGACATTGTCTTCTTTGGAGATAATGTCTACCATTGAGGATTTGTTGCAAGTGATACACAACTACTTTGCTTGCAGCCCCAAGAAGTGTGCTGAATTCCACAGCCTTGCAGTCATGATGGAAACAAAAGGATTGAAGTTATTAAAGAATGTACCCACACGTTGGGTGTCTTTGATTGACCCCCTCAGGAGGCTTTTAAGTGAATATCGTTCAATTGTGGCTAAGATGAATGTGGATTCCACAAACAACAAAGAAACAATAAGGCATTGTCTTTGATGTGCTTTTTTGAATCTTGTAGAATTTTTTTGATAAGTTGTGTGATTTGCCTTACAGCTGAATTTATTTAATTAAACTGTAGAGTTTAGCTTATTGCTGAAATTTTTGGTAAGTTGTGTAATTTGCCTTATTGCTGAAATTTTTGGGTTAAATTGTAGAGTTTAGCTTACTGCTGAAATTTTTGGTAAGTTGTGTAATTTGCCTTACTGCTGAAATTTTTGGGTTAAACTATACAGTTTAGCTTATTGCTGATTTTATGGGTTCAATTGTGGAATTTGCCTTATTGCTGAATTGTTTGTTGCTAAGTTATGGAGTTCTTGTTATTGTTGAAATTTTCATAGTAAGAATTTGAAATTATCTTTTGCATTTCTTAGATTAGTACTAACTATATCTTATGCTTTGGGATGCAGAAACATGTGAGAACAAAGGCTAAGGGTGTTTTGGAAAAACTCATTGACCTTTATGTTATGTTGGGCATGACATGCCTCTTGCCACTTCTGGAGAGCATCGATAATCTAGTCCTCTTTGCCCCAAAATAGGATGTGTACATTTCAGATTTTGTGATTGCCCAACAAGTTTGTCAAGGTCACTTGTTCAAGTTATATTTAGACATTGAACATGCCTTTGCCACTGAGGAGTTCTGATCCTTTAAACAACTTTTGGATTGCTCTCATGAGCAAATCTACATGAAGTGGGTGTTCATGCCCATGGATTTGAATATTGATGGACAGAACTCACAATTGGCTTTTGTCTCAGGAATCTAGACTATATTTGTTGTACATGAAGGACAATTTGTGACCCGTGAATCTTTTGCACAAATTATGAGTATGGTGAAAGATGAGTGTAAAGGTATGTTATTGTTGTATATTATTGGCTAAATTTTGGATTTAGTGTACAATTGTATTTTTATGGCTAAGTTGTAGATTTAGTGTACTACTGTATTTTTTTGGCTAAGTTGCAGATTTAGTCTACTGCTGATTTTTATGGCTAAGCTGTGGATTTTGACTATTGTTGTACTTTTTGAAGGTGCAGCACAGCAACTCATTGATGAACTAAAATCTAGATTTCCAACCCATGGACTCATGGATGCACTTGGTGTAGTCTATCCACAATACTGGTTACAAGGAAATTGTGAAGCTAGCTTCCGCAAGCACCTTGATGTGATCAAGAAAATTTTTGGTGAGCCTAGATGGATTCTTGAAAAAGAGGGCAACAAATTGGTGCCACCTATTCTAGATTGTACTCAGCTGGAGTTGCAGTAGCCCATGTTTAAGTTGGCTATGCTTTCAAATTCCATGGCAGCTATGGAACTACCATTTTTGGTGAATCCACTCACAAAGCTTTGGAGGTGTTTGGATGCAAATTCAGCCCTTGCCAAAAGCTTTAGTGAGTATGTGAAACTTGCAGAGATTGCCATGATCCATGTGCTTGGTTCAGTTGAGGATGAATGTTGCTTTTCTTCCTTGTCATTTTTGAAGGACCGAATTCGAAATAGGTTGGATGCCAATTTGGGAGTGGTGGTTGGTATGAAGGCACAACAAGTGTACACGATCAAGAACTTCCCATATGAAGAATGTTTTCAGCAGTGGGTTCACTCAACTGAGCGGTACCACTATGGTGTTACAAGGTAGTAGGTTTTCCTATCTAGCATTGTCTAGGAGTAGTTCCCCTTAGTAGTGCAATGATCATCCTTGCATGATGATTAAGTTACTATTGAGTTGTTTAGATTGGAGTTTGAAAAGTGGCCTTTCTATTTTCATCATCCATGCGTGGTTTAGGAATATGCCTAGACAACTTTTTTATTCAATAAAGCTTGCCATTGATGAAGCCCAATTGCACTCTCTTTTTCTATTCTTATAGCCTTCTAAGTACTTTGAAAAATATTACCATTGCCAATGTCACAATGAAATTCTCAAAGTCATTGCCTATTTTAACTCCTTACAATAGCCTATTAATGCCATTTGTTCCTTCATAATTAGAAAAAAATATAGCCACTAAGCTTCAAAACTGTATACATAGTAGCCACCTTCAATTTTAGCTAAAAATAATGACGGGACCAAAGAACTCAATACTTTCATTGGAGAAGGGCCACAAAGCCATTCGTTGTCAAACCAAAAAAAACATTGCTACTTGGATCTTTCCTCCAAAGTACGGAGTATCATGGTTTATAACCTAGTTGCGGAAAAAAATATCATTCATTTCCAAGTTGACAATTTGTTTTTTACTCCCTCTGTCCAAAAATGATCTTTATGGCTTCAAGTTTTTGTCCCCAAATGATCTTCCTATTTCTTTTTATGATGTGAGAATTGGTGAAATTTGACTTTCAATTGATATTTTGGACTAGCAGAACAATTTTGAGCAGTAGTTTCCCTTCCATCTATGCAATCATCAATCAAAAGACAAATTAAATGTCAGAATATGTCAATGAACACTCTTCTTTATTTTTGAGTGTTTCTTGGTTCAAGGAGATGAAGCTTTATAGTGTAGTACAAAGGTAAACACATGGTTTGGGCCTATACTAAGTTCCTACAAAGTAATGATCTCGCACTCAACAAGTGGTGTTCTTTGAAAATGCCCCCAAAATTTGACTTTCAAAACTCCAAAACTCCTTTTTGACAAGGGTTCGAAAACTCAAAATTTCTAGGACATTAGGATTGCAGCAAACCCTATTTGCAATGTGAAACAATTTTTAAAAAATGTTATGTTCAGCCTTAATCCAGAATACTGTCCAACAAGAAGTTCATTTTCGGATAGAGGGAGTAATAGTTTTCAAACATTTTTTTTATTGAGTACAAAATTTGTCAACCATGTCTTGACTCTTGGCTCATGTTACAAAGTCCATCACATTTTTACGTTGGAGAATTATCATTCAATTATTTCATTTAGCATTCATGTTGAAATTATAGAGGGCAATGTGCATTGTACTACAACAACTCTTGCAACCTCTCTCGAAAATTAGGATGAATACTCCCCTCTTGCAACATCTTCTATAAATGTAATGATTTACTTTATTTTTGATAATAGTTCTACATTATTTGTACTTCTTTTGTGGGCTCTTTTAATGAGAGAAGCCTTTTTGCCTTGTCAATTAATGTTATCATTGAGTTAGGTCAAGTTGTTTGTTTATGATGAATAGCGGGCTTCAAGCCAGCATTGTTTTGTCCAACTAACTTATCTTTCATTCAATGTAATACTTGTATCTTAAATTTAAAAACTTCCCTTTGTAATTAATTTCATGAAATCGTAGTGAATAATATATTTTGACAAAGATATGAAATAATGTACAAAAATTCAAAAAAAAATTTAGGCTTAAAGGTGTTAATATTCTTGTCTATTGGTATTGTATCTTACTTTGGGTTTTCCCCCTTAAAGTTACAACAAAATATTTTGTCAAAGCGACTCTAAAATTGCCATTTCTATTGCCAAGTGTAAAATTTTTTTTGTCAAAGCCACTTCAAAAGTGCCATTTCTATTACAAAGTGTAAAAATGAAAGGGAAGACTTATTTTTACATAATCCATTGTAAGATTGCACTTCATTAGATTGATTCATGAGATTGAGAAGAATTATCAATAATTCTAACCTCATAGATTGCAAGATTTCAGTTTTTAATGTGGAAAATACAAATTATTTTATTAACCTTATTATACAAGAATATAAGACTTTGAATCCTATAACTAAAAAAGATTGCACTAAGGATTTAAACTTGCAGTCAAGTAGTCCTTACCCAAAGTGACACTACTACGAGTGTCTAAAATGGTTAAGAGTGTAGTAAATTCACATCCATTGCTTGAGCAAAATCTACAATTCCTTGATACCGGTATACCGGTATCTCTTGGTCTGTTTGGTTATAATTGGTCCTGAACGGAAGGTTTCTCTCTGAAAATTCAAGCATTTATTTGGATGATGTTATTTGAAGAAAACATAACCCCAGAATGTGGACTTCACTGGGCATAGCAATAGGAGAAGTAATAACATAAGGTATGTTTTTTCCATTGTAGACCTTTAACCTTTTGGTCACTGCACTGCACATATTTTTAGACATATGAGTTTTACCAATTTTTATTGCAATAGAACAAATTCAAGAGTTTTTCACACCTGTGTCAAGCAACTCATTTTTCAGTAAAAACACACATATTATAGGTGGTCAAAGCAAAAACATATAGTTTCACATTGTTGTCCATAGGGAGGACTATTCTTGTCCTTTTGGATTCTATTGTGGTTCTCTCAACTCCCTACATGATTGCAATGGTAATCCAAAAGTGTCCCTTCAAATGGTGGAATAACCAACGAACCTTCACCCATGGGTCTAAACTGCATGAGGTAATCTTGGAAGTTATAAAACAGTGACTATTCAATCCAATTCCATCCCTTATAACTCCAATTCAACTCCAATTCAACTCCCACTGGAATGGGATTGGGTCCCAACATTAGGGTAGGTTCGAATTGGGCAGTCCCAAACTAGCTTAGGCATGCGAACTTTCCATGATCAATATAAAACTTGGAAGACTGACACTAGGGTTTCTCATCCTCCTAGAGTACTATGTCACCGCCATTCACTTCGAACACAATTATCTATTAACGATGTTTGAGAACCGTGATTTCTTTTAATTAGTTTCAAAGCCATCTGAAGGGAGGTCGGAACCATGCGAAAACATGGCGTTCGTTGTTGGATTATCCAATGTACAAAATATTCAGAATAAAGCATTAGAGGAGCCATGTAGCTCCGCAGAGGCTACCAACCCCAAAAAATAAACATCTGACTGAGTACATAGACAAGAAAATAACAAGAAAATATTAGGGATTGAACAGGAGCACGTGAATGTGCCTGACGTTCTTTGCTTTGCCTTTGGCAACACAAATGTCCTAAAATCTTACACTAGAGAGCAAACCCATCCAAAGTCCGTCTCAAAGTAGAATCTGAATTACTGGCAAATTTGCCACGTGAGGCTAAGAACAACAATCAGTAGAATATCTGTGCTGAAGCATAATACTCACTTTCTTTGAAAACTGGCCGCAAATCTTCAGCTGACATGAAGTTGAGAGGGAAGTTTACAAGATGACCTCGAATGGCTTCCAGCTGCTTGTCTTGGATTCCAGGTATGGGTCGCCCCTCCTTATCCAGAGGCTCAGGAGCTATGCCAAGATCAATGGTGGTATGGCCCATTAAGTTGTCTTTGATTTGAGCAGTAGCCTGACGCAGTGCAAACCGCGAATGGATGCTATCGTCAGGTATGCATCCAAACATTGCTTGATAAATATCAGTGTTGCTCCGAGCAGTCGACATCCACACCTCCTTATAAGTTTCATCTCCAATAGGATCTAGGATCGTCTCTAAGTTGGAGGGGTCAATGCCCAAGTGCTCTGACCAAAGCGACAGGCGTAGGGAGTGAGCAAATCGACCTGCTCGCCATGGTTGGCCATTCATCCTCGAATTCACGAACTCCTGATCCTCCAACACTACACCCATCTCCGAGTCCCGGGAGCCCAGCAAACTTCGGTCATTAATATTCGCAGAGCCGATTAAAACAACGCGGTCGTCTACTATCATCAGCTTGCTGTGTACATAGATCTGGCTGGTGGCCAGTGGACCATTCTCCAGCCGCCCGTAGTTTCGAAGCCCATGGACAGACACGTAGTCCCTAGCTTGAGGTCCCAGAGAGTCCTGTAGCCGTTGAAGTAGCGAGCTTCTACCACGACAAATGGTTCGAAACTGCCAATGCATGATGAACCTGACTGAGGCGGCACCGGAATCATCGACCCCACCTTGAAAACCAGGTAACAATGGAATGACCACAATCACTCGGAAGCGTTGGCCTTCTCTATGTGCTCGCATGATTCGTGAATACATCGCTTCGAGGACACGATTCTGTATCATATCGTCACCATCCATGCCGGAGATGAAGAACTGATTCTCAATGTAAATAAAGTGCTCCGCCTTGTCTATCAAGGAACAGTACGCTGCGTGAATGCTTCTCTCATCCGGTAGGGTTGTGCCTGCAGACCACTGGCCCACACTGCGAATCACCTGAATCTTGCACTTAGATCGAGGTCCAATGTCGCCTAACTCATCGATGTCAACATCAGGATCCGAACCGGGCTCTACTAATCGCCACCAATCCGTTTGGTCCTCGTCTTGGAACCCCTGCTCTGACAAAAAGGCCTGATTATTGTTAAAGCTGAAACTGTTGTCATCTTCTTTGTCAAAAGGCTTGGAGTCGGGCGTAGGAATTTCCGACGACTTTCTGTCACGATCTGCGGGTGAAGAATATGAGCATGGTACCACTCTCCCGCTGCTTCTCATAGGTTGGAGCCCTGAGAATTCTTTTGAAATCCCAGAACTACCGAACCCATCAAAAGCAGTTCCACTGCCGTGGTTACTATCAAGCCCAGTAATGTCAGGTTCCTTGGGAATGAGCAATGGGATACTAGCATACGATGCCATCTTATCTGCATCTGTGGCTTGTTGCAGCGCAGCCTCCACCTCCACTTTAGCTTCTTCCTCCTCCAGACCAGTCAGATAATGAGGGATAACCATGTGCTGGTGTGGTAACAATATGGGAATGGTCTGAGTATTGGGAGCCTTGTTTCGCTTGGCAAAATTCCACCTCTGAACAAAATGCCGAGCTACATCGCGGCAGGCAGGACCCCAGATAGCACACTGAACGTCATGCCACGGCATCCGAGGCAACTTGGTCCGATCCAGCTCATCCTTCATTGCATCTTCCCAGGAATTCGGTTCAGACTCGCGCGGGTTGTAGTAGTCTTTCCCTGGCCAGATTGAAGGAGGTTCATCCCACACACGATGACAAGGATCATCGTAACGCCCATAGCACAGATCGAGTCCTCCCAAGAAACAAACATGGTGGTCCACAATCACAAGCTTCTCGTGGTGTGACCAAAGATAGACCCCTGATGAGAAATGGTCCGGCCAGCGTAACACTTTGATGTTCTCGTGGATCCCTTGCAACCTCCGCTTTGAGTAATTGCTGTTGATTTTCAGCGCCATGGACACTTCTTTGTACAGGAGTACATAAATTTGAACTCCGGCCTTGGCTTTACTCTCCAGTAGAACATCTAATCGGGAATCTTCATGAGCCTTAAAAGGTCTGCGTAGGTAGAGTTCAGGGCACAGCCACCACCCAGTGAGGAAGATCTCGGACTGAGCGCTTTCGATGGCCATGGCAATGGCCTCAAACGCGGCTTTCCCATCTATAAACCACTGTGCCTCACTGCCATCCAGTGTCAGCCCTCTCTGTGGAGCATAGGAACCAAATCGATGGGGATTGCACCACCCATCATTCGATGTCGTCACAGCCGCATTATTTATTGCGTCCACCCAGTCGCGCGCACTGACCGCCCGTCCTGTGCGGAACGTCAACTCTCGATTACCACAGTTCACTACGAACGAGAATTTCAGAGGATTCCTATCCTTTTCAAGCTTTGCCAAGGCATTAGGCTTCTGCAAGCACACAACGACCATTTGCAAGTCAACACCACATCAAGAATTCCATTCAGAGTGAGCACTTTCACTAAGCAAGGCACTTACAAATTACGAATTTACAAAAACAACAACTGAGAACAACCAAATCTTGTACGCACCTCAGAAGAACCCAGCACGTCGAACACGATGACGTCCAGCGGCTTTGCATTGAGAGGATCTGCAAGAAGGACCAAAAATCCGGGCTTGAGAACTGCCCATACTTCTTGCCAATTCGTATTGAAAGAACACCAGCAAGACTCCCAGAAACGGGAGCACGAGGAGGAGTGTTCATCAGCAGGGAAGCTAGGAAGATGCTTCACTGTTAAATAGCCTTCTTGCAACTTGGACCCATACTCCGGTGCAAAAGAGAGCCGACTAACTTCCAGAAACTTGCACACTTCAACGGTATTGACAATGTCAAGACTCTCCAAGAAGTGATTCAAATAGTTTTGCATTGCTGCACTGGCTCGCTGAGAAATAACTGGGAGGGGACCGATTGCCGGACGCATGATGGGTAGTACAGCACTGGAAGGAATGTCTCTCTTCGCCGCACAAAAAGTGCATTCCTGAGCACCTTCGGCCTGATTTTCGTCATTTTGATTCCCGTCACGGTGAGAGGAATGTTGCTGCTGGCGTTCAAGAGACAAGCGACTTTCGCGAGACAGGCGACGTTCACGAGACAGATGGAAGCTGCGATCGTGGGAATTGTGGCGCCCATGAGTAGAGTGGCGCCCCTCGTGAGATGAGTTTGAACGCAGAGCGGTAGATGCGGATGTCGTCGAAGGATGTTCCTCTCCAAATCCAAGGTTTTGAGCCCACTCTTTGATTTGCTCTTGCTTCTCTTGAAAATCTTCAACCAATGCACGCTTCTTCAACGCCAAATGCAGGAACAAGAGCTGTGTCGCCTTCCTCTCGAGACGCCATGTGAACTGTTTGTACTGGATTTCGATGATATACACAAGCTGGAAAGCTAAACTCTGGTCATTCCGCTCAGATCGAGAGACATCCACCACACGGGCGGTTGGTAGCTCTTCGAAGATTGGATCTTCCTGCTCCACAAGAGGAACGTCTAACTCTAAGGGACCCATAGGTAGCGGCACATACTGATACTTGGTACCCAAACCCTCTTCATCCACTTCCTTTCTGATATCCAGCTTGAAAGCTTCGACTTCCACCAAACTAATTCACCACAGATGCCACAGTAAGACACCCTGAAGTCGGCAAGTTTTTCATCACAAACAAGTCTGAATGATCTATGAATACGAAAACTCAATACAAACTAGTAGTGCACCAATGAAACTAGGTGCTCCAGCTCTGAGGAAGGAACCATCTCTTGCGTTATCTGAGAAAACGAACCAGCAGCTAGCACGTCAGTAGCTAATCAACAATAACGTCAAACTTAAGAGTTCCAAGCAGGGTCACATCCAACTGTACCTGATCTACAAAAATGTTTCTGACACCGGCAACCTGATCAACTTCAATAAAAACTTGGGTTCAAGTACTCAAAGTCATGATCCATTTCTCCACCAGCATGCTGGAAATCATGAACCGAGGTTGATGGTTTTCTTTCGCTAGGCTGCTCAAGAGTTCTGCCTTCGCCAGTCTTCTCGTAGATGAATTTCAAACAAGTCAAATCTGCTAGACAAGCGAAGACATGGACGTCAGATGCCTGAAACCCTGCAAGACTGGGCACAATCTCTCGAAGAAAAAACGAATGCGACAATGCCATTCCATATTTAGGAGCCTGGGTATTCTGTGAGAACTATAACCGGTATGAACTTACATCGACTCCCTTGAATATGCATAGTCCTAAAGTCGACAAAACAGTACCACATATGAGAGTTGTCCATCACTCTTCCAGTTCACCCACTCACTTTCACCTTCACAGAGACACTGGAAACAGAAAAAGAGGCTCGTTCCAAACCTCTCATTCTCGGAAATACAAAACTAAGACAGATTCCACAAAACAAAAAGGTAGACAGAATCCATAAGATGATGTGATTCCGAAATCCGTCGAAATAATTCATAGATTCTTGCGGGAAAATGAAATCCCATTCTATGTACACCACATGCTCTCTTCAATGCACATATCCTTCCTTCGTCGTTGATTATTACAGATTTAGCAATTCCATGTTACTGTGGAGCCTGCACGGAAAAGCAGATCACCCAGAAACACAGCGGCAACTCACATCTTTAAACTGGAGCAGCCCAAGCTCCCCTCAATGCACAGGAATGATGAGCCTCACAAGAGACATCTCCTCCGACTGGAACAGATCCATACGAGCCCTGTTTGACAACCCTGGCGGAAAAATTGTACTGTCAATTCATCTTGCTGCGATGATCTCCTAAAATTAATCCCGTCTAGTGCAAGTGGTGGAAACATGACTTGGCTAGAGGTCTACGGTCACTGATCTTTGAAGTGCATATGCAAATCATGCAGTAAAAACAATTCGATCCCAACTCCAGAACCCAAAGATCTTTCGACAGCTCTGTAGTGATCTCCCACAATCGATCCTACAGATTGGTTAAAGGGCATGGTGCGGTAATCATTATCATCATCAAAGGGCGTAGTGAGGTGAATTTACTCTAAAACGAAGCAGAAATTCATTCAATAGCTCTAACCGGTTTTCCTCATCCCGAAACAATCATAGAAAATAGCGAGAGAAGCACCTAACAAATTTCATAATAAAACTGCCTTTGATGCTTAGGGTTTTGGTTCGGCGTCCCGCCAATCTTTGAGTTTGGTCTGGGCTTGAAAACCCTTAGCATCCTCAATCATAATGTTTCACTCAACATCAACCGTAATTCCTATAACGTTTCTGGTTCCGAATTCGAAATCAATTAAATTCCCACCACCCACATGCCGCAACCTTTCGTAATTCACCTAAAATCGGTTACACGTAGAGTCCACGCCATTTCTCAAAATGGCAAAGGGAATACTACCGTCATAAAAAATAAACTCTTTCTCTTCAATGATCACAGAGAGTCCTCTCTTGAGTTTCCTCCCTTGATTCTCAATTTAGAAACGGTGTACAGATCGTGAAGAAAGGTGGCAATCGAGCCACCTGGAGTCTAAAGAGTCAGCACTCTATGTGGTGGAACAGAAAAGCACGGCAAGTCGTCAACACCAAGCTTAATTCTCACCGAATTGCCCTTAACTCAATGCTGACAGAAAACAAAACAACTTCTCTTTAAAAAAAACAGACTTTAAATTCATCGCCGAAACCGCACGTCTTTAAGCAAACAGAACTTTGTCAACTTCCTTCGAAGTTACTAAATTAAGAAACAGCATCCACGTCTCGACGAAAGGTGGCAATTAACCTTGCGAATCAAGCCTAAACTCTAACGAGCGAGAAATTTGTGAAGTAGAAGAGAGAAGCACCGAAATTCGACATCAACACTACAAGTTTGCCACCGAATTCTTTCTCACCGAATTTCCCCGTACCAAAATGAAGAGTACAAAACCTTCCCATTCAAGCGACAAGAGAGCTAACATTGATCTCATCGCCCTAATATCTCTAGCAAAAAGAGGAGCCCTTACACAGCGCAACCATAACTTACTTGATCCGAGACGCCATCCTCCTTCTTGCAATCCCGAAACTCCTTGCGAATTCAACCTTGACACCGAAAAATAAGAAGCAGCGGGATCCGCTCCCCGCACGCAATTGAACGCATCGAAGATTGAATGGTTTGTGAAAATTTCAAAGCGGAATCAGGGAGACCGCAGAATGGACTGCGGAGTTTGTAAAGAAAGAGAGAAGGAGAGGATGGCGAAGAAGTGCGCGTCGAAGAAGAAGGTCGCCCCGCCATCGCCTGCTGGCTGGCTGGCTACATGGCAAATCTAGAGCATTTCTCGCGCAGGCCTACCAAGACAACAGGAACTCCATGGCGGGCGGGGATACTAAGGTAGTATCTTATGTTCACTTACTAGTAAAATTAAGTTACCAGTAACGTAATCAAAGAAGGTAAGGTAACAGCACCCAATTCGGACCTCTTCTGAACTTAAAACCCACTCCAAGAGGTTCTTGCCTAAAAATGGACTCCCACTTTTTTATGAGAGTCTAGGGATAGTTTTAGAAACACCTAATTTCAGACTTTAAAATTCATAGTTTCTTTATATAGTGTTTGAAAAATGCATTCTAAGAAAATTTTGAATCTCCCCGCCCTCCTCCTTTTTCTTTTGAAACATACAACTTCCAAGGGTCACGGCAAAGACTAATATGACACAACATCCATGGCAACTAGAAAATATTTTTTAATGGGAAATTCAACACCATAGGTTCCCTTGTCGTAATACAAGAAGAGGAACACAAAAAAGATCACCATGTGAGGAAAGTTATCACAAGGAATTGAATTGGCAACCTCAAGAATGCACCTAGGGGTTCCTACCACTTGCCCCATCACCCAGGGTAGTGTAGGGTCATTTCAGACCAAAAAGAATCCCCTTTTGACTACTAAGAAGACTCTTCCAAAAAAATCAATATAACATTAAAAAAAACCCATGTAGAATTGCTTATTTGGACACTTTTACGTGTGGTTACTTTACTTCCCATATAATAGTAGGTGCATAGCACTTTATTTGGTGTCACATAGACTAGTTTGTGTTTGACACTCCGTAAGGGAGTATGTTGCCTAGCTATTGAAATACCTATTTAATTTTCAATCTTTTTGCCCATGAAAAGTTGTGGAGGACAAAAAGTGTTTAATTTATAACTATAGAAGCATAGAGTGAACCTATCCATCAAGGAATTTGATACTTTTTGGCTAAGTGCCTATATGATAAGTTTTGACTTTTTTAGAGTTATGTGCTACAAAAACTAATTTCCTTAAGGCCTATAAACTAACATTCTCTAATGATGTCTTTTTTCTAAATCCAAAATATGTAGATAAAGTTAATCAAGTATACTTTAGAACTCATGATGGTTGAGCATTCCGGCAAAACATGTACTAGAGATGTGAAGGTAGAAATAATGAAATAGAAAGTGACACTCCTTATAAATCATACGACTAACTCTACTAACAAAATTACTACCAATATGAAATTATTATTTTTTCAATGTCATACTTTTAAGTATAATTCTTTGTATTCTTTTAATATTTTCAAATCCTCTATACCATAAATATTTGAAATTTGATATCTTTCATTTCAAATATTAAAAATCTTCATAGACCTTCAACATACTCAACCTATCCTTGAAACTTTTTGGAGAGTATCAATAGCACCTCCATCTACCTAGCTCATGGTCTAAATCATGTTGAAATTCCTTCTAGATTTTGGCTCATTTTCTAATTTCCTAATTTTGAAGACACACAATTTGTTGAAAATTAATTTCATTGACTTTATAATTGAAATTATGTACAACTATCAATCAACATACACCCACCTTGAAGGATTCCAAAGCACAAAACATATTCTTGTTAGCACCATTGATGCAAACATCAACAATATGTCAACATAACAAATAAAGCATCCCAAAGAGGTCACTCCCTTGTAATTTAGCAAACCATGTGCATTAAAAGGAAAATTTGAAGGAGGACCATAGATAATTAAAATATTTATAGAATATTCTATCATATTACAAAATATTATAGAATATTTTAAAATATTCTCAAAATGAATTTTCAAACCCCAATTTTTTACATGTAATTTGCATAAATTTTATCTTCAAAAAATTAACAACACCCTATTTTTTAACATCACATAGTTTTCTATATATCCACAAGAGAATTCGTCAAGCAAAATATCTGCCTTTAAATATGAAAATTTTATGGCCCTATCATGTTCCCAATTATATTATATTTTGTCTCCTCCTAACTGTTTGATTGTTCTACCATCTCTTCTCTACTATTCTCTCCATCCTTTTTATCACTCTATACAAGCTAAATAAATGCACATAATTTCTTTTCTTAAGAATGATCTTACAACTAGATTGAGAATGTTATAGAGGCATTCAAAGAAAATTGCATACATACTAAAGTATCAACATGACAACAATTGAAACTTTTATTTCATGTACTAATTTACAAATTTTTATAAAAAAATGAAGAGAAGAGAAAGTTCATATATGTATAGAAGGCAAATTTGAAGAATTTAGAATGCCAATCCATTTGATTAAATTCAAGATATTAGCAAGTATTGCTCTTTCAATCCACATGGCTTAGTAGAAGAACCATGTCTCCAATTAATTCTTCATTCATGTTGGTTGTAGAACTAAAAGGTAACAACAACAACAACAACAACAACAACAACAACAACAACAACAACAACAACAACAACAAGGTTTATTTAGATGTTATTATGTTAATCTTTTTCTTTAGGAAATGACCAAAACTAAGCATCTAAACAAGGCTCTCATTATTGAATTGTTTTAGTTTTTGTCACCATGGAAATCATCCTTTTGGGTATTGTGTGAATCATTTGCTTAAAAAAACACCATTGGAGATCAAACTATTGTACTAGACCTCCCCTTCTCACACAAAATTCCAAAGATGAACATCTTCACTAACTTCTACCCTACATAGAAGGATTCTTTACCAACCATCAGACACTTAAGGTAGACAAGTCTATTACCACTACCTTGATTTGCAATCTGAACATCTTGGGGCCAACTCCAAGAGAGGCACATATTTTTCAAAGGTGTGCACATGTTCCATGAATCAAACCCAATTGCAATTATAATTTTTTGATTAAAATTTTAATTTCTATGAATTTTTGAAGTGGTCTGCCCTGAAATTATATAACTACTCATAGAGTAGAGTCATAAATGTCCTATAAACAACCTATAACTGCCAAGTCAAGTACTAAGTATTCCCCATTAGAGGATTGGCACGTTACCCCTTGTTGGCATTAATGCTTTAATTTTGTTGTAAAGTGATCGGATTTGGATGTTTTTTTGGACAAAATTAGGACTGAAAGTGGAATGATGGAACTAGGCAACAAATGGAAATGGGCTTGTTTACCTTCATATTCATGCCAACAATGCTAGTCTGTGAGCCACAAGACGTGAGCCTACAAGCCTTAAACTTAGTTGTAGGTATGTACCTACAATCATTTGAAGGTGTTTATAACATTTGTGCCTATAGTATAGGTACACTACAACATGAAAAGAATTTATAATATACCTATAACATAAACACTTGTAAACCGTAGAAGGTGTGTATAATATAGACTCCTAAACTCATGGGCTCATAGATTCTATGCTCACATGTTAGCACTCCCCATGTCCGCTCAGTCCTTGTAGGGTTAAATTTGAAGCGACCCTTACATCTGCCATTGATAGGGTCACATTTTGGGTGACAATATAATTGTGTTGATGAACTGAGTGGTTGGATGTTGGTATATACAACATAGGAACTATGAGCAATAAAATTGAGCATTGCAAAGCATGCTGGTCAGATGGTAAAGGAACTGACCCACTTTTGACCACTTAAGCAGATACACATATTGCAAGGGAGGTTTCAATAGTGGGGAAATTTTTCCCATGAGTAGAAATAGAGTTCATAAGGTTTCCATAATTTTTCAGATTTTTTTTCCTCACAAAATAATTACTACGAATTTTTAAGCTAAAGATTCTGTTCTACCCATATTGGCTATACAAACCTTCCTCTTTTTGACCGAGGGTTCTTTGCAAAATCCAAGAAGGGTTGGGTCCAAATTTGAGAGTCTTGTAGCCAATTATAATGCACCACAAACTGCCCGGTAACTGTGCCAGCATTAATTGTTGCTAATCACCTGTTGATTGAAATTACTCCGCCCTACATTGCCAGATTGGATCTATGATTAGTAAGGGGTCACTCCCTTACAACGTTGGAACAAGAAAATGGTTACAACTAATTAAGCTACTAGAAGTCTAGAACATATGGACTAACTTGTTTGGACTTAATATATGGCAATGTTTTTTTTAGGCAATTAAATGCCCAATTGTCTCAAAAAAATGGGTAGCTTCAAGCCTACAGCAAAAAAAGGGGGTAAATATGTTAAAAAATGCTAGACTATCATCATAGCCTTGCATGTTGTTGCCACAATGTTTCCAAAACCTCATTTTATCCATCATGCAAAGCCAATACATACAAATATTGCATACAAAAATGACATATTCAAAATTGTATAAGGTAAAACAGCCCATTATGGAACTTTTGCCCATTACGAAACTCTATGAATGAGCCCATTACAATTTTCTTTTAATTTTTGAAATTTGGTCCACATTCAATGTCTTAGCTAACTAGATGGAGTAATTAGCGACTGCAATAGGAACTTTCAGTTTTCTAGTGTTAGTTCATTGCAGGAAGTGCCTTTTTCAGGTCTTCTGTGTTAGAAAGTATTGTGACTGTAATAGGTAAGTAAGATGAGTGTTATGGATCAATTTTTGTTGGTTTTGGGGTAGTCTACAGGTTGTGATGGACTGAACACTTAAAAAATTCATAACAAATTCACAGTTTGTCAAAAAAAATATAATTTCAAATGCTCTCGCCATTTCTGTCACTTGACTTTCTCTGGAAAAAAAAGTAGAAAATTTCAGAAATGACAAGAGGGCAAACCCCCCACTTGGTCCATAATGGGCTGTTTTACCTTATTCATGATTGACCTCATTCAATTCAAACCCCCAAAATGAAGGAACTAGAAAATGCAGAACCTTCTTGAACCACACAACCATTTGTCTGAAAAAAAAACAAAAACCCGTGATATATGGTATGATAGGTGAGTTCAAAACATTCCAAGTTGAGGACAAATGAATGTGGTTGCAGTGCCAGAGGCTCCCTGGGTGGAGTTTTCAGGGATTTGTTCTTATCTTTTGATTGTGGAGAATTGGGCTTGCGTCTCCCCACCAATGGCATGATTTGGAATCAAGTGGTACAAATACTAACTTACTTGTATCAACATCAGGCATTACCTTCGGATTGTCAGTGAAGTTATCAATTGTCAGCAGGTTTTGGGGGTCAAGAAAATGCACAGCAGATTTCACTCATATTTGTTAACCGTTAACCCCTCAAGGCCCAAGCAGTTTATGTACTTTTCACAAGTTTGAACTTTGATTGACACTATGTATTGTACATCAAGCTTATTACATAATGTTAATTATACTTTTAAACTTCACCATTCAATAACAACATTATAATATGAAATTCACTTGGATATACCTCTTAGAATGTAGGAAAATGAAGTTATAATTTTTACTTGTTGAATAGGCAAGAGGCCCACAACAGGCTTTGTGGGCCTTGAGGGGTTAAAAGGGAATTGAAAATCAAATGTGTCCTTAAGATGTGCCGGGTAACCTGAATTTTAATTTGACAAAGCAAACAATTGTATTGGATATTAGGTCAAAATAGAAGAAGAAAGAAAGAAGAATAACTTTTGTTGTATGACCAATATGAATGAAGAGTTTGTTGGGGATAGTTCTACTATTTGGTCCATGAAGGCTTTGGTAGCAGGTGCCATCTTAGGTCGAAATATGAATAATTGTGACATGTGAAGATGCAAATTATTCAATTTAGATATGTATATACACATGTGTGTATGTACATATGTGTATATAGAAAGAGAGGGATTGAAATTTGGGGATGTATTTTATGGCCCATTATGTGATAGTGTATTTGTATTCTAGTCAAATGAAGTATGAACCTATATATGAATTGAAAGCATATGAAGTGTATTCAAATACTTTGAGATGACCACATAAATAGATCAAGGGTACAATACATACAAAGGACAATTGGCATAGCTTGCAATCAATGTAAATTTTGCTAGGTGCAAACCACTTCCATTCTTAAAACCACTATTGTCCTCATGTCCTATAAAGAAAAATTGTCCTTCTCACATAATGGAGTACAAGTCAAAGGAAATGATGATCACCTCCAAATGCGTATGGGGTCATTACTTCCACACATGATTAGCACATGCTTGTATGCATATATTATTCTCCTCATAAGAACCAAGTGAATTGGGTGTTTCTAAACTCAATCTTATAGAAACACTATAATTTAGAATATTTCTTAGGGATGTTTATTACCAAAAAAAAGGTATTGTTGCCTTCACAATTGACATGTCTATAGAATGCAAAATCTCTACATGATTTGGACCTTCTTTCTATAATTTATGCCCTAGCAAAGTGATAGTCTGCGTGGAATCGCACTATTTTTGTTTGTTTTGTATGTAAAACATTTTATAAAATTTCATAGCACAATCTCTTCCAATTGTAGCCTTCCAATTGCAGCTTTTCCCATTGATACTTTAAGAGCTCTCAAAAATATTGAAGTCAATTTGAGCTTACTTGCACCTTCAAATACATCTTTGTATTCTAGAATAAACATTATACATGAGGAAGACAAATGCTTTCAACATCCTTTAGGGGGTAATTATGGAGGGAGTCTATAGCCCTAAAAAATGTTATGTATCACTTCCTCTAGACAATGCACAAATAGGGTTTTCTAGTGTAAATAGCATGCACTTGTGTGGAATTGAAACAAATCAATTCCACCTCTAGGAACACTCACGCCACATAAATGGCTTTTGAGAGTATGTTCTAGTTTCATTTTCTTGAGGCAATGCAGAAGTGATCTTCATTGGAGTCATGAAGCCTTACACATTGGTAAAATCACATGAAACATGCAAATAGCGGATGAATATTGATTTATTCATCCACTAGTGCGTCCACTCATCCGAAATGGAAGAAAAATGTGTAAAGCTTTTTTAGAGTGTCTTCTATTGAAAAGGAAGGAATATATCACCAAATATTCCCTCAAAAATTGTATTGATTTTCATCCTTTTTTCACTCCACAACAACAACAAATGGAAAACTACTTGAGAGGGCTAAAATGAGGGAATCAAATAAGTTGCAAAAAAGATGCATGGCCTTGTGAGTGATGACACTGCAAGGAAGTCCTTTATATCTTATTAGAGTGAAGACTGACGGTTGGAGATAAACTTTCGGGAAGCAACTGGATATTCTCAAAGCATACCATAGAATGTGCAGTTCATCAGCTGGAGAATTGGCATCTTCAGTCCTTGTGCCCGGCATATTATTTATAGCTTGCTTCTTGTCAACAACAGGTATGGGCATAACTCATATGCCGTAGAAATATTCTTATTATCAACCGTTTACACCTATTTTACTTCTTACAAAGTTGGTACATGAGTTCATGACTGCGAAATGTGAGGATTCAATCAATTCCATACCTTAAAGTTACGATGTATATTTTGTTTTGTTTGTTTGTTACGTTGAGATCTCTTGGATTGTACATCTAGAGGTTGCGTTTTTGGTACATTTGGAAAGCTCTCTATGAGGAGGGGTGCATGGGCTTTATTTCGTGGCATTTGGACCTATGGTGTAAAGATATTGAATATTGAATATTTTTGTGAATTAAAAAATTAGAAAATTACTTTTACTTTTTAATTTATTTATTATACTATGGCAATAGCACAAGGCACACTAGACTTTTATTATATTGTGGCAATGGCATAAGGCACACTAGTTCAATTATGTGTAATTACTAATCCTTCTTGGCTACATGCATAACTTTGTGCAACCGGGCAATGGTCCTCCTCTATGTTGGGAAGGTATTATGCCTCCCTCAGTAGATGCATGCTTAGGAGGGACCTTTAGCTAATTCAAGGATTGGGGGTGGTTGAAGAGCCATATATGACAAATTTGTTCATTGTAGGGGTCCGGGGTTCCCTTTTCAAGGATACAAAAAGGGCCCAAATTTCATTGGTAAACAATGTTATGTATATGAAAAAGTGGTAGGATGAAAGTGCAGGGGCTCATCTCCTCTGTATTCAAACCCCAACTAGATTGTGGATAAGTCAACAATTCTACATAACCTTCTTTAATACTTTTAAGTCTATCTAAGTTGTGATCACCCAAAAGCCTCACTTTTTTTGGTCCTACTACTTTGGTAGCCAAATGGCAAAGAAAATTTGATGAGATTATTAATGAATTACAAAAAAATTGTACCCAAATTGTTTCTTGATCTTTTGATTCTCCCTCAAGTAATATTTTATAAATTTTCAAAGTTGTGAAGATAGGGTATCTTACTCATACCATTATATGCACCTTAAATAGACAATTTTTGAAATATGAAATCTCTCAACTCTCATTGGTTGCTTCAAGAACATTCCAATGGTTGCACTTGAAAACTAATGACGATTTGAGTCATGGAGGTGTTTATTCAAGTTGTTGTTTTTAGTATTGGGGAATTGAAATAGGACCCATTTGGATGTACATAGCTTCTAGTGGATTTCTTTATTTTGAATAATTGTTTTAAAATATCAATCATTTTGATCTCAACTATTTAGAATTCAAAGGGTGCATGACATGACTACTTTCACTTCAATATTCAAAAATAGGTAAGGTGTTTATTTTAGTCCAAAAGTCATACTTAGTATACAAAAGAATGTAGTTTCATTGATTCAAGGGATGAGCTAGTTTCTAAATGCATTTGTCACATGTATTCACTTATGAACTTTTGAACTTGTCCAATCATATAAGTACACAATACTAGCACAAACCAGTTGCAATGGAACATTGAAATTTGGAGAATATGAATTGCATAGCCAATCAAAGTCGTATAGAATTGGGTGAAAACATTGGGGATGATAGGATGAAATATTTAGGATGAGAATGTGACCGTATTTGTAACATTAGATCGTGACAGATCCTAAGACAATGTGTATTTAATATAATAGATGAAAAATGCTTTGGATCTCATTGAGTGTAACTTACAATTGCAAAGCAATAAATTGTGTACAACTTTGAATCCTTGTTTATGACTTAATTTGAAAAATTTATCATTATTACAACTATCTCAAATACATATTACATATTGATTGCTACAATAGGAAATCCCAATTTTGATAGGGGTATTGTTTAAAGAAAAAGACAAAAAAGTCAATGATATTTACAACAACTTAATATAGTCTTAAGTGGTATAAACACAAAATATCAATTTTCTACAAAAATCTAGAAGACGAATTGTAGATGAAAATGATATTCAACTATAGTTCTGTGAGGTTGATCCTCATGGATTAAATAAAGTAAAGGAATCCAAAAAATTTGATGACACAAAATAGTCACCTTACAATCTTAAACAATGGGAACACATTGATTACAAGGATGTAATATAGTTCACCAATACAGAAGCAAAGACTACTTGATGATTTCAATTCCTGTAGTGACCCCATTCCAACTAGAAGTTGGACTGGGCCTCCGGGTTCTACCATCCTTCTTAATCATCTACCAAGAAAGCTTTGGACCTTCATAACTTTTGCGTACAATAACCAAATAATGTATAATTAGGTGCGTTAGACACCTCTTTCATTTTCTTACAAGAATACATTAAAAAAATTGAATAATTTAGGAACTATGCTCAGCACTAAAAGTGGTGAACTTGGGTGTCCTTGTACCTTAAATCCATTCTTTCAGTGCAGACTTTCAAGTGTGAGTCACAAGGTTGAGGAGATGTGTAGCAAGATTGTCAAAGTTGGTCTGACGTTTTATCAGGCTCAAACGCACAAATCGATTGCTTGATCCAAAATAACTACCAGGCCGACCAATGATTCCAGCAGCTCTCATCACCTCATTGCAATCGACATCCGCCTCGTCATTACAGTGGATCCATGCATATGCTGCAGTTTTCAGAAATTCATTCAACCATTTGGCAGTCAGATTGAGCAGAAAAATGAAGGCAATCAGGGTTAGGAGTAACATTAATTCATCACAACGCATTCGCTAAGAAAAAAATTCATTCATTGCAGAAGCCTCTCCCCAATGATAGTTAATAGTTTCAGTTTCAGAGACACTTCGATTGATTGATGTCTTTACACTGAAATGACACTATTTCTATGCGATTTTATTGCTTTTACAACGTGTTTAAAGAATCAAATTTGAACAAGCATAAACAGATACTAAAAACCACATTAAGATGGCATGAAAACAGTACCATTTTGATATTAACAAATGAACTAATTGAAGTAGCACTAAAATAATTGATAATCAATGGAGAGGGACTTTTGTGAAGGTGGACTATGTAAAGAAAAATGAAGAGCACGTTTCATAACGAACTACATGTTCAATGATCCTGGATAAGTCACTTAGGAGAACTCAGTGATTCTATCAGTAGGACAGAGTATTGTTGACAAGATCAAATACCTGGAGACGGATCTGAGATCTTTCCAAAGAAATTGCAGTACTCCGGTTTCAGTTCCTGCAGTGTAAATCTGGAGGAGTTTTTGAAAATGGCTTGGAGTCTTGACCACCGAGACCCCAGCACCTCATGGCCGAAGTGGAAAATCCCTTCCTTGCTGCTAACTGGAGGGGTTACTGCGTAAGATTTTATAATACTGCGCATGATCTGCGTCGCTCTTAGCTGCGCATCATGCGACACTCCGCCCGAACTGAGGAACACATGGGTCATCACTTTCTGGTAAAGATCAAAATCTTTCAGTATTGCCCACCTGCTCTCATACACAAAAACAGTAAGCCAAATACATTCTCTGATCGAAGACAATCCTTAGCATCATACCATAACCTAAATCATCCGAATCCTGTAGAAATGGCAACCAAGGATTGGATATGGAGAGCATGGTGTGCTTCTTTCTTTTTAGACCCTTGATTGAGCATGATTGAACGAGATTCAACCATGGACGTTATGTCTAGTAATGTGAAAGTACAATCTCAATATCTCTCTCTGCTACCATGCATTTGTGCATTATTTCTAATGACAAGGCTCTAAATTCGCATTACCTACTCCACAACATTAAATACCAAGATCAATTCCTCCATTGTGACAATATGAAGAAGGTGAACATGTCTTGCCTTGATGCCTAGGGTTCCAATCTTCACTGAAAGATTGAGAGGAAAGCATTCATAAAAGGAACCCATGAACCAAAACCAAGGTGGATATGCAGGGTCAAAGTTGAAATATTTAGCCCTTTGATTCTTGGATCTTTTTTAATTTTTGCAAAATTTTACTTTATATCTTTGTTTAAATACATTATTTACCTCAATTCCATCAAATTGTTAATAAAAAGAGGATTATTTCTCTAAAGGTTCAAAAATTACTTGGGATGAATCAGAATTTATTTGGACCAAACATAATGTTGCGACACCCATGTTCTGAAGAGCATGTTTCCGGACAAGAGGGCTCGTGCATTACCCCATGCGGCTGCCAGCATGCCCGGTGATTTTGGAGAAGGTGAAGACCATGATATCACGATCCGCTTTAGTAGTGATGGGGGTGAGATGGGGCCAGTAATAGGCGTGATCATACACCACATGACCCTTAAAATCGTCTGGCACTTCCTGGATTTGGGCTGTCGGATTGTTGGGAGATGCTAGGAGCTCAATTTGAACTCCTGGACGGGTCCAACTCTTGCTACCATGGCCAGGCTCCCCTGCCCAGGCATAATGCGGCGAGCTTAGAAAGTTTGTTTGCGCAGGATAAAGCTGCACAACATCACTTCATTTCGGTCAAACTTTAACTCTTTGTAAGTGAGAGTATACTTAAACCCTTACTGACCTGGAGATCCTTTTGTCTAAACCCCATTACCAAAAACATCTCATCTACGCATGTAATTGGTTGGCCTTCAATTAGCAAGTTGAATGGAAGCTTGACTTGGGTAAATGTCTACGACCACTGAACTTTGAATGGAAATGGTGTTGAACCACAATCTCCCACTTTGAGTGATTGCATTAGAAATCATCATGCATTGCGTGAGAAAGCAATTTGATCTCAAGAGAGTTTGGCTCATCTACCCATTCAAAGTGATCTCTCCAATGAGTTCTATTGACTGATCTCTCAATGAAAAGTGCGCCCGTACATATTGGTTAAAATTCTTCATTCGACGCGAAGAGTATGAATTCCTTGACTAGCGTTCTGCAATAAGGTTTGGATAAGATACGCACATTGTAATAAGGAGTAGTGGCCACCACTGGGGAGACGTCGTCGATGTCCTGGAGTGCAAGCCCGTGAACAATGGCGTTTAGCAGCTGCAAGGCTCCATTTCCTACAGCAATGTAGCGTCCCTCTGTCACGGCATTCCCGGCCAAAGCATGGAGCCCTTTAATGGAGGCAATCAGCGCGTCAGTGAAAAAATTGCTGTCCGCATCGTTGGCGAAGTAGCTCATGCGGTACCACCCCGGAACCACTACTGTGCCAAGATCCGGGTTCGACCTCCAGTACTCTTCGAGCAGAAGCGGATCCCCGCTGCAAGAATCATTGCCATCTTGCTTAGAAGCATTCAAAAAAGGACTCCATATTCAGAAACATTCGCGTGTTTTCACTTCAGATTACCCATTCGGTGGACTGCGAAACGAGCACAATAGGACTCAGTTCTTTAGGTTTACTAATTTTATAAATGACCAAATTTAAGGTACAAATAAGTTTAATTTATCTTTCCACCCGATCAACATTCGATTAAACCCAGGATGGACACGGAAGTTTCAAATTCTTGTTTGAGAGTGCAATTTGAGTCCACTTTCAAATCTGAAGTACTTCTTCCCAAATAATCATTCCAATCGTTCTTGCTACGAAGCATCCACCAAAGGACTCTGTATCCAGAAACTTTTGCGTGCTTTCATTCCATGTTACTCATTTGGTTGACAGCGTTAACAAGAGGACTCTGCGATAGGACTCTGCTCTGTAGGTTGGCTAGTTTTAGAAAAGACGAAATCTAAGGTACAAATAAATAACAATAGCTTAGTTTTAAGTTGACACTTGACACGCAATCAACATTTACGAGGAACCGAAACTGTAACTGTCAACGGAAAACGAAAGTTTCAAATTCTCGTCTGTACCTGCAATAGGTGTCCACTTTCAGAATCTTGCAAGGGCAAATCAAAACGTTAGAAGACCTACTCACACATCGGCATTAGCTCCGCAGTCTTGAGTTGCAACAGAACAGTCGGGGCCAGTGAAGCATTCATGGCACTCACAAACAGACTTGCCATCTTCATCCACCTCCATCGTGTCCACAAACACATCGCCATGGCCAGAACACCGCTCCACAGCCGCCCTGTGGGCATCCTGAACTGCCTCGGTCGACCAAGAGGGCGGCTCATTCTCCTGAAGAAGGAACACGACATTGACAACCAGTGATAGAAACAGCATCACATACACTCCTCTTCCTCCTCCTCCTCTAGTAGTGGGTGTCTTGTCCTTAGCAAGCAAAGGGACGCTGACATTCTCAGACACATCCTCCGAAGCCATCGTCACTGAGGTTTCCAATTCTTACAAACTGGGGAAACCGAGCAACGATTGTGGCATCTGTTGCAACAAATGAAAGGCTTGAAAACGCCGACGGAAGAAACGGGAAAAGGGGGAAATTTTGGAATTCTATCTTGCAGCTAAGGTGGTTTCGGGTTTCAAAGCAAGGGCAACAGAGTCTGTGGAGTTCCTGGGACCGATTGAGGGGCTACTTGTTGCAGTTCCAAAAAAGATTCCAAAGCGACTGAATCTACTGGTACGGTACTGCTTTGATAGCAGCTTTGGAGAGTACGCTGCTCACAAGGTCAGATATGTGCACCTATAAGTGTCACTATTTACAATTGAGCATAGTTACTATTATTAGACATAAAATATTTTATGGGGTCTTCTTGGCAACTGAAAGAGAATTTCAATGTACTTTAGTAAACATGATTTGGACACCATATGAATAAGTCATGAATTATCAAAGTATTGTCTCTAGGTGTACCAAAAAAACTACAAATGTCTCTTATAGACTTTTATGTTTTGATTGTGTACATCTTCTATAATGTTTATATAGCATTTTTGTTTTTTGTTTTTTTTCTAGTTTCTACAAGATATTTCTTAGTCCAAATGTAGGTGTCGCATTTGGGGCAATGTTGATCATGGGTGAACAAACTTTACATGCACCTTTAATCCCAAAGTGACATTGGATTTCCTTCTCGGAACATGTACTCATTTAGGTGTTCCTTTTTCAACTCTTTATGTTCAAATGTGTTGCTTTTCAAGTGCATCCAACCATAGAAAGGTGAACTGCAATAGTACTTGGATAGTGTGAAAATTTTTGAACTATTGATTATCTTATTTGATATTTTTTTATGTGGAAAAATGGTATCAACAATGAAGAAATGGCTTGTTGAAATGGGGTTCTTTTCTCATCAATGGCCTGGTACGGCATCCAAACTTTAAAATTAGCATTGCACCTCCACTAACAAATCGTAGATCCTCACATAAACTGACATGTCAATTTAAAAAAATGACAAAAGTTGTAATAGCATGTTGTATTTGACATACTTCACAAAGGTACCTCGGACACTTGAATTAGAGAATCCATTCTTTTTAAATTTCACCCGAATGCAAAATGAATGCAACGTGATGTAGTAAGATCCAACGTACCAGTTGAAAACGATTCAAGTATGCGATGGAAGAGTGTGGAAAAATTGCAGGATCTTTCACCATCTAGATTTTTCTTGAGCTAAATTCGAATGTTGGGTGCTCTATGCATTCTACAAAACCAATGAACAATCAGGCGGATTGCAGAGCATCTTGTTGAGTGGATAGAGTTGTGTTGTTAGAAAAGCACCAAGAGACCTTGAGGATCTTCATTTATTGGTCAATGTCTAGTGCATGGAGCGTTTATTCATTGGTCAGCCAATCCTAGCCATATGGAATCTGTCATTGTATCCGATGAGGTCATCCCGACCCCTCAGTTCACTGCCAAACTGAGGCACTTCTAGAAGGTCCAAAATTGCATGTTAGCATAGAAATTGCAGTAATTATCCAAATTTCTTGTGTTTTATTTCGTTGGATAGATCTTTAGGAACCCTACAGAATCTCTTTGAGGTTTATCCCATCCAAACATGCCTAATGACTGTTATTGGGGGCAAAAAATCGTCGAGGAGACTTTCTATCCTCAATGATGTTTTGGGGTTAACCCCTAAAGGTTTGGGGTGGGTGAGGTGTTCAAAGAGAGTGGGAGACATTGTCAAACAATGTGTTTTTTTGGTATGTTATTCAAGAATGAAATTGATTATTTTTTAAACTTCAATTGTACAAAACTAAAGTGATGTATTTTATCAAAGAGTGGAAAAAATTTCAGCCCATTTGACTACACAGATTGAAAGATTATAATGTTTAAAGTGAAAATAAATAAATTCTCATTCTTGTAAATAGAGGTAGTAGACTTGGGGCCCCTTGCGAGTGAAATTTTTACTCTACACAAAAATGAGGATTTTGACCATTCATAAGTATATGATTTTAGGTTCATTCCAAAAAAATTTAGAAGCAAATATAGAATCCAACTTACTCTAAATCACCCTACAATGAAAGGACATTAAGTGAATTTGCCATACACTAGTCGTTTTTTGACGATTTCTTGAGCAATGAGGAAATTTTCTATTGAAATATAAACAATAAAAAGTTAGACACAAAAATTTGGAATATGTGGAAAAAATTTCGAGAATTTTGACTTCACAAATTTCAAGATAATAGGACTTGAAGTTAAACATTAGGGGAGATTTGAGGCATAGAAAGATTGTTTCAAGCATGTTCCCTATGTTGGGAACCAATCTCTACTATCCAAAATACAAAATAATTAATTTAAACAATAATTAATTTAAACAATAATTAATTTAAACAATAATTAATTTAAACAATAATTAATTTAAACAATAATTAATTTAAACAATAATTAATTTAAACAATAATTAATTTAAACAATAATTAATTTAAACAATAATTAATTTAAACAATAATTAATTTAAACAATAATTAATTTAAACAATAATTAATTTAAACAATAATTAATTTAAACAATAATTAATTTAAACAATAATTAATTTAAACAATAATTAATTTAAACAATAATTAATTTAAACAATAATTAATTTAAACAATAATTAATTTAAACAATAATTAATTTAAAAAATAATTAATTTAAAAAATAATTAATTTAAAAAATAATTAATTTAAAAAATAATTAATTTAAAAAATAATTAATTTAAAAAATAATTAATTTAAAAAATAATTAATTTAAAAAATAATTAATTTAAAAAATAATTAATTTAAAAAATAATTAATTTAAAAAATAATTAATTTAAAAAATAATTAATTTAAAAAATAATTAATTTAAAAAATAATTAATTTAAAAAATAATTAATTTAAAAAATAATTAATTTAAAAAATAATTAATTTAAAAAATAATTAATTTAAAAAATAATTAATTTAAAAAATAATTAATTTAAAAAATAATTAATTTAAAAAATAATTCTTTAAAACATAATTTTCAAATATCAAATTATTAATCAAATATTATTCTCTGACATAGTAGTGGCATTGCAACGTCAAATTGCTGCTGTGGTGACATTCCCCATTGTTCAGGAACTCTAGAAACTCACAGTTTTCTAGAGGGCTAAAATCCCTTCTAATGAGAAAATGTTTTTTCTTAAAACTACCCCCAACATAGCTAATAAAGTTTGAATCCTCTTAGAATGTGATTTGAGAAATAAATTGTTTTTGGACAATTGTATGTCATATTTTATTAGTTCATGTATGCCAAATTTCAAGAGTGGAAGATCTTTTTTGATAAAAATTCCCAAAAGATTCTTAAATTGCCCGGGTTGCTCCAAAAGTTCAAGGCAACATAACTTTTGATTCAGGCACTCAATTGAAAAAAATAGCTTTTCACCAAGGAAGTATAGGTTTACACATTAATATGTCCAAATTTCATGAACATCCGACCCAAAATGACTTTGTAAAGAAACTACTTGAGATTTCTTGCATATGTTGAACGGACACTTGGTCCTTTAGGAGCTAATCATCACTACCCAATTTGTCAAAAAAAAGAAGGTTAACTTTGATCTAAAAGACCACCATGAATAAATCATCTATTGGGAGTGGATCAATCATGTGAGCCTAATGGATTCAAATGGGAAATTCATCCCTAATGCCTCTTTTAGGAGGTATGTAGTCCCTATAAAAAAACAAAACATGTTCCTTTCCACAAAAAAATTCAAGTCCTCATATGACAATAAGGTCACTTTTGACCCTCCATCATAGTTGGGTGGACTATAGTAGTAAGTGCCCCACTAACACTTAGGTTTGAAATCATAACCACTTCAATAGTATGCTACAGCCAAAGCCATTGAGACAAGGCTATATGTGCTTCTCAAATTGGCACACCTACATTTGAATCAAGACAAGACTTAAAACCTAGATATTGATGACTTAACTAGTAAATGCCAAAGGCCTCTTTTGAACTTCTTTAAGTTTGCCCAAAACTAAACAAGATGTCCTAGTTTTTGTAAGTTTTACCAATTTTTTTTCAATTCATAACCATATGAATTCAAACTAAACATGTTATAGATCATTTAGAAAAAGAAAACACAATGATATGGCTTATGAATTGAAAGATTATAATGTTTGATCAAGAAAGTGTTCAAATTGTGAAAGTGATTTGAAGTCTTTCAATTTTTCTTTTACATATCAAATCTAAAATTGTGTTCATGAAAAAAAATAAGGTTAAAGGACATAACATGCACAAACATTAGGATCTACTCTACAATTTTCTTAAGCAAACTTCCAATGTGATTCCCCCCTCCCCCCCCCCCCCCCCAGATTTAGTGTATTTGAAGCTCATATCTAAGAGCCTCTAACACTCAAAAATCAAGATTTGAGATGAGCACCCTTGCACAAAATCTTCAATAAAAAAATCATAAACAATTTTTTTCAAAATGAGATTTTTGATGCTTAAAATAGACTTGAAAGGGTATTCTATCGAAACAAGAACTATAAAGTAATACATTGATAAAATTTTACTTAACTTTAAAATTCAATCAATACCAAAATATAGTGCCTTGGGCATTTTGGAGTTAATGTGTACACAATCAAAATATAAAAGGCTAAGGAATCCTAGTGTTCATTTTTCACACACCTAGGTAACAATACCTTGAAATTTCATAACTTGATTCTATGGTGTCCAAATAATGCATGTTCAAGTCCCTTAAGATTCTCTTTCATATACCAATATGATCTAATGAAATAATCTATATTTAATAATAGCTGATAAACTTACATTACTAGTTTGTGGATCCAAAGTGGACAACTCCAAATTTTTCACCTCTAGAAATAACTTAATTTGTTATTTACCACCCTATGATCAAATTTGAATATAACATTTGTTACATTGTTTACCACTTGTAGGAGGTTCCCCATTAAATTGAAGAGAGCCCATGTATATAGAAAAATTAGAGTGTGAAGAGGGTCTCAAATAGAGAAGTCTTAGAGAAATCTTCTTGAGGTCCATGACTCGTCTTTGAGAGTCTAACCATTAGAGGTCATGGCTTTTGGAGGTAGAGTAAAGTGAGAAGAAGACGCAAAAGTTTTCAATCTATTTTTTTAATATATTTTCTAAACTAATTTGAGTTCTTTACTTCTTTTTAAATGATTGGCTATGAACCTTTTAGCCCTAGGGATTGTGTAATTGTACAAATTAAGCCCACCTATTGATATGGGCTTGACTAAAATTCCCAAGGATTCAAAACTAAGTCACCTTTTGGCCATTGAAGACAAAAGCGTTGTCTACATCATATTCTCCAATAAAAAATTTGAAGTGTAAAGACACACTCTTTGGTTTCTTCAAATTTTAGAAGCTCCCATTCGTTGAAAGTTTGTTTTCCATTGCTTCTCACCTCTAGTGTAAAGAGTCCTTGCACATAAAGAAGGGGACTAGGTTTTCCATAATCAAAATTGCTTTGGCTAACATCCATGATGTTTACACTTCCATGTGAGTACTAGGAAGAAATTGTATTTCAAGAGTAGATTTGACTTTTGTCAAATTGAAAGCAACCCAAATGTTCAAGTCTATTGTTAAAATTAAATTTCCAGAAGTTGGAAACTTACCCCTTCCACTCACTTTCATATACTTCTCCCTATACTCTTGTGAGGAAACTATTTCAATTTCTCCCTTCAGTTGCAAATATTGTAAACTTTCATGCGAGATTCCAAAAAGCTTTTTGCCTCTTCTACAAAAAGTTGGCCACTTCCAGCACATGAAAGTCGATAAGGCTTTGTTTAGACTAGCAGATGGACAATGAGTGAACAGTGGCACTACGGCTAGTATTTCATCATCCAAAATGCCTTCCATGTCATGAGGTTGTTAGTATCAATTAGTTCATGGGACATAGTTTTAGATTGCCAACTAGCCCAATTTCTTGCTAGAGTTTCCTCTAACACCTTTCCCTTCAACCCCCACCTTCTAGGATCTCTTCAATGAGTTTCAAATAGCAAAAGAGCTTTGCAAGAAGAATGTTGAGACAAAACAATTGAACGTTGAGACAAAGTAGGAGCACTTTGTCCACTGGAGAAGTTATGGAGCCACCCCACAAGCAAGCCCTAGAACTTCTCCATCTTGTCCGTTGAGGTGGCTACTTTGGTTGGTGACGTGGTAGCTTAAAGAAGTGGACAAACTAGGAGATTTGAACATTGTAGTGTAATGTTTTTTTTCAAGTGATTATTAGCCACATTGCTACCGTATAAAACTCTAGCAATTGGCTTTAGAACAACTTCATTGTGAAAAGGGCCCTAGAAAGCAAGATGACAAAAGGTATCCCGGGTTTGTGTGCTAGATGGACTCTGTGTAAGGGGTACTTAATCCTAGGTATAGCCAAACCCATTCTCAACTTTGATGCCATGGGTTGAGGTGAGATCGCCTAATCGTGTCCAAACTCTAGCTATCTTCATCTCAAGATCACCAAATTGCATACCTCCTTCATGCCCGTGTCGGTAGTGTAGCCCATTTTGATCTTGAGTTGAATGCTCTGTAGCCAAATGGAATCTTTTTCCCATTGCATTGAAGCCAATTCACAAAAATGGGGCAACAATGAAATTGGTGGACTTGTGGGTGCCATTTATAATAAGGGTATAAACTCAATTTGTCTATCCAAACCTTGAGTGAGCTCACAATCATATACTTGATTGAGGAGTTACTAAGGAAATGTCAACACTATTTTACTCAAAGCCCAAAGAAGTTTGCCAAATTTCATGTTCTTGCCATTTTCATGGACACAAAGGACTTAATGCTGTTGAAGAATGTAAGGACTCATTGGTGCGGCATGATTGCTCCTTTTTACCATGTCATAGGTGAGTGTACAAGCTTAATAGGAAAGATAGATGTAGACAAAAATTGCAAAGATTGAAATGGGGTCCTTGAGCAAGAGTAAGCTCTAAGGTTTATTTAAGCTTTTGTATTTTTCTTTTCACTTATGATAATTATTTCGTTCATGTTTTATGTTGTTTTTTATTTTTTTGAATTCTTAATAAGCTTTGGGTTGGATGTGTACTAGTATAGGCTCTACTAGTCCAATTGCTTGACCCTTACCTATTGATTGGTATAGTTGCATTGCAACCGCTCTTGAAGACTATAAATGTTTTGGTAAATGCAACTCGAAGAAGAGATATTTTTATCTAGAACTTTACAATAGCTCTTATAGAGTGCTAGTTGAAGTTGTACAAGTTGTTTGTAAATCTTGACATAGCATTTTCTAGACCATCTTTCCTTTTTTTAAATCAGCTTCATTCATTTAACTAGAAGAGTATCAAATTAACATTTTAGAGTGACACGAATGAGCCTGCCACCAACTTTGGTATTCTTGGTGGGTAATAAGAGCTTGTCGGCTTGCCATGAAGGGGAAAAGCTCACATGAATAGATTTCACAACCTTACTAGAATTATATTTATGGTTGAGGGCAAGTCCTCAACCAAATGAAATCTAAAAAGTAAAGAAAAACGCCCACCCTAATTTTGAACAACTTTGGGTCTTTCAAACGTCTCAATCTAATGAACTAAAATTGTGGCTTCATTGTATGTAGAAATTGCTACTCAAATGCTTCTCAATGTTAAATCCCACTTCCCGTCCCATAATCTAAAGGATGCACTTCGTGTGTTGTACACACAGTAGGCTAGCAACAGGAGAATGTCGAGGTTCATTTTATGAAGCACTTGACTATTCTAGAGGACTTCTATTGTATGCCAAAGTGGATTGGCATGGAAGTTGATTGCAATTGGGGGCTCATCCCCTTGCTCTTTGATTGTTGCAAGTTGGAAGAGCAACAAATCATCTTTAAGTGTGCCATGATCCATAACTATGATCGTGCAATGGATTTATCCCCTCCATGTATTGGCAAAGCTCACATAGTTAAATAGTTAACCCTCTAACCAAGCTTTGGAGGTCACTAGATGCAAATCTAGTTTTGTCAAAGACCATGGATGAGTATGTGAAGTTAGTGCAACTTGCAATGGTTCATGTCCTTGGAATAGTGGAAGATGAAAGATACTTCTCCTCCCTCACTTTTCTTAAAGATAAGGTTCAAAATAAGCTTTATGGTGACCACTTGTCCCTTGTAGTAGGTATGAAAGCCCAACAAGTAAACACATTGGAGAGTTTCCCTTATGATCCATGTTTCAAACAATGTGTCCATTCAGTTGAGAGACATTGCTATGGTATGAATGCCTAGTTCAGTAAAGTAGTTTGCTTTGAAAGCAACTATTTAAGGGCTGGTTTGCTTTTTTCATACGCTTCTCTAGACGAAAATATTTTTGGTTTATTTTTCAGAGAAAGAAAAATACATGCGGTATAGAGCACAAGTGGTTTCGTATTTTTTCAAGTCTTTTTTAATTACTTATAAATTTTCAAAAATTTCTGTCCTAGGCACCTAGTTATGACAGTAGAGTTGGTAAAAAGCATACACATGTGGTTTATAATGAGAGATGGGAAAACCAAGAACAAACATCCGGATTTGCAATAAATAACAAATCATGTTCCTAAATGCGACCATGCTTGTGTCAAATTGTATTTACAGATTTTTTATTCATGAAAAAGTAGTTGGCCCGCTACAATTGGCTTTAAATCAAGAATATCCACTTGTGAGTGCATTTAAAATTAGATTGAATCATATGCGTGAACCATCTATATTCAAACCTTAAAGCAATCTCTTACACATTTTAATGAGCATGCTTTTTATCCTTAATTTGTTCATTAAGTATGAACTAAGGGTTTAAGGACCAGGAAATGTCCATTTGGGGCTGAAATCTAGGGTCAATTTAAAGAAGGCTGTCGATTTAAGAGCAAACTACTATAGAGTGCTTCCACATCTCAACCTTTGATTGTAGTTGCACATGATGCAATCTTGCTTGGGCCTTGAGAATTGAATTGTATTTTGCACAAACAATTCATGTGAATCACATTTGAGTAATTGTGTTGGTCATGCTTGTCATTTCAAAGTTTTGTATTTTTATTCTTTGATCCATTTTCATTAGGGCGTTGAAGTGTCACCTTGGGTTTTGCAAGTCCATTGCTCATGTTCGAGCTTTTTTTGTTATGCTCCTCATATGCATGAACATAGTGTCATATTAGAGATAATGTCTGAGATGGTGTAGCCAATATAATGCCAAATTTGTAGGAATTTAGTTACCAATATGCTCGATAAATTATTGTATTTCAACGTTTGTAGCCAATTGAATGTACATGTTTGTTTTCTAGTTGCCAAATTTTGGATGGTAGGATTAGATAATATGTATTGCCAAATGTTCCTTGTGATGATTGATGTTAAAAAAAAAGGCCATGAAAAAAAAAATGGAAAAAAAAAATTAAATTAAATTTTAAATCACCATATCAAACATGAAAATCTCATAGAAGTAGCCATTTAAACATTTGGCTCCAAACCAATAAAAATTGCTACTGCACTGAACAAGGATGCAATTTCAACCTAATCTATGAGCTTTGAAATCAGTTTGTCCATCCAATCGTCTGGACCGGGCCTAAAATATTTTTATTTTATTTATTTTATTTTGAAACACATGGACAATTTCCATTGATAGAGAAAACAGTACAAGGGCCTAAAACTTTTCGATCTCCCACTCACACGGAAGTGCTCAAACGCAGGAAGCTTCAATACTGCCAACCACGGTTCCTTTGGACCTCCAGTTCACCCTCCTCAACCCCCGGGTTCCCGTCGCTGAACCCGTCCAAACCCCCCGTCCCCCCAACCCTCCTTCTCCGCCCGTTCCCTAACCCGTCCATCCAACCCTCTCGCCCCCTCCTTCTCGATGACTGCCTCCTGTCGCGCCACCTGTGCCACAATAGGCACAATGTGCAGACTCTACAGTGTCAGTCTGCAGCGCTTCGTGGAGTTGCAGTTCCGTGCCCAAGCCTCCTCTGTGGCGGGCACTTCCCCCATAAAACGCTTCGTTCAATGCAAACCAGTGTTCATCTAATGTGCTATCGACTTCAATTTGTGCTCCAGAGAATTGCATTGCTCTTTCATCTCTACCGAGTTCTCGCTTTCTCTTTTGATTTGCAGTTCATCTCTCCGTCTCTCCCTCTCTTAATTGCTGTTGCTGTTGTGTTGTTGCTTCTATCTTCGAAGCGCACTCTTTCCCCTCCGGCCCATCCCGCTTCTTGACTAGGAGGAGGCTTCGAGACTCTCATGGCCTATGATGTGCGTCTAAGCTGCACTCTGCTCTCTGTTCGGGTCGGAATCGGTTCGGGTCACGTGCTGCACTGCTTTGGCTACGGCGAGGTCGTGCACGCACGCAAGATTGGTCCGTGAGGGGGAGGAAGGCGAGGGAAGCTTTGGACAATCATGCCGCGGAAGAAGCGGCCGGAGAAGAGGGCGCGAGTGGAGGGAGACGGCGTGGAGGGCCGGACTGGGGTTACGTGGAGGAGCCCTAATTACGTGGTGGAGATGCGTCTGCCGAAGAAGGTTGCGAATTTGAAGCTACACTTTGGCTCGTACGAAAGGGTGGAGGAAGCGATGGTCGCGAGAGATTACGCCGCTCTTGTGCGAAACTCGACGGGAAAGGAGGATCGCGCCACGGTGGGGGGGTTTTGTAACCCTGACGTCGATCATTCTATCTTCCAATTCGAGGAATCGCTTGAAGTCTTTGCAAACTTGGAAGGCTCAGGCTCTAGGGCCCAGGCTCGTTGCGATGAGTATAAGAGCCTTCTTGAGCTGCAGACGCCGGACGCGTGTAAGAAGTTCTGTGAGGCAGCGAGGGAGGACATCGGTGTTGCGATCGAGTCGTTTCGGAGCAGAGATCCACAAAAGTTTCCTCGTCCCTCTCTATTGAATCGCTTGCCGAATGCTGAACCTGTCGATGGTGAAATTCATCCCACTCCACCGCCATCAAGCTCGGAAGTTAGGGTTTCGCCGACACCAGAACGAGGAGGAGCCAGCATGGGAGAGGGAAGCACTAGCTTCATTGATGCAGTATCTCTGGAGGTAAAAATCATCGTGGATGGCTCCCCTATCCGAACACTGCTGCAGATGAAATTGCCCTGTCTTACTGCTGAAGAGATTTTAAGGATCATGAAAGCGGGTATAGACAGGATCGAGCGACAGCTGATGGATAAATTGTTGGTAGAACTGCCCACTTGCCCTGTCGATCCAGAGACAATCCCAGCTTTGGAGTGATCTCACTTGCTGCAGTTCTCCACTGCAACCCTCCTTCTGCAATGTGGTGCAGAAATTCCATAGTTCGACGATTGCACCTCAGAAGACGAAGAAGTACCAAGTTCTCAGACCTCTGTACAGCATACTACACTTAATCGGCTGCTAGGCTTTGTGTGCTATCAGTTTTACAGCTTTTGATTGAGTACTTCGTGTATTGCAATGTGTTATGGTAGTGTCCCGTTTGCTTATGCCTATACTGTTATCGTCTATAGGGTGCATTGGTTATGTGCATCTAGCACTTTGCTTCAGGCTCTCTGAATATGTACCCTTGTGATTTTTTCTCGTGAATAAATGGCTTTACTTCATTTTCATCCGTCTTCTGGTTATGGAATGTACTGAGTGTTTATGGCATTGGGAAGTGAGTTTGGTCACATTAGTTCGAATGGCGTGTTTCAAAAATCGAAAGATGTGACACTCTAAGGTATCCGAACCTATTCCTGTCCCTTAAAGTATCAAATTGACCGAATTATCAAATTCGCTATCAAGAGGCATAGTTGACTAAGTTATGGTGATTAGCCTTTCGGAGAGAATCTTTTGCAAAAAAATTATGTTCAAATTGTTTTTTTTAATTTTTTTTACTATTTGAAGTGAAATGGTGGTAGGTACCTATTAGTGTCCCTAGACTTGATCTTCAAAAAGCAGGAATTGAAGGTATGAGAGTCCATCAATGTCTTCATTGGAATTGGGTCTTGAACAAGTTGGGACTATTTTTGTGCTCAACATTTGATGCCATATTTTGGGGGGATAGTTAGATTGTGGCCATGGTTATAGCTGTGTATTATAGAAGAGAACCTTGATTGGGGGTTATAAAGTAGGGCTTGGAAATGGGAAGAGGTTGGAATTGCTTTGTTCTACATTAGTGCACATAACATAGGGGAGGCAACCCATTTTTGACCACTTAAGCATATACATGTATTCACAAGGGAGATTTCTGTAATGGGAAATTTTCCCATGTGCAAAAATAGAGTTTATAAGATTTTCATAATTTTTCAGATTTCTATTTCTCAAAGCATAATTACTATAAATTTTTTGGTTGAAGATTTTGCTCTACCCATATTGGTCATATATACCTTCTTATTTCCAACCAAGGGCTAATTGCAAAATCCAACAAGGGTTGGTTGCAATATTGAGAGTCTTGTAGTCAATCATAATGTGCCACAACTATGATGGGAATTGTGCTAGAATTATATATTGTAATAACCTCCTAATCGAAATTACTCTACTTTACCTTGCCAGAATGGGGTGGTGATTAGAATGGGTTGCCTCCCTAGAGCTTTTTAACCCTTAAAAGGACATTTTATGTTCCCATTTGGTCAAATTTCATTAGTTTTCTATATTAAAGTACATCTTCCAAAATTCCATATTTTTCTCACATAGTAATATATATCCAAGTTTTAAGTTCACTTTTTAATAATTAAAAATACTAAACTATAATTTATATTATTCTTAAAATTAATTTGTTAGTGAAAATCATAGTAATTACAAAAATGTTTAGAATAGTATGAAAATTTTAACAAAAATGTCGATGATAGTGATAAATATCATGCTATAATTAGTCAAGCTTAAAGAAATTTAAAATCAAGAACTATGTGAATTCAAATTTGACTTTTTTTACCATGTCCTTCAAGCTAGTTTGTCCTTTAACCCCTAAAGACCAAGTGCTCAAATTTTGAACAATGGATGAATGTAAGCACAAAAAAATGCATTTTTTCATTCATAATTTTTTTTTAAGATTCTTGTATTATTTCTTCCATATTTGTCTTGTATATATTTTTAAAATATTGCTTTGACAATATTCTATAATTCAAACAATATTAGTAGATTTGGCTTCAAAATATAACTTTTTCAATTCAAAACATGACCCTTCAAAAATGACTTGAATAAAAATTTTAATTTAAATCTTCAAAAATCACTTTGATATGAACTTAACATTTTGAACTTAGAGGGAAATAATTCGTGTAAAAGTCACAAATACTAACCCTACAATTGATTTTAGAAGGAATTTTTAATTTTTGCCTTCAAATATTATTGGAAAATATTGGTCTGTGTAAGTTGATCTAGCCGTATAGATATTATCAATTGATTATATTTTACAACTATTGCTTGAGAATCATCATTCAATTATTCTTCTAAATTGCATTTTATAATAAATATTCATAATTTTGGAAATTCGAACTACCTCTAGTCCTTAACGGGTTAAAGATTAAGGTTTAAGAAGGACATTTAGGAAAGTCTCAATTCCTTGCAATTCCTTGCAATTTTTAAAAAATCATAGAAGACATGTAAAATCATCTTTGAATAAAATCCTTGCATTTTCATATAATAAAACTTTGTTGGGCTCAAAGTTTGAATACATTGTAATAGGTTGTGGCTTTTTAGAATCAACTTTAATCCTTAACCCCAAAGTGACATTGGATTTTCTTCTCAGAAGATGTACTCCTGTAGGTGTTCATTTTGGAAATTTTTTATGTTCAAATGTGTCGCTTTTCCAGTGCATCCAACCGTAGAAAAGGGAACTGCAATAGTACTTGGATAGTGTGAAAATTTTTGAACCGTTGATTCTCTTATTTGATATGTTTTTTATGTGGAAAAATGGTATCAACAATGAAGAAATGGCTTGTTGAAATGGGGTTCTTTTCTCATCAGTGGCCTAGTACGGCATCCAAACTTTAAAATTAGCATTGCACCTCCACTAACAAATTGTAGCTCCTTACATAATCTGACATGTCGACTTGAAAAAATGACAAAAGCTGTAATAGCGTGTTGTATTCAACATACTTCACAGAGATACCTAGAGCACCTGAATTGGAGAATCCATTCTTTTGAAATTTTGCCAGAATGAGTGCAACATGATGCAATAAGATCTGACCAGTTGAAAATGATTCAAGTATGCCATGGAAGATTGTAGAAAAATTTCAAGATCTTTCACCGTCTAGATTTTTCATGAGCTAAGCTTGAATGTTGGGTGCTCAATGCATTTTGCAAACCCGGTAAACAGTCAGGCGGATTGTAGAGCATCTTGCTGAGTAGACAGAGCTCTGCAATTGGAAAAGCGCTAGGAGACCTTGAAGATCTTCATTTATTGGTCAGCATCTAGTGCATGGAGCGTTTATCCATTGGTTTGCCGATCCCAGCCATCTAGAACCTGTCATTGTATCCGGTGATGTCATCCTCGCCCCCTCATTTCACTGCCAAATTGAGGCACTTCTAGAAGGTCCAAAATTTCAAGTTAGCATAGAAATCACAGTAATTATCCAAATTTCTTGTATTTTATTTCTTTGGATAGATCTTCAGGAACCCTACAAAATTTCTTCGAGGTATTATCCCATCTAAACATGCCTAATGATTGTTATTAGGGGCAGAAAATCATCAAGGACACTTTTTGTCCTCAATGACATTTTGGGGTTAAAGGACCTTGAGGCCAAGAAGTGGTTAATGGATGACTTCATTGTTCACTATAGAAATAGAAGAATGCACCTATTAATTCAACAATAAGAGTTTGGGTGACTGCCTTGGTCATGGGGGTTGCACCCTTCAAGGGTTAAAACATCCAAGAGGCCCCAAATGGCTTGAACATGACATTTTGCACCTTTGAGAGATTGTTAACCCTAGAAGGATGATGTGGACACTACGTATCCCATGGATGACTTCATCTACAACTATACAATGGAAAAAACCCATTTTTCATCCAATTTTTAAATTTGGAGGGTACTTGATTACATTTTCAGTGAATAGTATTGCAACATCTCTCACTAGGGTATTATTGACTTTTATAATAAAGAAGGTGCTTAATAAACAGATCAACCTTGTAGTTTATTTTGACTATTTCTTGTTATTTTCTCTCAATGTGAATTTTAGCCAAAATAATGATATTTTGAATTTGAATCCAACTAATAAAATGAAGCTTATCAAGTAGAGTTTCTACTCCAATTGGAAAATTTTGGAAAATTCATAAATTTCCATATTTTATAGCAATCTGAATTTGGGGCCTATAACCATGGTTTGTTGATTTTCTAATTTTAGAGTGACATTGTAACTTTGGTTTATACCATGATATTCTACACTATAATATACATCTATGGTGAAAATTTCTGATTTTTTTAGTATATTTTGTATTAGATACGAATTTTCTTTATTTTATACTAAAAATAATTCACAATCATTTCAATTTTCTCCATAAAAATTGGAATTTTTTTATGACTTGTAATGGACATATGATTTCATCTCTGAAAAATAAAATAAAAAAATTTCATTCATATCTAGTTGCAAAATGGCAGAAAAAAAAGTGCAGGATAGGGAGGCTTGAAGTCAATGGTCAAGGGCCTGTCCTTCTAGGGTTAAAAAGAAAAAAATGTCATCAATATTCTATGTGGAACTTGGTTGAGCACTTTTGCAAGGAGGAGCTGGAAATCTTTTCTTTGTATTCTTATTGACTTTCCTACAGCAATTTCAAGCACCTTGAAGCTCCTTTAGAAAGATACAATAAATTATTTTACTCCATGATATCAAACACTAGTACAAACATCTATGGGGGAAACTTCTCCGATTTTTTAGCTAATTTTGTATATGACATGAATTAACTTCATTGCTTCCTTGGAGAGATCACAGTAATTTCAAATTCTCAGAAACAATTCAGAAATTTGATGACTTAGGCCTTATTGATTTCATCTCTGGAACAATAACATTCAGCAAATCAAGAATATTTAGTCATATCATGGGAACATACAGAGTAATAGAATTATGAATTGCTCATTTCTATGGTCATAGTTTGTATTTGTAACAAATTGTGGGTATTTCCAACTTGAAATGGAAAGGTGTAGGGGAGGCAACCCATTTCTGACCACTTAAGCAAATACATGTATCTGAAGGGAGTTTTTAACAATGGGAAATTTTCCCATGTGCAAAAATAGAGTTCATAGGATTTTCATAATTTTCAGATTTTTATTTCTCAAAACAAAATTACTATGCATTTTCAGTTGAAGATTGTGTTCCACCCTATATTGGTCATACATATCTTCCTATTTCCAACCAAGGGCTAGTTGCAAAATCCAACAAGGGTTGGTTTCAATATTGAGAGTGTTGAGGCCAATCATAATGTGCCATAGCTATGCCGAGAATTGTGCCAACATTAATCGTGTTAATTCACCTATTGATTGGAATTACTACAACTTACGTTGCCATACTGGGGGAGTGATTAGGAATGGGTTGCCTCCCCTAGACACACCTTCGATTCAACCCCTAAAGTCCTAAAGTCCCTACATGGGACTCTTGGGATTTTGGGTAGGCTTGTGTGATCTCAATTTTTGACATAATTTTTTGAAACTTTTTTTGAAGATGGGTATTCAGATTAGCTTTCTGGGAATATAATTTTTATTTCAATTGATACCCGGGAACAAAAGTTATGCCATCCTAAGTCCAAAAAGCAACTTGAGGGGCAGCCCAAAAAAATCATAGAAAATTTGATTTTTTTCTCAAAGATTATATTTTTGTGTACATCTGAAGCTTTGAATCATTCTATTTGGACTAGTAATAAGAAAGTTATGGACAATCTTGTTTTTCGGGCAATCTAAGCATCTTTTAGAAAAAAATACTTATACTATCCATTTCTTAATGCAATTTTTTAATTTTTTTAAAAATAATTGTTACACAGGATTAAGTTTCCTTGCTAGAACAATCTCACGTTGGGATTATTGTGTTTCAATTCCATCTTAGAGCTATGAATGTTTTATTTTTCCCTTCAATCTTGATCCTCCTTTTACTTAACAATTTTTTAATGAGTGAAAATTAAATGTTTTTTCATTAAATTTTTTTCCTAGATTCTCAACTAAATTCTTCAACCTAAAAAGTTACAAAATCAAAATAGGTAGTCCAAAAATTTGAAGTCAAGAAGATTTGAAGCCAAAAAATTTAGTCAAGCAAGGTGAAAAAAAAACTTGTTTTCTTCACTTTAAATGTAAATATGTTGCAATCTACACAGTCAAAGTTTTTGAAATTTTTTCCACACATTCTTATAAAAGTCCAGTACATGATCCTATGATTAGATATTCAAACAAAAATAATTTTTAAAGTTTTTAACTCTTTGCATTAGAAATAAGGTTTTGAGTGTTCTTTGATGGAATAAAAGCAAGGGACTTATTTAGGGGTTCAGTGGAAATAAACAAGGCTTACCTAGAACAAATGTGTACTTATATTTGTTCCTAATTAGGTTACACGCACTAATTTCACGACTCTCAACACAAGTGAGAACATTGATACTAACTTCTACTTGTAATATAATCAGACGAACTATTCCTCCCAGGATAATAAGGCCCCACCATGTGAAGAGAAAACAGAGCAAAAAACAAACTTAGTCAACAATTACAGCCAGTGCACATGCACGCAGCTGCTACCGGTAACACAAGGTCCTACCAGTATTGCGATGCATAAATAATGGAAGTACCAGAAAAACATAAAAACAAATATAAATAACATTTTAAGGCGCAGACAAGCATCATCGCGAAAATACAAGTATTATTAGATTGAAATATCTCATATGCACAGAAGGTAAGTTAAAATATGGACAGAGAACCTGAATGAAAAAATTGCTACCTAGTGTAGATCACCCCAGGTAGTAAAAAATATATCCCCGCAAGGGCTCAACCCATCAGAAATCAGAAATATCTACTCTACTCGTTAATCATCATCATCCAACTTGGAACTCTTCGCACTTTCTACAGGCAAAAGAGAAAAGGTCCCTAGATTCCAGTTCCATCACATCCCATAATCACTCAAACATGTACACTCCCGTCTCGTCAAGACGTCATTACTCCAGACGAGGCCCGGCTGCGAGAATACGCTCCGTCAACTTGCGGTCTCCACCAACCTGGTAGTCGGCGTAAACCTCAAAATTCTTCTGGAAAAGTCCCGCGAGCTTCTTCAAAGTCTCGCTGTAAAGCTTCTTGTCCCACCACTGCACAACACCATTCTTCCATCATGTCAAATCCAGAAGCACTTAACGCACACTCCCACAACGTCTCAAGATAAACCCGAAACCCAGCACATAGTCGCATTCAGCTCCCCGTATTATCAGACACAACGACACAACCATCCGTCCCAATCCCATCCACGAATTTACACAAAACCAACTCAAAAAGAGGTCGAAAGTTCACACACCGCATTCTGGGGCTGCAAAGCTTCGCTCGGAACACCGGACACCTGGGTCGGCACGGACAGGTTGAAAATCGGGGTCTGCACGTACTCCGCCTCCAACAGACTCCCGTCGTGGATGGCGTTGATGATCTTCCTCGTGTGAGCCAGTTTCATCCTCGAACCAACACCGTAGCTGCAAAACCAACACACCGTCACCATCTCTACCCAAGGAAAACCCGAAAAACAATGTAGCGGAAACGACCTATGCTGAAAGAAAACGACAAACATTCCTTCAAGGGACACACAATCCTGTCCCTACCTGCCGCCAGTCCATCCGGTGTTCACCAACCAGGCGGTGGCACCGTGCTTCTGCATCTTCTCGGCGAGCATGGCAGCGTACTTCGTCGGGTGCAGCATGATGAAAGCAGCTCCGAAGCACGCGGAGAAGGTGGCCGTCGGCTCCCTCACACCCTCCACCGTGCCGGCCACCTGTTCGATCAAACCCACATCGTCAGCACAAAGTCACGACACAACATCAAAATCACTCCCTCGCAACAAAAAGGACAAACAAGGCTGAACCTGGTCTGGCTCTCCCACACACGTACCAGAGCAGTGTAGCCGCTGATGAAGTGGTACATGGTCTGCGAGTGAGTCAACTTGCTCACGGGGGGCAACACACCGAAAGCGTCACAAGAAAGCAAAATCACGTTCTTCGGGTGGGGGCCCAAGCAAGGCAGCCTCACGTTGGGGATGAACTCGATGGGGTAGGCGGCCCTCGTGTTCTCTGCACAAACCCAATACGAAAACCAGGTGAGCGACATCGCACTCTGCAACACAAACGGGGAACGCCCACAGGATGCCAGCATCCACTGCCCCCAACTTACTTCCAACTCACAACGGATCACTACCACAATCAAAGGATCCAACACTGCAGTGCATGCAAATCCAGAACCGTACCGGTCACAGACTTGTCGTTGTAATCGACGTCCCTGTAATGCTCCTCGAACACCACGTTCTCCAGCACTGCGACACGCACACACACTCAGTCTCCAGCGAAAGAAGCCAAACACATGCAGCACACAAACCAGCAACACCAAAACGACACCACTCCAAACACGCAAGACCCAAACACTCACCGGTGCCGAACTTGATCGCGTTCCAGATCTCCGGCTCCTTCTCGCTCGACAAATCGATGCACTTCGCATAGCAACCGCCCTCGATGTTCGACACACCGGTGTCGCTCCAACAGTGCTCGTCGTCGCCGATCAGCTGACGGTTCGGGTCCGTCGAAAGAGTCGTCTTACCGGTCCCTGAAACACAAACACATCACAACGACCAACAGCATCAGGGAACCGATCGTGCCAATTCCGTCGCAGCTGTCATAGCACGTCTGTGAGCTTCTCGTTTTCTTTCGCCAACTATACCTGATAATCCAAAAAACAACGCCACATCCCCGCTCTTCCCCATGTTGCAGCCCGAGTGCAAAGACAGGATTCCTCTTTTGGGCATCAAGTAGTGCATCAGGCTGAAGAGACCCTTCTTCATCTCTCCGGCATATTGCGTTCCCAAAATCACCATCTCTTTGCGTTTCAGATTCAGATCTATGCTAGTTGACGATGACATGTAGTGGGTATAGCGATTGCACGGAAACTGTCCGGCATTGTAAATTGTGAAGTCCGGAGTGCCAAAATCCTCGAGCTCTTCAGGTGTAGGGCGTATGCACCTGCCACCCATATGCTTAATGCCACCGGACACACACCAAACACATACTTGCATCTAATACACCACACTCACCCAACAACGGACACAAGCACCAATCATTATCATCAACCCCAACCCCGATGGTGGCCCCCCCTCCCAAATGGGGGCCCAAGGCCTCGCATGCTCCTAACTAGCAACTGGATGTGCAAGAGACCAACACACCCATACAAACGTCGCTCAAGACACAACAAATCTCAGCGTTCAGCGTTCAGCGGCCATACCGGGCATTGGAGAGGGCAAATGCCAAGGAGGGGGAACAAGTTCAGAGGCTTACATGTTGTGCATGAAAAGGGAGTGGTAAGCACGAGCGGATATGATGCGGACTTTGATGCGGTTCTCGGGGTCCCAGTTCAGGAACTGATCGTTCACGAACACCTGCACGAACAACAACCCTCGCTTAGTCAAGACCCCACCGGAAACCATCGATTCAAAACCACGAATCGCTCGATGAAACTCAAACACCCAATCGTGACGCACACAAGCAACTGCCAGCAGGGCATACCTTCTCCAACGAGTTCAGGTAGTCCACGGCCCTCTCGCGGTTCACCAAGAAAGTCTCCTCGTCCATCTCGATGTTCGGAGATCCCCTGCAGGATAAGGCACACCAACAAAATCAACAAACGACCTCCTCAAATCCAACGACACCAACCTCATCAACCACATATACCACATATGACCGCAGAGCAAACAAGAGCATGGCTACCATGCAAGGGAACGAGGAAAGAGCAACAGCAATTCGATATTTCAGACGATTGTGGTGATACACAAAAGACATTCCCCTCGACTCCGCACAGGAAGGCACCGAACATGTGACACCAAGGACAGGACACTTACTTTCCCCACCACAAGTCATCCTGGGAGGTCTCTTCCTTCACCACACGTTTGTCCTTCGGAGACCTGCCAGTTTTGGCACCAGACATGGTCGCAAGAGCTCCAGAAGATGTGATGTAAGACCCCTTTTCGAACTTGATAGCTTGCTCGTACAGCTCTGCAAAGGACAAGGGCAAACAAATAAGAACAGATAACACACGAAGACTTCGGACAGAATAACAACACATAACACACACATGGTTTTCGATTGCCGCGGAACAAAGCTGGATGCAAAAGCCTGAACAAAATGGGTCGTAAGAATCTGACAATCACATGCTGCATATCAAACATGTCTGTCAGCCGCACCTGAAGGAGACAAGTTGTAAAGAACGTGCGTGAACTTCAAGGAGCTGTCACTGATGTCCAGTCTCGGAGCGACCACAGACTTCGGGGGAGACCTCTTCCTGGCCGGATCGCCCTTGATGACCTGGGGTCCGCTCTCACGGGTCAAAGAGGCCAACGAAGCGCTGCAAAACCAAAACAATCAAACCCATCACTTCGCTTGGAACAATATGTTTCAGTATATTAATCCACGATACAGGTTCCTGTGTGACACACGCTCCCGTGCCATTTGTGACGAGTATCGATTCTGATTATAGAAAATTACAGAAAGCATGTGTGACACCATGAGAAACGCACTGTTTGATACCTGACAGACAGCATCTGCTGCTTCTGGAGCTCCTCTTCCGACACGTAGGACCGCGGAGTCCAGCTCTTGGGGGTAGAAGGATTGGTAGCGGTCCTCGGTGTAGACGGAGCAGACGCTTTCTTCCGCTGTAAAGCGTGCAGCTCTTCGACGTTCGATACCTTCACAGGAGGTGTGGTATCGTCTCTGCACATCTCCACTGGGGTGGCAGGCTTGGTGATAATTTTAGACAGCCCATTTGGGACCTGGGAGCTCATGAACTCGAAGTCGTGGACCCCGTTTCCGTTGGAAGCCATTGTGGTGAAAGTCGCTACACACGTTCAAATCTGAGAACACAGACAGTAGTCTCGTTTTCAGCAAATTTATATTCCGAAAATAATTCCCACTGAGTGCAGTCGCAAAACTCGACCTCCTCTCCACACATATGACGAACTTACCACAAGATCGACTACACACAAGAACAGAACAGAAGAATAAAATCCCGAGAACGACTTGCTTGTACGACAATAATGCTATTCAAATTTCAAAAAGATGAAAGTGTGTCACTAACACGTCATCACCCTGATGTAGCGTACAGCGACGACAATTACCTCAAATATGGAGCAGACAATATCCAAACACTATGCAAAAAGTAGACCAAAAAGATGTGTACAACACATAACCATAGACTCTATACTACTTCAAAAAAAAATGAGAACAGAAACGCGCTTCTCCAGGGACAGAGACGTGAACCACTGCTCCTTCAAAAACAAAACTGAACAGTAAGACTGGTAAAAATTTCCAGTATCACCACCACAAAAACTCATCACTGTAAAACGTCCAAATTTCCCTCAGAAACAAAGCAGACAATGTCCAAACACTAAGGAAAATGCAGAACAAATGGTAACACAAAAGTACATACACCGTACTGACTCGACGCCACTTCGAAAATAACAACGTAAACGCGCTTCTACAGGGAGACGCGACTGCTTCTGGAAGAAAAAAAATGAACACTACAACTGGTTAAAATCTCCAGTAACTAACAATACGATATACAAATCGTCCTCTACAAAACACAAACCATCTGCTTCCAAAGAACGACTCTGACATTCAAAAAACCAGAGCTAACAAAATAGCCGAAATATGCAAACAAATTGGACAAAATACGAAATAAGACGTATCTAGCACTAAATCGATCCCGAATTAGACACAAAAGCCTCGAGAAACGGCTCTGAACTTAACGAAAAAACAATGAGAAAACGACTCAGTACTTAACAAAAAAACAGAGCACGGGTTTCATCAGCACACAGGCAAATGAAAAGCAAACATCAAGAAAGAAAATTTCTCGCACACATTACTTTCTCGCACTAATTATTCTCTCGCACTGTAACACCCAACGGCACAACAAACAGCTGGAGAGAGCCAGCACACACAACCGGCATGGACATGAACACCAACGACGCACCAGATCGAGAATCCGCCACAGAACACCAAATCGCGAGCTGCAAAGTTGCACCGGAGGCTCAACAAGACGGGAGCATGGGAGCGAACGCTAGAATCGCTCCAGAGGCAGCGATGAAGGAAGATCGGAGGCAGCAAAGGCAGAGAGAGCTTCAAAGGAAGCAGTGAACGCAACAAACGCAAAGATGGGAGTGGAGCTATGGCAGCTTGCCTCATTATAAAGGTCCCGGGTTTTTAACTGTGGTTAGTTCGAGAGTCTACTTACCTGAGGTTAACTGTGGGTAAAAGGTCACACCCACCGTTTCCATGGGCCCGGTCCGGGCCCAGCGTCGTCTTAACTCAACTCAAGTCAACCTTCGCTTGGTCTGCGGGTTTACCTTGGGTTAACGTCTCTAGAATTCAGTCGGTTTTGGGTTAAGCCCCTCCTTTGGGAGAATAAATGTGGGTCCCTATTTATTTGAGGTTGTATTGGTGCAAATTTAACGTCAAAGGTCAAAAAAAGAATTTGAAAGGATGGAGAGAATGGGCTTTCATCTTTGGAGGACACGATTTTTTTTCGTTGGAGTCTTTTGAATATGGTTTTTGGTCTCTAAAATATAATAATCTTTATCTCCCTAGAAGTCTTTTGAAACCGAAACATTTCGGGTTGTTTTGGTCACTTTAATTGAAGTAGCAAAATTAATTTTTTGCATACATGGATCTACTTCATGTATGCCTTGAAACCCTAGGAAGTTTATATGTCATTGAAACACAAGTGAAGAATAAGATCTTATGGTTAAAAGTTCTTCAAAATACATAAAATTTTACTTACAACTCTATTTGTCCAAAGTATTGTTTTTGCAATTTTGAGAGTATTTTCTTGTTTTTTGAACCAAGGAAATTTGGTATTAAATGTGAAGGTGTCCCTCAAGAGAATGATGGTTAGAAAATTTGATTTTAACCACTTCAAGTTATTATTTCATCCATTCAAAATTTTCATGGAGAAAATGTTTCTTATAAACTATTGTTGCTATATGTTTTTTTATTTATTTTATGAATATTCTATATTTTTAGAAAAGAATTATTCAATAACTTATGAACTTTAAAACATTATTAGAGAAATAATTCATAATGTAAGTAAAAATCAAATCTAAAAAATTATTGTAGTTAGAGATGTGCATTTCAAGCTCTTTACAATAGATTCATTGTAAGAAAAGTCAAAATTTGGTCTATATTTGAAAATAACAATTTTTAAAAATTTATTTGAATTATATATAACTATTTTTGATAATATAGGCATATTCCATTGTATAAATGAAATCTATGGTCAAGAATCAATCATTATTATTACTAAATTGAAACTTTACTAAATTTAACTTTCAAGCAATATTTTATAATGAAACTGTGAAAATCATTGAATTTTAAAATAATTTGTGATCTTTAGGGATTAAAAGTTCATTAAAATTAGATTTTTAAATGACTTTCAGTATACGTGGCTTTGAGTCCAACTCCAATTTTCCACCAATGGAAAGAGTAGATTTTTCATCCTTTTGGCCCTAAATTTTAATAGAAGTTGCTATGGAAATTGTTTCTTGAGAGATTAGTAAGATTTGGGACACTACCAAGGTTTAGGTATATAATTACAATCCATGTGCTAGTCTAGTAGCATAGCTTGTTGTAAACTAAGCAAGTATTGTTTATATACATTGAAAGCCTTTTTTAATTGACTTTCTTGAAGAATAGACAATATTCACTAAAATACCAAATATCTACTTCTACATATGTGAAAATGCTTTTGTCTATCTATATTGATATTTATGAATAACAATTTTACTACATAAAAGACAACCATTTTCAATACAATGTTTTTTATTTTCGTTCTAACTCTACCATTGATATAAGAGTTTCACATGAAAAATGAATGTAGTCAATATTTGGATATTTAGTAAAGATGGTAGTAAGAAAGAAAAAAGTAATATATTGTGAGCATGTGCAACCAAGGTCAAAGTTAAATTTTTCTAATCAATGAGGTACTAAAAGTGCTTAGGTGAATCAACATTAAACAAATAAATATTAGATCTATCACGTAAAGTTATCTTGGAGAATGGTAGTTGAAAACATGTTGTCTTCTTGAGCTTGTGTTTCTCCATTCTAAGGGAAAAAAATGAAATTTGAAGCCTAATTTTTTTATTAATTACTAGTTCATCATTGATGATACGATATACAAGGTGCTTATTTGGTAGAAGCTTATATTCAATATATTTTTTTGGAAAATTAATATACTTGAATCTTTAGTTAATTTCTGGCATTAAATGTTTCACTCATTTGAATGTTTGATTTGTTGCCTAAAATCTAGTTTGAAGTTTGATTACATTTTGTATAAAATAAAATTTATATTGTATCACATATTATTCATTTATTGAGTAGGTTGCACATTGATGCTGGTATAATATTGCAAACTATCACTTGTGGTTTGTCTTGTTTTTTCCGATTATATGTTGAGATTATATGTTTGAAAAATGCTACAAGATGAGTCTCACTACCACTTTGGACAATAGTGGTTGCAAAAAAATTCATTAATGTGAATAATGTGAATTAACTTATAACATGCAAGTTTATCCACTTAGGTGTTGCAAAAATAATACATGTGCCATTTCTACAATTTATTTTATAACATAATGTATGCATTTGATGGAATGTTTAAAATGGACGTTCAAATTTGATTTGCACCTCTCAAGTGACCAAATACAAGTCTTGTGTCTTTTGGTTTAGCAATAAATGAAAATAATCCCTTAGAACATATAAAGAGGTCAAAGTAAATAGAAACTCACTCCAAGATTTCTATAATGTTTTTGAATGAAAATCTATTTCAACCATAAAAAATTGTTAGAGAAATTATGAAGATGTTTGATTCTTTCAAATTTAAACTCTAGCACTTCTCAATCAACTATAACAATACTAAATGCTCAAAAATTAGGACAAATTAAAGTTTCATTCATAAAAAATTAGAACAAACACATTATTTTCTTCTTGACTTTCTTTGATTTTCTTCAAAAGAATTCTTTATCTTTCTCATCACTTCTTTTTTCTACATATTGTTAATAGATTGATCTTAATCTTAAGTTTTCCTCTAAAATGCAATGTTTTCAATGCAATCACCAAATTATAATATTTCTCTGTTCTCAAGGATTTCCTATGAAAAAAATTGAAAAATTATTTACAAAAAGAAAATACAATAACTGGATTTAAGAGCTTCAATTTTCAATTTCATTTTCAAGAACATTGTTATTGGTAGAAACAATGTTCTCTTGTGACAAAAACCTAAAACTTGAAAGGCTATAGTAAATAGTTGCATTTCACATGATTTGCATAGATAGAAAGGCTACTACTACACTTTCAATAAAATGTATAGATTATTGATTATTAGTCTTATATTACATGCTAAAGTTGTTTGATTTTTTCTCTGAAATATTATTGAAAGTGAAGATTTTGAAATGATATTTGTATTAAAAAAAACTTCAATCTAGATTTACATAAATACATTCCTAACAAAGTCACATGTATTCCACACTAATGTGGACATTTTCCATGCATTATGTAGAAACAACATAAAATCTTCTCTTCATGCAAAGGGTAACTATTTTCAAGGATAGCATAAGTTTAATTTGACAATGATCATTTCATGTGTATGTCTTTAAACATTAACTTTCAATGTCATCATCTCTAAATTTTTAAATAAATAAAGGTTAAAATTTTGACATAGACTATTTTTTTGTCAATTTTTAAAATATATATTATTGAGAATGAAAAATCCTTCATACAAATCCAATCTTTTTACTACATTTGAGAGAATTTTGAACCACAATAAGTATAGAGCTTTAGATATTATGGTAGAGGATAAAATGATCATGTGTAATTAAAATTCATTTATCCTTACAATACATCAATATTCTTTAATTTAATTTGACTAAAAAAAACAATTGCAAGGTAGAAAAAGAACAAATAATTCAAATGATATTATATTTTATCTTATCCATTGTGTATTACTAATTTTATATTTTATATTTTCAATATATTTAATTTTTTAATATTTATAAACTAATGCAAGCATTTATTTATTCATCAAGTCCAACTTTTTACATATATTTTTAGTTCTTTTGATTATATGGTTGACAACATTGTTTTTGGTACTTCCAAGAGCCCTCATGACAAGTAGTATGCATCCATGTGCTTGTTTGTGGTTTTACAAACTTTGAACATATATAAAGCAAGAAAATTTTAATTTCAAAGTATTTATCTTACAAATAATATGTAATATAGGAAAAACAACCAAATTTTTAAAATCTAGTGTTCATTGGGCTATTGCATCTTGATTCATCAAGGTTGCTATAAAGTAAGCCTACAAGCTTGGATTTTTTTCTTGAAGAAGCAAAGTAGGTCTAAGCCCTATGATTGTGTATTAATGAATGCTCATTTACAAATATTTTATTGGATTTAGAATTAAGCATTGTCTTATAAGTAGGAAGTGCATGCATGCAGACTAAAGCATAAATGCTAGCACATATATCATTGTAGTAAAAGTATCTTCCCTTTCACTCTTGTTGCCAATTTATGAAAACTTAAGACTCTAAATAGCATTAATGATCAAACAAGGCCTCAATACAATGAGAAGTTCTTTGTGACTCACTAGTACTAAAAGATCCAACTTGTGGATTGTAACTTACTAATATTAGGACGATTCAATGTATCATCCTTTGATTCTACTATGGTCAAATCCAATAAGTTTTTCATAAGAGAATCTCATGAAAGGGCATATGGTTGTGTGAGCACAATTTGCATAGACACAAATGCTTTGGATGCAAACTTTGGTTATAAATTTTAAATTTTAAATTTAATTTAAAAATAACTACACAATTTTTTCGGATGTTGACCATGATCTATTCTTCATAGCACCTGATTCTTGATACAAAAACTAGTTGTTTCCATGATGGAGGTGGGGCATTTTGACTCTAAACAATCCTTCAAAATCAAATTTTTAGCTTAGGGCCATAGTAGTAAGTCCATGGTAATACCGTTAGACACTTTTTATTTAAATAATAAATTCTACAATATCTCATATGTGATCCATATTTGAATTTTTCTTAAATGTCAAATTTTCTATCAAATAAAAGTGTATGCTTGCACTCTATGGCTCTTATCCTAAATTTATTACATCTTCACGAGAGGAAATTTACAATTAAATGGTTCTTCAAATCAAAAAATTTCATCTCTAAGGAATAATTTCTATTATGTGATAGTCAAGCACTATTTTTGAGCTCAAATTAGTCCTATAAATTATTATCAAGTTTTAATCTTATATTTTAAATACATGAGACAATGTGTTGTCTATCAATGCAAAAACACTCTATAAATTTTGAGTTTTTTTGTCATTGTGATAATAAAAATTAGTAAAAAGTAAAAATCAATCGGTAAATATAATTTAAAAATTCAATTAACTAGAAATTTCTTTTCAAGCTAACAATATCTAAAACCCAAAACACCTTGGTAGATGACCTTCAAGTCAATTGCCATCTAAAATTAAAGTTCATTATTGGAATAGAATTATAATTTAAATCGATTCAAAATAATAATAAATATATCAAGGACTAAACAAAACTAGTTACAACTAATTGACTATTTTGGAATTCGGAATTGTCAAGATTTCAAAATAAACTCATCATGTAGGTATTAGAGTTCAAATGATTAGTGACTAAATACATCGTGGATGAAAGAGTTGGTTGGAGGGTGGGCTAAACAATGCATTGTGGATGAAGGGCTAGTCATCTTGATTCACAAAATGTCTAGAATTTCAATAATAAATGGACCCTATGGCCACTCAAATATTGTCAAAAACACTTTACATGCACTCTCAAGGAATAAACTAAATCCAACTTTAACATCATCATTGAAATAGATTTGGTCTTCATTGCTCATACAAGAACAATGAACCTTTGTAATAATTTACGAACTAAGAAGTTTGAGTTGATTTTTTTTCATATTAATGAAATTCAATTATTTTTATATTCCATTCAAAATTAATTCAATCATTGATCACCACTATGACAATATGAAGAATGCATCTACCCAAAAATGTTTTCTAATGCATCCATGGCTTCATTCGTATTTAAACAATATTTCTTTACAAAAATACTACAATTTACAATAAACAAAGGTATGTCAATCATCGACTATTTTATAATGACAAATTTTTTAGAGTTTGTAAAAGTTAGCACTCTCATTGAAGAAAAATATAGTCAACAAGTAAAACAACAAAACCTTCCATTTCTTTTTTGATTTTGAAACAATTATATCTCAAATTAACCCCTAAAGGACTAAGGTGTGTTTTTTGGCAACATAACTTTTTTAGGCAGGTATGTGTGACTAGAGATTTCTATGTTTTTGGTCGAAACTGTAATAGAAGGTGTGGAAGAGGAATATCTTTAATCCAATCTTCCTTCAAGGCATTTGGAAATATGAGTCAAAAGTTATGGCCTAATATGCCTCAACTTGGGCAGCCTAGGCAGATATGAAAAAATCATTTTTTTCAAAATTAAAATTTTTTAATTGGTTTTCTAAATTTATATATACATAAAAAGCTTTGAATCATTCCATTTTGATCAATGAGTCAAAAGTTATGAGATGTTTTAGTTTGTAGGCAAGTATAGATTCTCTACTCTAAAATAAACTTTGAAGTCCTTTATTTAACTCAATTTTCAATATTTTTGAAAAAAAATAAAAACATTAGATGTAAATTGTTTATTACAACATTACAGCCATTGGGATTGGTAATTTTCAATATCATTAATAAATTGTTAACAATTTCGTATTTTGAATCATTATCTAGATCTTTCTACTTACTATTTTTTTCACAGGGCCCCAAAAAGGATTTTTGTCATTGCAAATGCTAATATCTTGCAATTTACAAGGTAGAATTTTCTGAATTTTTGTCCACATCTTCTCAATCTAGTGTACTACAAGATCCTATGGTTATATGTGTCCAAAAATGGTATTTTCAAAATTTTGATAATTGTATTAGAAATGGTAGTTTTGAGGGGGTTTGTGATAACATAGTCAAGGAACTTTAGGGGTTAAAATATTTTATATTATTCGCTTGTTCTAATATCAAAAAGCGCATTTGTCCTAATGGCCACTTTTGCATTTTAAGATTTGATAAACAAAGTGATTGCATGTGTTGATTCTTTGGAGTTCTTCACATAACATTATTAACGAGCTTAAACCATTCTCCCTTGGAGATTGGGATAATCCCTCCTTAAATCCCTAGAAATGAATTTAGTTCAATCTAGAGAGAGACATTGTCTATCTAGGAAGTTGTAACACTAGTGTCATTGGTTGACTATGAAGTTGCAATGCTAGTGTCATTGGTTGATTAGGAAGTTGCAAAGACTCATTTGCTATTTGGGAAATTATAGAGAATCATTGTTTGGCTAGAAAGTTACACCATTGGGGACTTTCACTTTCTAGGAAGCAAAAAGGAACCAGCATTGGTTAATTATAATGTTATGTAATTTATTACAAAGCCAAGTTGTGAATAGTTCAATACCTACTCTTGCCATGATATGATATTAATGCGATTTTCCATACTATGCATACTCAAAGGTAGGATATATATTGAAAACCATTCACTAAAGTTGATGTACATGGATGGAGTCAAAATTACAATCAGGGTTTAATATTTACTTAAAGACAAATGGAAATCATAATTTTTTTTAATTCAAAATTTGGATTTAAAAAATATTTTCTATTAATTTTCAAAGTAAAACAATAAAGTTCTATATGGGTGCATGTTTGAAACATTTAAAAAAAACAAAAAAACACATTCACTAAAGACCTCAAAGTGTTCTAATACTTTGCAAACATATTGCACCATGTGTAAAGTTGGAGGTATTCCACATGAGTGGTTTGAGGTCATATTTGAAACACTTTATGAGATCCCTATGATGTAGAAATGGAGACAAATAGAAATGGGTTCAACTACGTTAAAGCCCCCTTCAAGGGCCAATCCTCATTCGAATTTTAACGTACAATACAATTTACTAACAAGCTTGAATAATGTGATTTTTTTGAATTTTTATATTGCAATTAAGTGCCAAGAGAAGACACTTGAGTATGCTATTTTTTAACTATATTGATCTATCTTGGTGACATAGTTTGTTACAACAATAAAAATATGGAAAATTCTCCATTGTAGCTTGGAAGGAATTGACAAAATGTTGCACCTAAAAACCTTAGATATTTCCATCCTTGTCACTTTCATTTGGTCCAATTTAGTTTAAGGCTATAAATCACAAAATAATTACGTTGAATTCAAACTACGAAGGAACTTATGCAAAAAATACTAATCCAAGATGTTTAGAGAATGGTATATTTATGATATTCATGTTTTAGCTATATCATGTTTGAAGTATGTATTAGTTTTAGGCCTTTATCCCTTGAAGAACTAATTGTCTTTAAAGTGTTGAAATGGAATTTGGATATGGAGCTACATACTTAGGCAATTTTGAATGGATCTCTCAAAAAAATTAACACAAGATGCTAGCTTCTACAAGCTTTATAAACATATAATTAGGTGTCAAGATAAAAAATTATGGGGTCCCAAACTTTAGGGCCAACTCAAACAAGGTGCTAATAGATTGGTCAATGTATTTGGTAGCTTGAAAGATAACTTTTCCTTCACTTTGACCCCTACTACTTTGCATTCTATGAAGGCAAATGGGCTGAAATTTAAAAAATACATTTTCATAACACTTTGGTACAACCTTGTGAAGTTGAATTTCTTTGGAAAAACAAAAATTCCATCTTTTACACATTGCACTAGAAATGGTAGCTTTAGAGCAATTTTTGATGAGAAAGAAAAATCATAAGAGTTTATTTTGGGGTGGTTCTTTATGTTGTACTTGATTTAGAAGAAAGCTTTGTTGTAGCCTTGAGATTGTGATTCTTCCAACATTTGAGTTTGCCAAAAAAATATTACAAGTGTAACTACTATGAATTGAACATCCTTTCAATGCAGAATAAATTTGAGTATGTTCATACACAATCCAATTTCACATATTTATATTTCAAAAGTAACGAATATGACTACCAACATAAGAGACAAAATTAGGCAAATAGTTTGAAGATGCATAGAAGGTGAGTCAAACTTTGTTGAATTTGTAAGGTTGGGTCCAAAAAAACTTTTGTCCAATTTTCAAACATTAAAATCTTGAAATCTACAAGGTGAAAAAATTCATAATTTTCCCTACAACATTGCTATATAATGGTATGTTATGACTTTGGGGGAATATATTTTTTTTTGTCATTTGGTGCATGGAGAAAAAGTTATGACATTCTAAGTTTAAATTTCTTGACTCCATGCAAGAAGAATTAGAAGGAAAATATCACATGTAGTATATTAATTTCTACATGTAAGGCTTTGGTTCATTCCATTTGGATTAGTACCATGAAAGTTATGAAGAGTCTTGTTTTTAACAACATCTTTTGTAAAAATAATGTATACTATTTATTTTTTAAAGTAATTTTTGCGATTTTTCAAAACAAAAAATGTCCATAGGGTGAAGATTACTTTCTACAAAAATCTCACCATTAGGATCGACATGTTTCCATTCCATTTTAGAACTGTTCATAATTTAATTTTCCTTCATATGTCTACTTCTACATAATAATATTTTAAAGAATGAAATTTATTAGCTTTTTCATTGATAATTTTTAGAGATTTTCAACTCAATTTTCCACCACGAAGATTTAAGTCATAGAGAGCAAAGTCTAAAATTAATAAAGCAAGATGCAAAATAAACCTTTTTCCACTTTGAACACTAATATCTTACAATCTACTTAATCAAAGTTATGAGTTTTTTCCCACAAGTTTTCTACTACAAGATTCTATGGTTGAATATGCAAAGGGAAGAATCGTTGTATCCCTTCGCACTAGAAATGGCAATTCAAGAATGTTTTTTTGTTGATCAATTTACATAGTCATGAACATTTAGGGATTAATCATTGACAAATTAAATTACAAATTGCAGATTCCTTAACAAATTGAAGGACCGTAAGGCAACCACATGGCTTTTGCAACTACATTTATAGAAAATTTGAAATGTTAACCTCACTAAAAGTCTGTGGACAACGAAGAGACCCTAGATGATTTTTTCCATTGAATTTGTTAGTGCAATTGGTGATTTTTTTGAGAATAGAGAAGGCTCTATGGGCCTTCACTTTAGGGTCTTTATTGGACTAGTGTCCCCTTGTGTTGGCTTCACTATACATGCCAGATTTTGGAGGGATAGAGTCACAGTGGTCAGATTTTGACAAATCTAGTGAAATTTCACCAAAAAGAAAGCCCTGCTTCACTTCACATCCTCATATCTTTTTTTCTACAACTCAAATATATCCATGGGAAAAAATCAGAGTTTTTGGAGCACTTTGTGCATTCCAATTTCAACATTCCCATTTTTAGCATATGTACAAAGTACCACCTAACCAAGCATCTTTCATCAATCTTATCAATAGTGGCATTTTTCACAAAAAAATGTGGATTTTTGTTGATCTTTTTTCCATTGGAAAGCTATGTAAGTCTTCTTTTATTTCAATAGTGGCAATCATCAAAATTATTCCACTCAAATGATGAATTATGCTTGTTATAAGAGCTAGTCAAGAAAACAAGAGCTATGCTCAAACACCCATGGTCCTTTAGGGGTTAAACCACATGAGGCCCTCTTCAAGCTCAACTCGCTAGCTACTACTTAACCCTAAGCACCCCAATGTCTCAAATTTGGCCTCCCAAAATTTCAAAGATTGGCCTATTTGACTATTATAATCTTTCCAATGATATGGTAAAATCATTTGTCCATTTTCCCATAGCTCTAGGCTTGTCTCCACTACCAATCAATATGGTCAATTTTTGTAGATCTCATTTTGGGTGACAATTTGATTGGAATGAGTTTAGAAGGGTCTAAATTTCGATAAAGATGCGTTGGGCACTCAGGGGTTAATATGCTTTGAATCTCTTACAAACCTTGTATTTTTTTGGAAACAAAAAAACAAGTCTATCAATGATTTGTTTCTCAAATCAAATTTAAGATACACGTACCCATTTTTGCCCCTTTCCCAATTCCGTCCCCCATGTATAACAGTCCAACATTACATCGTACAAATCTTACAGAAATGAAGAGAGAGAGGTTGCACTTGGGAAAGAGAGGAGGTTGCTCTTGGGAAAGAGACAATGATAGGAGTGGACGTTTATGCTTATGTTTGCCTTGGTCCATCCAATAGAAATAATCAAAAAAATAATTGACAAAAAGTCCGGCCTGACAAATACAATACAAATGACCTATTCAACATTGAACAAACTTTGTCCCTCCCAAAATAGCATGGCCAGACTAAACCCCAACATGAGCCCCCAAATTCATTGTCCACATTCAAAACTGGCATCGAAGTTGGAATTTGGGTCAATCCAGACGAAGGAAGAGTCGGTCCATGTTGTTGCTTTGCAAACATTTTGGAGGGTACCATGCTTTCAAGCACCAACTCCCAATTTTTAAATTTCAGTACCTTAAGTTAGGTTATTTGTTTGGTTTGTTTGTTACAGTGAGATTTCATGGCCTGTGCATCCCTGGTCACTTTTTTAATACCATCCGATTGCTATCTGCAAGGAGTAGTGCATGGGCATTGTTTAGTGGCGTTCCAATTCACAGGAGAAAAGATATTGAAGTTTTAAGTTTTTATGAGTTAAAAAATTAAAAAATATATATATTTTACTTTTATTTTGGATGTGACAACAACAAAGAGCACACTATTGATGAAGATATAAGGTGAATAGTACACCCAAAATCGCACCTTGTCTAAACACAGCTTGCATTATCACCATGTGTACATCTCCAAATCAATATGTGCATATGTTGCAAAAATAATTTTAGAGTGTCTATCAAAAAACACTTTGACCTTTTGTACCTTTTGCTTATGGTATCCAAATTGGTTGAGTTCTTTTGTGTGTAGGACCTTTGGCTTTCACTTATCAATAAGAAAATCAATGAAAATTTGACTAGTTTAATTATAGTAGTAACCATGCACAATATCCAAAATTGACGATTTTGGGGGGGTATTGTATCCACTGTAATAATAGTACCAAAATACAAATGTCAATTGGCATTCTATCCAAAGATTAGTGAGTTTTAGTTTTTTTATGATGATGAGATCTCCGAAACTGTGCATCCTTTAGTCACATTTTTGGTCCTGTTGGAAAGCTTCCTGTGAAGAACGGTGCATAGTCTTTGTTTCATAGCATTCCAACCTTCAATGTGAAAGAATTTTGAAGTTTTTATGAATTTACAAATTAAAAAATTACTTCTTACTTTTTATTTTTGACTGTAGCTATGACACAGGGCCCACTAATTCAAACTATTCATTGATTTCAACTCTCTTCTTAGGTTGTCTACACCCAAACGCGACCTCTTTCTAAAACTGACCCCTACATATTCTTACCTACAATGTACTCTTACTATTCATGAGAGTCTAGGGTTGGCTTAAGAAACACCTTTTTTCAGCACTTTGAAAATTCATAGTTTATTCATAGAGTGTCCAAAAAATGCATTCTAAGAGAATCTAAAAACCCCTTTCAACTACCAACAAGACCCTGCAGTAAATTTTCAAATATAATAATGTAAACTACAATGGATTGTTTATTCGGACGCTTTTGGGTGTAGTAAGGTAGTCTGCTCTTAAAGCGACCATTTAAGAGCTGATTGCTTTTTCAGGGAAGAAAAATTCCTTATAAAAATTTTCAGTCAATTTTAGTAGGAAGAAAAATGGAATTGGCATCTAACCCAAGTTGTTTCATATTTTTTGGACCTTTGTGGAATTAGTTACAAATTTTTGAAGTTGAAATGCAGTAGTCACTAAAAGCGACCATCTCCTGAAATGAACAGTATTGGTACATGAAAGAAAGCAAAATGTACCCCTGTGCCATAATCGCTTCTAGAGCATGGTTGCTTTAAGAGCAGACTACCTTACTTACCTTATACTAAGTTTAATCCAAACTTTTCGATATCTTAGCCCAATGGGGTCCAGCCACCCCAGGGCTTTGTCTTTCTACCAACAGTTGAAAGTACTCCACCTCCGCTCGTCCTGACTGATGACTAAGTTACTTGCAGATTTGCTGATTCCAACACAAAGAATCTCTTTCCTAAAATATAATACTAAAAATCCGTCCAGGAGCTTCACATTCCCTCTGTCGTCCATGCCCCACCCCACCCCGTGGCGGCCCCATCCCTGGGTAAGTTAGTTAGATTTGAAGTCGGTCAAAGATGTTTTCTTCATTATTTTTTGTGTTCAATTTGGTTACCACTGAGTGAGTGGATCCATTGTGTGGCCACGGTGCAAAGTGGGCCGCAGCCAGGATGGCCGTGACGGACCCTTCCTAAAGAAACTCAACCATGTTGCAGCACCTTCTATTATTATTATATAGATTGAAACTTCCATTTGGTTGGATGCAAAGGTTGCAAATATGCTCCACCAGCAACCCGAGATGGCGAGATTTGCATTCCACCACAGAAATAATGTCACTAGGCTCTCCACTTGAACACTTCGGAAAGATTTTCACACAATGTGCAGTAGGTAGGATTCTCGGAGTTGGACTTTGCAGGATGACTGCGAACCGCGACAGAACAGTGGATGGATGGATTTCAAGTGGAGCTCAATTTAAAATGTCCACACTTTTGGTACGTACATACGTAAATTAGTGCGTGAGAGAGACAGAAAAACAACAACAAGTGGCTTGCACGATAATGAGAAAAAAAATGTACGGAGTTGAGTTGGTATTCAGTTGGGCCATGGGATTGAAGATGCCACTTGTGACTTAATTAAAATAAGGGAGGAAGGAAGGAAGGATTATAGGATTGGTCACTCAGTTCTTCCCATATTCTAGGAAGAGACTTGTTTTTCAACTTGTTGTGTGTAAATAAATAATCCACTGTTTGGGGACACGTGAAGGAAAGTGCAAAAAAGGTTACAAGAATAGAAATGATTTGGAGTAGAATTGTGAATATTTGTAATCCTTGAAGTTTTGTGGCTACCATATCTATCTATCGGGGGTGGAAAAAGTCATTCTAGAAATAGACTTAATAATTGTAGGGAGATATCAAAAAACATTTTGTATGTAGAAAATACAAAATTCGAAGGAATACCCCTTTTCTTTAGATTTTTCAGATTTATTCCTCTAACGTGAATTAAATATTCAGCATGAAATGTTGACCCTGATAGTCAAGTATAGTATTATGTGTTTCACCAAAATCACTCCAAAATTGTCAATTTTGGTGCAAACAAATGTTTTGTTTGGGGGAGGGGAGGGGGTGAATGTCAACATATCCAACTATGTATTAATCTTTTACTGAACTAGTACGAGAGTATGTGGAAATAATTTAGAATTTTTGAAGCAATAGATTATGAGATTTAGTGTTTATAGTGAAACAAACAATTATTTTCTCACTTTCCATTCTCTGTCATTGAACTTTTAATCCTCTTAACTTCAAATTATTGCATTGTAGATATTGAATTTAAATTGTTTTATTTGTGACAATTGGATTAAGAGTTTAATAAATAAATTTTGAATTAATCTTTTATCTTACTTCTAAAAAAAATACTCCATAAAAGTAGGTAAAATATAGAACTAAAAAATTAATTGTCAATAGTTATAAAATGGAACAGATTCATACCAATCCTAAAGGTAAAATTGTTGTACAAGCAGTCTACCCCCTCTATGATTTTTTCTTTGTCAAAAAATTGAAAAATGTGAATTAAAAATAAAATTCCATAAAGTTATATTTTTAGGTAGATGAATGATGTCTACAAAAAGAACTCTTTATACCTTCCTCGTCACTAATCTTTTCCATTTGGAATCATAAATCAAAGCTTTTGATTTAGGTATGAACATAGTTTATTGGAAATATATATATTTCGAGTTATGTTTTAAGTTTGAGCTTAAGCAAGATTATTTTAGCTACTACTTAAGTACCAATTGAAGAAGACTAATATTTCTAATGAGCTAATAGAGATATTCTTTAACCCATAAACTAAAGACAATTTGATTGTTATATGATTTTTAGAAGTTTGGATAGATTCATATAAAGTCATTTTTTAATAGATTTTTCTGAAATTTTTACACAAAGTGCAGACATTGCCCCTTTTTCAAAAATATATTTTTCTTCTATCAAATACCTCCATCAATAATTATATTGCCTAAATTTTTTGGACAAGCATATAGCTATCAGTGGACTAAATAAAACTCCTTTTCTACTTTTGGAATTTGACAAGTATGTAACTAATATTATATGAGGTGAAATTATCTATTAAAAAAAATTTGAGAAATGCAAAAATCTCACTCCATGAAAAATTAGTCTAAGATCCTATCAAGGTAAGGTTCTAAAAAGAAATCTTCTAGCTTGAAACACTATGATTTTTCAATTTACATTGTCAAAATTTCCAACATTTTTTCCATACATTCCACATTTATACTATTTGGTATAGTTTTTTGTAAATCTCTTTTGTTTCATTTTATTCTTAGTGCTCTAAGAGTGGCAATTTTTAAAAATTTCTAGACAAAATGTACCATTCTAGACTTGCATTAGGATTCAATTGGTTTAGAAATTAAAAATCCAACTCTAATATTCATGAGTATTTCTTTTGGTCTCCTATAAGTAAGTGTCTTTTATTAATCAATGAAGTACATCCCATAATTCTAGATAAAATGAATAATGTTGCATTCAAAATTTTTTATTATTTAAAAATTGAAGGTATACAATAAGAGATACAAAGTTTAGAATTTGATCCCGAATCCATCCAACATTGAAAGATGCATGAGAAAAAAAGTGAAATATATATTGTTAGGTTTGAAGTGACTTTGCAATTCAAATGCATTGACATTTAATATCAAAGCCTTTGTGAGGTATTGAAGTATTTTAAATTCCATTTTGTGATTGAGAGAGGAAGTTTGAACAAAATACATCATACAACTTAAAATCTGTTTATGGCTAAAAATATTACATTTTAATCTATAAAAAATTTCAGGAAGAAATTATAATTTTCCATTTTCCATTTTATCAAAAAATACTAGTTAGTGTAGCCATTGATTCATTGATGTGGATATTGTTTATAGACAATATTTTACAAATTTTGGATACAAAGATTGTAATGTATTTTTTCAAACAAAAGTTACAAATGGATTATAACCAAATATTTTAATATGATCCAATTATAACTTTTGTTTAAAAACCATTATTTCATTATTATTCTAAGTTGCATTCTATGATACACTACTACAATTATTTTGGAAATGCAGACTACCTTTGTGCCTTAAAGGGTTAATTAAATATTATCATAGGATATTATGTAATATATTGTAATGAAGACATTCATTGATTGAGTATTATAAAATATGATCTATAATTTATAAAATCTTGATAATTATACAATAATCTCATGTGTAATTTATAAAATATATTAGAAATGGTACGACAATACACAATCTCACAACAATTTGAATCTTTATAAAGGTAAATAAATATGCAACAATTTAATGAAATATGATAGACTAAAGAAAAATTTATAAGTATAAGATTTGGAGTATTTTTTTCTTGACTAAAATTTTTTAATGTATATACATGTTTATGTGTGTGTGTCTCTCTCTCTATATACTCTCTAGATTTTATGAAGAATTCTATCCCAAAACCCAAATATATTTGTATGTTTGTATGTATGTATTTTATGTGGAAACAAAAATGTAGAAAAATGAAAAAGTATTGATCATGAAATTAAATTAGAAATTAAATAAAATCCAAATTTTAAAATACGTCTTCTTTGATGAGAAATGAAAGAGTAGAAAAAACGCAAAGCAAAACACATATTCAAAAGAAGAATGTTCAATACAAAATGTTTTACAATAAAATTTGAAAACAAGAAATCCATTTTTTAAATGGAAAAATAAAAATAATATAACCACTACTTTAAATGGAATGGAAAATGAAGATAATATAACCACTTCATTACTTGCAATGGAAAATATAAAGGGAAAGTGACATATGATAATCAAAATACAATGAAATGAAGAAATATTGAAGAAACAAGTTTTAAACATCTACTAAAAAACTTTAACCCTTCGTAACTTTTGCATGCTTAAAAGTAGAGCTGCTAAATTAGAACTATTTTAGAGCCAAAGCAAGAAAGCAAAGCAAAAGCAAAATAATAATCTAGATTGAAGAATAATTCATTAATTTGATTAAAGAACAAGAGAATAAAAAACAAAGTGGGGGTCTCTTAACATAAAGCCAAAGCATTGATATAGATAGAGTGCTAATACTTGTGGTGGATACGTCTAGTTGCAATGGAGTTTGCATTGACACTTGTGTGATGAATTGGTCTCATTTGCTTCAAAAACAATATTTTATTCATTATTTAAAGGACAATATTCAAATTAAATAGCAAAGCAAGATTTCCTAATTGATAGACTTTTATAGATAAATTCTACAGCCCTTGTGTACATTTATGTATATATGCAACCTATATGTTAGGTTTTGGTAATGATGCCCCTATTATATGCATATGAAATTGTAAAGGCAAGAAATGAAGATTTGAAATACATCAAGTACAAAAATATATCAATTCCATAGAATGAATTTATATTATATTATTATTCTTATTTAATCAATTTAAGATACATAAAACAAGACTTTGAAATAATAACAAGTTTAGTTTTAAATTGCCACTAGGTCACTAATAAGAGTGAAATACCAATCATAGTAGGTGCTTAGGGTGTGTAACATTGTTGTCAAAGAAAGAGTTTTTTAGAATTTTAATGTAACAAAATTTTTGCATACTTTAACCCCTAATTATCTATTGCAAAACCATCTAATTTGTGGTGAGTGACTTCTTTTAGGCAACAATCTTGCTTGGATATTTTTCTTATGCATAGTAGAATATTTGAATTAATTCTTGATAAGTGTATTAACCCCTAAAGTCCCAATTTCCCTATGAGGGACAAAATGGATCTTGGATAGGTTCCTATGAGCTCAATTTTTAGTGTAATTTTTTAAAACTTTTTTGTAAGATATAAAAACTTATTAGCTTTATGGAAATATATTTTTTTATTCAAATCGGTGCTTGGGATCAAAAGTTATGCCACAATAACCTCAAAATAGGGGAGAGTGGGCAGCAAAAAAAAATTGAAATATTTTTTTAAATTATTTTATTCTCATATGTTATATTTTTGTCTAAATGTGAAGCTTTGATTCATCCCATTTGGATTAGTGATGTAAAAGATATAGAGTTTCTTGTTTTGTGGGCAATTGGAGCATCTTCAAAAAAACTTTTTCTTTCACTTTGAATGCTAATATCTTTCAATCTGTATGGTCAAACATCATGAAATTTTCACTACATGATCCAAGAAAGTTTTGGTACAAGATCCCATGGTTAAATTCTAAAAAAGTATATTTTTTATTCCTTAGATGAATGTAGTAGAAGTAGCAGTTTTGAGTGGTTTTTGACAAAAAAATGGCCTTGGGACTTTAGGGTTTAAAAATTGAAATTGCTAGAGCCTAATTTGTTTATGAAGAAGTGAACACAAATTTTACTATAATATCAAAGTAATAAACATTGATTAGAGAAAACAATGATGATTTACGATAAGATCTCTAGTTATTTATAGCTAATTCAAATTCTTACCTTATTCCTACGACAATTTCATTCTTGAAGTTTCTAATTCTATTTCTTGAGCTTCTAGCTCCATTTCTATTTTTCTTAATTTAATGCAAATGAGATGCATATCCATTAGAAGTTGCATAGGACATATATCACATTGCAAACAAAGTTACATTCAATTCAAAATTTTAAATGAATTTTAAATGAATTTTAAATGTGATTTTTTCTCCAAGTAGGAGGAAAGTTATCATTCATGTGTCATCAAAACATTTCCATGAACAATTACTGTATTGAATTTGATTTTGAATTCCAATTTTATAATTTTCCAAAAGAAAAAGGTTCGTGGGGTTTAGATTGCTTTCTTGAACAATCTCACTGTAAAAATTAACATGTTTCATTTCCATTTTAGAATTGTTTAACCCTTTTAAGGACCCAACCATTATGGAAGAACAAATGATAAATGCAAAGATGTCTGATGCTTAGAGAATCTTATATATATACACAAAAATTATTTTAAGAAGATTCAAAGTCTGGTGACTGAGTATGGCAAGCTATAAAATTACATTCATTTTCAACGCAAAATATCTTGCAATCTTCAAGACCCAAACAATTGAAAATACTCCCACATTTTCAAACTATTCTAGTGCATGGTCATACAATTGAATGGCCAAAAAAATGTCATTTTTTCCTATATTGTCTCTATCCCCCCACCAAATGACAATCTTGGAAGGATTTTCTTAGTGAAATGTATTCATGAGTCAAAGTAGGCCAGTTGGCTCCACCAAAAAACTAGAGTTAGGTCCCTTTCTCCAACAAACAAATACTAGATACATACAAAGTACATCTCTTCCTAGATAACGTATGTGCATCTCATACTTGATAGCATACATTGTCATATGTGAGAGCCCATGTACATTCCATACTAGTTTATGTACATGCATCTTGTACTTCAACATTTTATGTCTAAATTTTAAATTAACAAACTACAAAACTTACGTGGAAAGGCCTTTTTTTTTCCAAGACAAATTTTACGTGGCCTGTTGCGGACAACTTGAAAGTTTTCATGGGTTTGAAGTTTGAACGAAAATTGGGGTGGCTGACGAAGGGCAAAAGTCATTCAAGTCATCAGTCTCGCTGCTTGACTGAAGCCATTGAAAGCCCAGCATGTGATTTGCTTGGAGGTTGGAGAGCAAGCACCTTCCATCCTTGGGGAGAAAAGCCACAATAAGAAGGAGCTCCCCGGGATCTTACAACCCCCATTTCAAAGTGACTTTTGATAATAATAATAATGAAAACCCATGTAAGTCAGTACTCTGTTGTGTTTCAGACTCAAATTTTAAAAAATAAAAATAAAAATAATGTAATTTATTGGCATGTAATGTAATGTGAATATTCAAAGAATTCTACCGTTCCGTCAAAGCATGTCCTTTAGTTGTCCTGCTAAATTGGAACAATCTTTTAGCCTCAGAAAGACGGACAATTGGTACTATCACACCCACCTAACTTGTTGGAATGACTGCAAAAACAAACTTGGAATTAGCTTCTCAAGTTGCTTCGCCACACCGTTTCTCTCGGTGGCAGGACTCTGCCTAACTTATTTTCTACCTGCCAGTCCTTTGAATTTGAAGCTAGTAAAGCAAAATAATCATTGACAAAAAGGATTACTATAAAATATTCGTGAGCTTTAGTTCCATCAAGCAACATGTCCCGTGTGTCCAATTTCTTAGAAATATATATTTTTTTTGTAGGTGGTTTTGGTTTTATAGAAACATGGAGCAGTGTTCGGGAAACTTTTTGAATTTCCCCGGCTATTTTCCTCCTATTCCTATAGTCAACCGGTTATTGAAGTTCCCATCCCGGTTATTTTCTCTATTTTCTACTAGAAATAGAAATTTTCTAAATTTTTCCACCAGTTTTTTGCCGATGTTTTCAAATTGCAACTGGATATTTTCCCTAATCCACCGGCTAACTTTGAACTAATCGCCGGTTTTTCCCATTCATTGACATGGAGTTCATTGCATGATGGGCAACGAATGCACAATGTTTTGATAGCTAAGTCACATAATGATTTTGAATTATATTGTTGTCTTTAGGTCCAATCAAAGTGGTGCAACAAGTTGTTTTATTTCCCCAAGCAAATGATCAATTTCAACAAAGGTAGGATCACAACTATTTTCTTGAAAAGGAAAAAACTAACATCAAGAAATTTTAAAAGGGGTTTGAAGGAACGATAACATTTGTTGTGACAGCAAGAAGAAGAACTCTATTGGAAAACATACATGTATATTATCTCCAATATGCATATGAAGAAGATTCAACAAAAATTTTGATAATTTAATCCCTCAAAGAACCAACATCTAGTAGATGCATGATGGCTATTTTCAAAAGCTTATTAGAGGAGCTATACTAAATGGGTGCAAGACATCTAAGTATGCAATAAAAATAATTATATTTGTTCTTCAATGATGTGACTTTGTTGGTCATATGGTCCTACATGATTTTTGTGTAATGTTTTGTATTAGTTCATGTAGGCATGGAAGGAAGGAAAACATGTAAAATATGATATTTGATCTCTAGATTCTTCTCAGCCTACAATTTTATTTAGTGTAAAAGCTCCAAATCATCATTTAACCCCTAAAGGACCAAATGGTGTTTTTTTGCAACATAGCGATTTCGGGCAGCTCACTACGGATGGAATTTTTATTTTTTTTCTTTGAAATTTTCACACAACATGTGCCCGAGGAGTAGCTTTAAGACCCGATAATTTTCATAACTTTTGAATACATGGTTGAAAAGTTATTGTATGATATGTAGTTTTCATTGCTCGGCGGGCATCCCGGGCAGCAAAAAAAACTTCTTTAAAAATCACTTTTTTTTTAAATAAAAATTTGAAATTGATTTTCCTGATTTTTATATATATGGAAAGCTTTGAATCATTCCATTTTGATTTATGAGATGAAAGTTATGAAGAGTTTTAGTTGTGGGTAGTTTGTGGGTAGTTTGTGGGTAGTAATGGAATCTCTACTCCAAAATAAACTTTGAAGACCTTTATTTCACTCAATTTTTAATATTTTTGGAAAAAAATGAAAAGGCAAGGTGTAGATTGTTTATTACAACAATTTCACCATTGGGATTAGAATTTTTCAATTCCATAAATAAATTATTAACAATTTAGTATTTTGAATCATTCTCTACTTCTTTCAACTTACTATTTTTTTCCTATATGTTGTACAATTCCAAATGATCTAAAATTTTTCAAGAATGTAGACAACATGACTGGAAGAATGAATCCAAAGAGCTACAACCATTTTGGACATTTTTCATAATGATCTGACCTTGTGGAGTGCATCTGCCCGGATTTTCGAAGGGCCAAAAAATGGCTTTTTGTCACTTCAAATGCTAATATCTTGCAATCTAAACGGTGGAAATTTCTGAAATTTTTTCGACATCTTCCCAAACGAGATTACTACAAGATCCTACGGTTACATTTGTCGAAAAATGTATTTTTTCTAAAATTTGATACTTGTACTAGAGATGACAGTTTTGGAGCGTTTTTGGTGAAAACGTAGTCAAAAATCTTTAGGGGTTAACTTCTAGTTAGAGTCTCTTCATGGGTAAGAAAACTATGCTAAATTTTTTATTTGATCAATTTTAGGTACAATTGTTATCTTTAAGAATGTGGTGTACATTCTCTAAAGTAGGAGGCCTACAAATCAAACCAACTCCAAAAGTATTCTCTAACACAAAGGTACATATTACTTTCTTCAATGTACCAACAATGAACATATCACAATGTAGACACTTTTAATGACACACAACTTCAAAAATAATTGTTCAAAGGTCCCCAAAATATTAAGAATTGGCACTTAAATGAGCATTATTTGGGCCCTTCTCTTGCGACTCTTAGGGATGCTTAACACCTAGAGGCTGATTGCACAAATTTCAACCTTTTGTTCAATCACAAGTGAAGATTTCAGCCTTTTGTCCAATCACAAGTGAGGATTTCCAATCTAGGTGTAAACCTTCCCTTTGATGCTTGTGGAAATGGGTCTTTTTCCACCCATCTCTCATAGTACTAACTTATGCTCTTACCTTATGTGGTGTGGACTGTGGAGGTTGCAGTTGAGTATAATCCTTGCAGCAGTCTGGCAGTATCCAATCAATCTCTGCGTTTCATAAGATTAGCCTGTCTGCCTTTGGCTGCTGCTGCTGCTGCTGCTGCTGCTGCTGCTGCTTCCTTCCCAACCGAAGAGTCACTTCTTTTTTGAAAATCCCAGAGATCAGCTCTCCGTCAATGCCGATCCCAAGGAACTTACGCTCTCCATCATTTACAGAGCCAACCGTCCATCAGTGTCCTCCATCGTTGAAGCATCTATAACATGTGTAGATAGTGTAAGTAAGTACACTTTTCCATACTCACCAAAGTCACAACATCGCAACTTCCGCTTCATTAACTTGCTACATTAACTTCACTTACTGAGAGGGTTGGTCGGTCCACCAATATCTGAGAGATCTGAGAGTTTCCTTGTGGGTTGGCGTGGTTGCAGAAAGGCGCAGGCGAAGTTAGTTCGCAGGAAAAGCACGCGCATGAAGACACTCGGGTGCAGGTCTAATAAGCTTCCTAAGAGCAACCACCACCCCATACTCAAAAAAAGGGACCCTCAATTTTTTGGACAATTCTTGGAGTGTCTGGGCTAGTTTTGTTTTTGAGGTCTAGAGGAGTTGCCACTGTTGCCCACACTCTCAATTTATGACATGGAGGGCATGCGCTAGATTTGTTTGGGAGGTCAACAATGGGTTGCCCACCCTTGCCTACACTCACAACTTTGGACAAGCATGTGGTGCCTCCCCAATCAGCCCTTTTTTTATACTTTTTGAGAAAGTGCCAGGATGGCAATCACTTAAAATTTGGTGAAGTATTGTATTTCTACATTTATCCATCTTTTGGACCCAAAAAATACTTTTTCAATCATACTCATGCACTTTTTCATTCAAATTTGGCAAATTCATCCACATTTTAAATAGAAATGGAATTTTTTTGGCAAAATAAGATTACTTTTTTTGGCGAAAAGTAGACATTCATTCTGAAATGGTGCAATCTAGCCCCATGGTGCCAAAAAAAAAGGGTTGTCCCCATTAGCTCACAATGCTCCTAAAGTAGGGATCCAACTACTCAGAAGACAAAACAATTTTAGAGTACAATCATCATTGTCTTCCATATTTATTGTGCATGTATAAATGAACAAAAATTACTTATAAATAGGCTTTTTTTCTCAAAGAGGATGTACTCAATTCTTCATTCTTGTTTAATCTACAAAGCCTCCAAATCACCCCTCAAGACTTAATTTTGATAGGTTATTGTATACATTGCACTTGCGGTTTGCATGTTATCACTTGTAATTGGTTCATTGTCTATTTTCTTTATATATGCATGTGTGAGTATATATGTGTGTGTGTATATATATATATATATGCTTGTGAAAACATAGAGTTGAAGGGGATTTCAAATGTATGTATAAATTTATATTTGGAGCAGACTACTTGTGAAGCTTTTACGATCAATTTGAATCAATGCATCAAACAAGAATTCCCTAAAATGTGAGAAATAAAACTTTGTTTATCAATTCTTCCTAATTTTGTAATGGAACAAACATTGATCTCACCAAAAATAAATTAAAAAATTATTGAATATTTTAAAATAGATTACAATTTGGTTCAACTCATGGGTGGTCTTTGATATCTTTTCAATTGTAAGGTAGTCTACTCTTGAAGAGACCCTTTAAGCCTATTCAACTTGTCAATCACAATAATAGATATTCAAGGAACATGTCACTTGTTCCTAGATAGGGGATGCATTTAGAATAGGGTCATAGTTTATAGACCTCTTATCTTATTGACTTGTCAATATCGATTTCTACTTCAGTCTTGACCTTATATTGAATTTCTAGTACTTGGCAATGACAAATTATCCTTTCTCTTACTTCAATTGTATTCTTAAGAACTTTTTTTCTTAAACACATGGACAATTTCCATTGCAAAAGGAAACAATACAGCAAAACAAAGGTAGAAACCCCAATGAAACTTTTTACATTTTCAGAAATCAAAAGACCAGGCACCAGAATTCTTAAGAACTTTCAACCTTGTTAGATGTTGATATTTTGATTTTTTATCTCATGTGTTACTGTCTATTATTAATGAAATATTATAAAAATTTAAATGAAAATCTACCAATACAAAGCATTAACTAAGGAGAGTGATTTTTTTTTGTGTGTCACAAAAGTTCCTTGCAAACAAAAGAACCAAGAATTTTGAATTTTGAATTTTGAAAAATGAAAATCATCAGGGGTCTAGCTGCCCCAGGTTCCCATTCAAAAAAGTCCTTGAGCTCAGACATCATAGAAGCTGACAAACATAGTGATTCTAAATTACGTGCCAGAATTATCAGATGACAGGATCAGTACACTTTTACTTAGAGTTAATTCCTATCACATTAACCAAACCTTTTTTTTGAACTAAGGTAACCTACACTTAAAATTGCACAAATAAGCAATTCAATATGGTTCTAATTATTATATTGGACTTTTTTTAAGGGTCTTGTTGGTAGTCAAAAAGGCACTACAAGAGAAAGGGGTGATTTAAGTGTAGTTTCAATAGTGTAGATCAGGGCTTTTTTTTGGACTAGTGTCCCCTGTGCTGGCTTCACTACACAGGCCAAATTAGAGAGGGCCAGATTCACATTGGTCAGATTTTGACACATTTGGCAAAATTTCGCCAAAAAATAAAGCCCTGGTATAGACCTATAAGTGTTGACCTCTTAGGATATTTTTAGTAAAATTTTACTAGAAAAACATTTATTTTTAATATAAATTTATTAAAAATCTCCTAAAAGATCAACACTCACAGGACTAGACTACTAGGAATATACTTAATTAAAACACCCATTTTCCTTTGTAGTGAGGGATTCTATAATTTCTTTGAATGCAATTGAATGTATAAAATCTTCAATGTGCTAAAAATAGGTGTTTCTAAAACTGACCATAGATTGTCGGGAATAGTGGGAGTACATTTTAGGCAAGAATTTGCAATGGCCAATTTTAAAAAGTGGTCAAAATTAGGTGTAGTTACTTGAACCATTCAACAACCAAATGGCTAAAATTGGCCTATGGTTTAAATTCTATATTCATTTGCATAATACAAATGGAATCAACGTGAAATGCATCAAAATTTGAAGTTTTGGGCAAGAATAAACTGATAATTTAACAATTTTCTTAATAAAAACTAAGAAAAATTGAAGTTTATGTGCCTATCCAAGCCCATACTCAACCAAGAATACGATACAAAGTTTAAGATGTATATTGGGGTGAGGGAGAATGCTTATCAAAAGCCATAGACGCCACATGGAAGGTGACCAATGTAGCTGACATGTGGAAGTTATAGCAATTCAAGTGCAATACTAGTCTTCAAGTCCAACTTGAGAGCAGGCCTCATCTCTAGGTCCAACTCTAGAGTAGGCTTGGTCCTCAAGTCCAAACATTTTTTTTGACACAAATGAAATTAGTCTAAACATTTTTTAGATTTAGTTTGAAGGCCAATTGCCTTACTACATTCCATGTCGAATATAAAATGCTGTCAATGCCAAATGAATATATATATATATATATATATACACACACACACATACATACATAAAAAGATATAAATGATTTCTCTTTTGGCAACTCATTGAGAATTTATGTATTTGGTGGATGAGGTTGCCATAATGCCCAAATCTTGTGCACTGCTTGGTTGGGTGAGCAAATGACTAGAGGCAATGAATTTTGTTAGAATAGTTATCCTTCAGATACACTGCTCCCCACCCAATAATACAAATGAACTCCACTCTATACGGACAATTTTTGCTAGACCTGCCCAACACTTCCCAATTTATCATGTTTGACACTTTTCCCACTTGGTATTTTTGACATTTGGATAATGTGTATGGATAGGAATTTTTTTGCATTATGTACCATCTATTTTTGTGGACCTAAACCCTATTGTATTCTCCCTTCACTAAAAATATGGTAAAGTAGATGGTGAATCTCTCCAAACCCACAAGCATTAAAGGGTTAATGAAATTATCAAAGGATTTTGTCAAAATCCCCATAAGAATGGGATGATTTTAATGTGAATGAATAAGCAATGTGTCTTCTCAAATGCAAAAAATGTTAATGATGCTTTAAATAAAAACAATGGAAAGATCAAGGAATTGAGGTGTTGTAATTACCTTACTAGATGTAGTAGAAAATTTTGATTTTTTTCACACAAGGTGTAAGGCATTTGCACTCTAAGGTGTATTATATTTTGTTGTTGTAGTGCTGTGAATGCATTGTGTTAAGAACTTGTGAAAAATTTAACTTCAATAAAAATACACATTACATTTGAAGTTGGAGTATTTTTTTTTTGCAAAGTAATAAGTGTCCATAAAAGGGATATAGCTGCATCAAAGAAATATATTGAAAAAAATCTCTACATGGTTTAATGAGAAATATTAAATGGGTGCTTTGTCAAGGTATATTTTGCACATGAAATGTAGATATAGAAATCTCATTGATAAAAATTAAGAGAATTTTCAAAAAATTTAATGCAAATCACTAAAATCACAAGGATAGTAGATTTTATGATCACATTATTTTCAAAAATTATAAAAGGATGATTGCAAGAAACTCATGGTGATTTTGTTGTATTTTGCAGTACTAATGTTTTTTTTGGAGTACTTTAAAATTAGAAATTTTTCAATATTTAAAAAAATATGGCTAATATAAACACCTTTAAGATGAAGGTAACCACCAAAAGATTTTCTTTTAAAACTATCTAAGTAGGAGAACTAGAAAAGTGCCAATTCACAAGAAAGTAGATATTTTAATGTTTTAATTAGAAAAAAATAGAAAAAAAATTTAAATAAAGAAAATAAAAAAATTTTACTTTTGTAAAAACTCTATGGAGATGGTCATTTACTAAAAGAACCAACAAAATGATATTTTACATGTTTCAAAATGCAAGCTCAAAGAAGCTCACTTTGTAGATTTGCACACCACATAAAATTAACTATTTTTAGAATTCCTTTGTATTGTACATTTTAGGTAAGAATATGTAGTGTGCAATTTGAGGTTTAGTTATCTTACTTTCTAATGTTTTTTTCCATAAAAATATAGAAGAATTTTAAGGGTTATATTAGTGAATTACACTATTTCCCTTTACAATGATAAATTTTCAATGACATGAATTTTAAGCCCTCAATAACTAGAAAGAATAAGTCAATGAACCTATTCCACTATAAAAACGAAATAGAATTTTTCCTTAAGGTGGCCCCCCAAACTGCCACTTTCTGCTACTCTACGTAATGAATACTATTAGATTGGTCAAACTTCCATATATTTTGTCGGCAAATGAAAGGAAGTTCCAACACACCAAAGAACACAACATTTGAATCCTGTATCCAACAGTTACAAAACCGGGTCAAAGTTTTTTCTTAGTAGAGGTTCTAAAATTGTTTCTTCCACCTACGTACATATTGATTTCAGAGATGTACCCAAAGTAATGATGGTGATTTTTGGGTCAGTGGCAAATTTGGGAGTGCCCACCTTACATAAACCCAATGAGGACACTGCGGACTAGAGTAGTTCGATGCATGACAGAGAAATCTCCCATGTGAGACAGAAGTGTGATTGTTCATCCTTGAAATTTAGTGCAAAAAAGGGTAAGTCTTGCACAGTAGTATAACCTCCAAGAAATACTTTTGTTTTATTTTAAGGAGATGATTCACATTGTTTCAAAGAAGAAGATTTCCATGGTGACCAGCCTGTCCTTACAGGGTTAACTTCATGGTTGTTTCCAATGTCCCTTTGCACTAATAAATATGAGAACCCCAACTTTGAAAAAAAAAATGCTTTGAAGTTTGAATGTTCATTTGTTTTTCAAGTCAGTCTGGGTCTCGTGACCAAGAGCTGTCTAAACTGTGACCGTAAATTGGATCTGTCTTACCTCTTGTTCACACAAGTGTAAAGTCCCCCTCAGTCCATTCTCCAAAGTGAATATGCACCGTTTTTTCTTTTTCTTTTACTTATCTTTTTTTCTTTTTCTTTTATATATCATTTTTTCAGTTCACAAAAGATCACGACGAGCCTGACATCCGTCAGGCTTATTAACTTGACTGAAAACTGCATTCCCAAGTCAAAGTGTGAAGCTGACGCCGTCCCAGTGGGAAAAAGGATCTTCCATTGGTCTGCCACGCTGGCGCTTTCTCATACAGTCATATCCATGTGCCCCACCGACTTAGCTGACGTGGTAATTAGAAAACTATTTACCGATTGGTGGTGCTTTTTCAACGGTGACTGACCTGGTCTGCTCCGTCTTTGGGCTGGCTGGCTCCTCGAAATTGTAATTAATTAATTAATTAATTACTTTTTTACGCCACACGTTGAAAATTATTTCAATTGATTTCAACGGCAAAGCCAAGAATGGGAACGCAAAATAGAAACCACCTGGAGGCGACTGAAGCCATGACCCAGAGACCAAACTAATAACTTAAGAAGTGCTAACTGCTAAAATAACTTACTTACAAGGGCAATTTAGGACCCAGGGAGACCTTCAGCTTGCTCAAGTTGCCTCCCCTTTAATTTTACCATGGAAAGTAATTACTAATGTACATGAGTTTCATTATTACATTCTCATGGCATGATGTTTATATGCTTTTAATGATCATTTGAAATATAATAATATAATGTTAAACCACCTTAGTGCTTGAAGCCTTGAACTCAAAATAGGAATATGTCTTTTAAAAAGAATGGTTTCTTACCCAAAATTAAGCAATTTCAAGAATATACAGCATGTGAAGTAAGTCACACTATCCTTTCAAAGGTGCTCAAACATGAAAAATATATACAGTATATTATTGTGATCTTATGCTCGCGCTTCACAGTGTGTGACACAATCAGTGTGGTGAGTGATGACTTAACTTATTTGAGCTTCGAAAATGAAAAATTGACAAATTTCTTGCAAGGCCAAGTCAAATATTCTTACGTACAATTCTACAATCAATAACCGTATGGGAAAGAAAGACCTCTTATTAAACCGCATTGACGTCCTTCACGGTTCTATCCTCAGAGCTTGGAATCTACAACAACCCGGGGACCACAAGGTTAAGTAAGATATTGACAGTAAGGTTCAAGTAAAATTTGTGCACACACCAGCTTCAGGTGGCACGTCACAGAATGCAAAGTGAAAGCTTCTATGGCAATTGTGGTATACCTCCATGCCACGTGGCAGAAACAATAAAAAACCCACTTACAAATACTCCCGGTCGATTTTCGGAATTTTAAATGGGCATGGGTTCATTGGCTTTATTTTGGCGGAGCCTTTGCCGCCCGTTCCAATCTGAACCACTCGCTGAGACTCGGTGAACCTGAATCGTGCCATCAACATTGAATTTCGGTTGTGAATAAGCAATTCGCCCGCCCGCGATGATCTCATGTGATATAATTGCTCCTAGACCAAGGAACATGCTAGACAGTGCGTTCAATTCGACCTGACTGGACTTTCTTCCCTCGGATAGTACAAGCAACGAATCTTGCGCTTTGGCGTTGATTTGATTTTCAATTCCCACTTTCTTGGAAGTGAACACAGTTGGTGCTGATGTGGTGGGGTGTGTTGAACGGGTGAGCTACTTCAAAAAGTGGAATTGGATGCCGTTTGAGAAACTCTTCTTGGGAGGAGACGATTTGCGAGCTATTCCTTTCCGGAACGTTTGAACTTCATCATGTGGATGCCAGGGCTTGCTGATTGACAACTCAGGCCCAGACTATCTCCGTGCATCCTAGAACGTCTGTTTTTATCAATGACAGGGGCATGCCCAAGGGGCCCTCCGGTAGTAACTGCAGAGCTTATCAGGCGCTTTCAGTGGACCATTTTCACCAACCACAATGCACCTCGCTCTTCTTTCTGCAATCGTACGTTTGTAGTAAGCAAAAAGGTGCTGAGAGATCATGCTTGGCAATTCTGCCACCGTCCAGGAAAGAGAATTCTGGTTCTGTTTAATTTGATATCAACTAGTACAATTATTAATAAATCCCAGTTCAAAGGAAGGCTTTGTTAGAAAATTACTTGTTGATACCTTTGTTTCATGCATTGGGCTTTCATCCCTCTTATTTCAAAAAAATCAAATAAAAAATGACTCAACGATTTCTGTTCCTGTCACATGATGCACACGGATTTTTTTTCTGAATCATTCCTGTCGAAGGCGGATGACGTTCTTTGCAAAGGAATGCAGATGCAGAGCCGATTAGGATGGTTTAACTATACCTTGGTTGGAGATTTGACGCCGTTGCAGCCATCTGACTCGTGGGGCACTAGAAGATAAGCACAGAAATTCCAGTCAAGACTTGTGCGTTCTTAACAGACAAGTTTAACTCTTCATTGTCCTCTCAAATTCTAGCTACTCTGGTTTGTAATTTTTAGGTCAAAAAGGTGATAGCATGGTTTTCTGGCATTTAATTACCTGGAATTCAGACAACGCACCAGGACCAATCGTCAATATTTTTGTTCCCATGTGTTTGGTACACCTGACTGGTGGAATGTATCTGGGGAGGTGCTCCTGCAGGAAGAGGCGATGCAATGTCAGTCGATTTTAGTGAAATCGCACTGGAAAGGAATTTGGCTTCTCTTGTCGGTAAAGGAATGAGTGGCTGTGGGCTTAGGAGTCAAGCAGTCAAGGAGTCAAAGGTGGCATTGCAAAAGTCTCCCTCGAAATTATTTTAACCCAGAGGCGAACCTGTCCAAGCTGAGTGATTTTTTCATACAAAATTATGGAGTATCGACTTGCATCTGTACTCGATGACGAATAGTAAGCCCTGACTCTTTCACCTCGCATCTTGACCTGGGAAGCAACTCGGTGTCCCTCCGGCCACATTTACAGTACGTACAAAGTGAAGCCCCAGCACAGGTGTTTTCTCCGGGCATTCCCCTGGATTTGGGATGTTGCCTTTCTCCTTTCCTTCACCTGGAATCTTTCTTGACGCCCTTCTAGCAGTTTCATGACCTTTTGACATGCCTGCATGTTCTGTGGCCATGAATTTTCAGTATTCCCTCAATTCGCAGCAGAATTTAATCGACTCATTCACAATATCTATTGCTCATCGCATGAACATCCAATCTCCATAGCATTTATGGTCTGCTTCGATCGGGCCACGAGAAATTATGGATTTGTATGCATAAACCCTATTCCGGACAGGATGGAATCACCGACCCATGAAACTTTGCTAAAATCGACCAGTTCCGCTAGTGAAGAGCACATGCTACAGTTCCTTAGAATTTGTTTGAGTCGATGTTCAACATCTTCCTGGGAGATTTTGCGCTATTGTTTATTTTTGCATTATGAGACGAACTGTTGACGGACCAATCAAAAAGCCAGTCACAAAAACTAACACGAAGTCAAAGTGGCTCCCACATTCCAAACATTTGGAGGCAGGTGAACTGACTTTTGCTGTGTGCACGTTTGATGTACAATCCTCCAAAATGAAAAACACAGCAGAAATAGGGATCATAAAGCGAGAACTCGAGGAAAGTAATAATACTGACGAATGCTGGTCTCGTTTCTTGCGAAAGACCCCCGCGCGTTTCTCGGAGGAATTTGATCCTCAGTGGTCGACCACTCTTTCGGAATTTCCAAGGATATTTTGAAATTCGAGGACCTTCGAGTCTTAACAATCCGAGAACAACTGAACCACTCACTGTCCGTCGCTGTTGATGACATATATTCTTTTACATGCTAATTATACTTAGACGGCCCGTACAAGATGTACCATGGACTAGTGCGGAAGAGGACAAACTCAAGACACTATATGACTATAGTAGCCACCTCTGTGACACTGTCATCAATCGTCACCGTTAAAAGTTTGGGGCGCAAAGAAGCATCTAGGCAATCGCCTCTTGCAAGAAGTCGCTGGAAATCGGAATACTCTCCTTCTCAGGTTTTAAGATAACAATGCTGAACTAATACGGCATCAAATGACTTACAAAATAAGGAGTACAATTTAGAAATGAAACCACTCTAAAACGTAGATTGCAAATCGTTTGATGATGTACCAGGCCAACAAGTACTACCGTAGCTTCTAATTCAGCCACAATTTGATTCACTCTTTTCAAGTGTAAATAAAGCTTAAGAACACAGCCTCGACAACAGAAATGGAAAAGAATCAGTGTAGGACAATGAAAAACGAAATTCAAAAAATACAATAACCAGAATATTCCCTTTTCCCGTAACTAAGTCAAAAAGTAAACCTTACAGCACTCGTCCGTCCGTAACCTCTACTGTATGTCGCATCCTTCTGAACACAAACACGAAAGATCTGCTGACAATATGATCTACATTCACATTTCTTTCTCTACTACACAGGAAAAACGAAAAAAATAAGTCGATCGCAGCCTCACGAACCTGCAGCACAGTAAACTCCCGCACTCGTTCACGATTCCGCAAGAACTCGCTACAATCACGTCCGCAGCAAGATTGAACTCCGCATGCGGTGTTGTGAAGAAGTAAATGTCTGTCACATCGGATGGCATCGCTCACGACTATGTTCTCCCTTGATTACATTAAAAACATTTCAACAGCAGTGCAGTTTTATGTGAAAACCTCAAGACGTTCGAAAAACGGGTGCAGCAAAAATTGAATTGCATGATATCTGCCGACGCTCATAGAAACAGAGAGAGCATTAGAATGCATCGCGAGACATGGTTTGCATAAGCTTACTGGCAAACATCGAAACAGGGCACAGCGATAGGGTTTGGTACAGGATTACGCTCAACCCTCTCTAATTGCACACTTCGTAATTGCACATTTCTTGTTCTAGTAGTGCAAAATGAATGTTCCATTGAAACATTTGCAACAACATCCCATTGCACTAGGAGCATATAATTATTTTTAGTTTGTCATAAATAGGTTTATACTAAAGAAAGGTTGTAAATTGTGTAAGGATCAAGCGATACTCCCTTCAATGATCCTTACAACATCTAATCTTTTCTATGAGTGCAAATTATAATCCACAAGAGTTTCAAATATAATTTTCATGCAATGTTGTGTGCCTCATTGGATTAGGGTGAAAATTTATCCCCTTGATGCAAACACTTTTAGTTGAGTTTGAAATCTTAACATCATAAGTTTTATGTTTTTTCCTTAGTGTGAATGATAGTATCCTTAGAGAAACAACATCATGATGTATTCTTTCAAAAGCTTATTGTGGAAGGTATAAAAAAAATATAATCTTTTGAGTGGATAGTGAGAGAATGTGAATTTCAAAGAAAAACACCAATCATTTTCAAATCAAAAGGGAACAAGTAGCATTCAACCATTGACCATTGAACTTTTCAAAAAAATGTGAAAAGGGGTACACATGTTACTTTACCGTTGGCTAAAAAATTGACATGGGTGCTTGTGTCATACCCTCCTTCAACCTGCATACTTTTATTTATGTGACATGCTTCACCTGCAAACATTCTAGGACAATGTATATTTGTATGACTATATATATTTCACATGTTTAATATATTCCATATTCTATATTTGTCTTATACATCCATATCCATATCTATATTCCAAAGTATCCGTATCCAAATTATTTATTTTTCAAGATCAATTGCAGAGGCGTCGAGGTACAAGATTAATGGCTCTCAATTTTTACAAAGATGGGGGGGGTTGCATTAATTGCAACCTGAACTTGGATGCATCATCACATGAGATAGTGAAACAAATCAAAGAAAGTTGGAAAAATGATGATTTTTTGCATGTATAGATTCTTATCAAGCCCTTGTAAACTTGTTACTTCAAAAGCTTCAGATGTGCATTCTTCTTCATATTCTTATTTTCATAGGAGTTAAGGTAGAATAGACCATTTCAGACATAAGTTTGGATACACCTATTGCTAACAAATTTCTTCTTAAGATGTCTATGTACAAATTGAGATGTACATGGTAATAAGAGAAAAAATCTCACAATAGATTTGCCTAAACTTCTATCTAGAGTGGGCTTATCTACTTCAAGCAACTTTCACATATTAAGTTGAGAACAACAAGTCAAAATGTATAGAGAAATTAGTTTATGACTAATTAGGCAATGCCAATGAAGAGAAAGTTGAATGCAATTTATTATCACTAACATGTTTTGAAATATATTGGCTTTGTCCAAAGTTGACCAAAATATAAAATTCAAGCATTTTAATTATTCTATAGATAGATATGTGTGATGATTTATTCATTGTATGATATTGAAGATCTTTAACACGGGTAAGTCAAATTAATCAATCAAAGATCTTAGAAAATGTTTTGGCACCCCATATCCTCATACCATAAAAATTCAAGTGTTAATTGTTTTAATTGACTAGTAAATAAGTAGACCGATTGTGATTTAAATTGATTTGTGTGTTAAATTTCAATGTAAGACATTGATTGATTACGTATTTATTAGTGCAAAATATAATAACTTTATTGCATTCTTTGTTTCAACCCCAAAGCATATGAAGTCATCATATCTCAAATCAATGAGTGAAACAATGCAATGAATAGAATTTTTCTTCTTCAAAAAATCAAAATTAATCAATATTTATCATTTTATTCCAAAAATAGAGAGCCTCAATTTTGAAAGAAATCACCTCTAAGAATCTAGACATTGCTAATCCACCCTTATAATTTGAAGTGATGCTCTAGTAACATGTTGTATTGAGATTAATAAACTCCACTAACATTCAATACTCTCATATGATTACAAGTGAGATTAAGGTTTGTGCCTTGATACAATAGGACCATTTTTTCATATTTTAAGCCTTCACGGGGATCTTTTTGTTGATGAGGCATACAAGGTTTAGTGAAGATGGTTGAAGCCACACAATAGTGAAGCCAACATTTTTTTTCTCTTGTCAATCTATTCATGAATGAATACATATGGGTGCTAGAGTTTTGCATGCTTTTTGGTGTGGCCATTTGTGTATCCATCCAAGATGTATTAGCTTGCTACCATTTGAAGCCCATTTCATATGGGATGCTTTTGGTTTTCACTTGAATGAAGATCATTGCATAAAATTAATATGATTATGAGTGTTGTCAATTTTCATTCTCCAAAATCAATTACAATAAAAAAAAACTTTTAAAGTTAACTCCAATATCCATATTAGAACATACACAAAGCTTGTGGATGTATAAATATTTAGACTTCATAATTTTAAATTTCCAACATTGTCAAACTAGGGCATTGTTTTCTCTAAATTAACAATGGCAACCAAATTTGAAATTCTAAAATTTATGAAATTATGTTTTGTAAGGAGATGCATTTCCCACCTTATATGATAATTTCAAAAAAATCCTATTCAAAATATGTGAAAATACCAAATAGTTTTAGTAAATTAACATTTGTTCAGATTTCCTATTATAAAATACAAATTGAACACAATATAAAAATGAATCAATAAAAATCTACTAATCCTAACTTCACAACCAAAGGAGGTGAATTTGACTCCAAAATTACACCCCTTATTTTTCCAAAGTGTAAAATTCAAAGCATCATATAGAAACGATTGTTTTTAATCGATTTATCCCTACTTGAAGTTCTTATAATTATCTAAAAATATTAAATGAAATCCTCAAATCTTCCAAACTCGAATTATAATCAGAGAGACTTGGACAAACATCCACACTAAGGTGGGTACTCCTCCAACCACCACTGTTTGCTACTGTGCCCTAGTTACTAAGTTATTACTAGATTGGTCAAATTTTCATTGATTTTCTTAGTGACAAGTGAAAGGAGTTTCCAACACACCAAAGAACACAACACTCAGATACCATGTGCAAAAGTTATGAAGACTCAAAGTGTTTTTTTTGATAAACTGGTTCTAAAATCGTTTCTTCAACATAGGTACATATTGTCTCTCGAGATGTACCCAAAGTGATGATGGCCAGTGGCGCATTTTTTGGGGGGTGCCCACCTTATTATTACAAGTCCTGCTGGCGATTGTGATCAAGGTGACAAGGTGCGGTCAAGGTGCTTTTCTAAATTATTTTAGCCAGTTCCAGTGACGCTTTTAGGTGCATGCGTTATTTACAACTAACTTATTAGTCCCAGACAGGACTTACAACCGTGGAGCCCTCATCACATTGCCTATTATAAAAGCTCCCAAGGTCTATCCATTGCCTAATTTAACGGTTGTTTTACTCAGTGGTCCACACTCTGAGGAGCCAAGGGCGAGTGCTCATCCCAAGCCTCCATGTGGACCACTGTCTATCTCTTTAATTCGAATGACATGGCGCCACGTCAGAAATTGTAAAAATTTGGAGAACTACAGTACTACTGTTCAAACTACAACTGAAGGGCACACATACCCTTAACTTATGATTATAATCGTACATCCTGCCAAGTTAGTGGGAGTCAAGATTGGAGGGTAGAATGTGTTTTTGTAGACTACATTCTTTAATAATTGTGTGCGTATTTTCAAGGATGTTTAAACTTAGGTTTTGATAACAACGTGGAAAGGGAACAAGGTAGTGGCATTGCCACTTTCAAATAGAAAGATCAAAATTATTCACTTATGATGATGAAGATGATATCTACAAATAGAGTCGGAATTATAATTAGGGTTAATTTTTTTTTACTTGTACGCAAATCATAATTGTATATTTTGCATAAAAATATTTTGAAAGGGGGAAGGAATTTCTGTAATTTTTGTGAATTTTCATAGTTTAGAATAGAAGAAACTTTAAAGTGTTACATAGGTGTATGTTTGGAGCGCCTTTAAAATGATCCAAAAGTCATTCTCTAAATGCTTTTACTACTCACTTTATAACCATGTTGCTCCATGTGTAAAGTTGAAGACACCTTTTAAGGATGGTTTGAACTTTAGAGATCAAATAAGCCATTGGAATATGTTCATGCAATAACTACATTTTGCTATTAGGGGGTTACAATAGGATTGCTTGTGTTTTATCAAATTTATTGAATGAAAATTTAAGGGCCAAATGATAGATAAAATTCCTATCAACTAGTTTATTGAATGATTAGATATGAACTATTACTCTTAGCACACCTCAGATTGGCAAAAAGTGGAATTGATTCCCAAATCATTAAAATAAGATGATGTGTTCATAAAACAAGGTTTGTTTAGAAATAAGGTGATGTATTTCATAAAACAAGTTTTGTCCAAAAATAAGGTGATAAATTTTCAAAGGGGTTGGATTTTTTCAAATATTTTTCAATCAATTTTCCTTAAAAAGTAAGCATAAGTTGCTTTTTATCCACTTTGATTCATATTTTTGAGATTCTTGTTAAATTCGTTATGAATCTCTGAAGTTAGGTACTCTAAAATCATCCCAACCTTGAAATGTTCCGTATACGTACATTAAAAACTCCAATATGTACCCCAGTGTTAGAGGACAGTTGAGTAAAGTTTGGGGGCACGTCACGCACACTCCACCTTACCACCACAAACTAAGGTGCATGAAGCCGCATGTGACCTGGCATTGGGCGGAGTTTAACTTACCCAGGGTAAGAAACGGATGTTGACTTCAGTTCGCTGATTGTACTGGGGCTAAAACGGTGGCCAGCGGTTTGTTACCCGGGGTAATTGTCGGCTTACCTCGCGTCACGCGGGTTCGCTAAGTCACCGGCGGTAAAAGCTATGGACCTTTATAAGAGGGCAAGCTGCCATAGTTCCTCTCCCATCCTCGTGTTTGTTGCGTTCACTGCTTCCTTTGAAGCTCTCTCTTCTTTGATTTCTGCCTCCGATTGTCCTCCATCGCTGCCTCAGGGGCGCTTCTGGCGTTCGCTCCCATGCTCCCGTCTTGTTGAGCCTCCGGTGCAACTTTCCGGCTCGCGATTTGGTGCTCTGTGGCGGATTCTCGATCTGGTGCGTTGTTGGTGTTCATGTCCGTATATGCTGGTTGTGCGTGTTGGCTCTCTCTCGATCTGTTTGTTATTTCGATTCGGTGCAATAGTGTGAGAGAGTACTGTTTGTGAGAAATTTTCTTTCTTGATGCTTGCTCTTTTTTTTGCCTATGCACTGATGAAACCCGTGCTTTGTTTTTTCGTTAAGTACAAAGTCGTTTTCCCGAGGCTTTTGTGTCTAATTCGGGATTATGTCTGTGCTAGATACGTCTGATCTTGAGTTTTTGTTTAGTTGTCTGATTGTTTCTGGGTTTTTCAGGCAATGAGAAATATTTCGTTGTGTCAGCAGCCTGTGGTAGTATTCTTGAAGAATTTTGACATTTTTTAGTGTCATTGTTGTTGTCGTGAGAGTATGGGGTGTTCAATTGCATTGGAGAAGAAGTTGTGCGTCTGGTTTTTTGGAGATCGAACCAGAATAGAAATTATGTTCTGTTTTATGTCTTCTTGAGAGTCTATATATAGTATTAGAATTTTGTCGACAAGTGTGCCATATCCGTACCATGTTGTTGCCTGAAAGTGTTTAAATTCTGGTGACGTGTTTATGACGCTCCTTCCTTCTCCCTTTCGCCGACTAGCTAAATTGTCGAAGATACCATTTTGCTTTTGTAGGAGTATATTAGTGAACGTGTGCTGAATTCTTTCAGTCTTGCTGCTTGCATGGACTCACTTTCCAAACAAGAACACAGTTAATGCTCTACCGAGATCGGGTGTGAAATATCTAGTTTATTACAATTTCGAGTATCCATGTGCTGTGCAAGTTGTTTAGCGCCTACTTTTGTGCTGCGCATGTCGTATGATACGACTCTCGATGAGCTAAAATCTGGATGTTGACATTTTCCCCAGCTTAAACGGGCTTGGTGACTTAAGCGAAATGGCGACTAACGGAAACACAATCGGCGCTCACGATTTTGAGTTCAGTACGGCAGCCATGGTTCCAAATGGCCTCTCCAAAATTAACACAAAGACTGCGGAGATGTGCAAAGATGATACCGCACCCACGGTGAAAGTATCGAACATCGAAGAGCTGCATGCTCTGCAGAAGAAGAAAGCGTCCACTCCGTCGACGCCCAGAACCGCTACAAATCCTTCTACCCCGAAGAGCTTGACGCCTCGTTCCTACTTGTCGGAAGAGGAGCTCCAGAAGCAGCAGATGCAGTCTGTCAGGTACACAAACGTTGCGATCAAGAAGTTATCTTCTGGTGTCTCATATACTTTCTGTGGAGACATTTTAGACTACAAGTCAAGCCAGGCACGCCGAGTGTGTGTGACACAGTTATTGACATTCATTCATCATGTTGTTACCGGCAAGCTGATGTATTGAGTGTTTTGGTTTTGCAGCGCTTCGTTGGCCTCTTTGACCCGTGAGAGCGGACCCCAGGTCATCAAGGGCGATCCGGCCAGGAAGAGGTCCCCCCCGAAGTCTGTGGTCGCTCCGAGGCTGGACATCAGTGACAGCGCCTTGAAGTTCACGCACGTTCTTTACAACTTGTCTCCTTCAGGTGCGGTTCACTGACTTGTTTGATATATGCGGCATCCTTCTTATGAGTTATTTTCATTGGGCTTCTGAATCCAACTTTGCACTGCGGCAATTGCAAACCATGTGTGTGTCGTACTGTTATTCGCGAGCTCTGTCCGAAGCCCTCGTGTGTTGTCTGTTCTTATTTGTTTGCCCTTGTCCTTTGCAGAGCTGTACGAGCAAGCCATCAAGTACGAAAAGGGGTCTTACATCACATCGACTGGAGCTCTTGCGACCATGTCTGGTGCCAAAACTGGCAGGTCTCCAAAGGACAAACGTGTGGTGAAGGAAGAGACCTCCCAGGATGACCTGTGGTGGGGAAAGTAAGTGTCCTGTCCTTGGTGTCACATGTTCGGTGCCTTCCTGTGCGGAGTCGAGGGGAATGTCTTTTGTGTATCACCACAATCGTCTGAAATGTCGAATTGCTGTTGCTCTTTCCTCGTTCCCTTGCATGTTAGCCATGCTCTTGTTTGCTCTGCGGTCATGTGTGGTATATGTGGTAGTTGAGGTTGGTGTCGTTGGATTTGAGGAGGTCGTTTGTTGATTTTGTTGGTGTGCCTTGTCCTGCAGGGGATCTCCGAACATCGAGATGGACGAGGAGACGTTCTTGGTGAACCGCGAGAGGGCCGTGGACTACCTGAACTCGTTGGAGAAGGTATGCCCTGCTCGCAGTTGCTTGTGTGCGTCACGATTGGGTGTTTGAGTTTCATCGAGCGATTCGTGGTTTTGAATCGATGGTTTCCGGTGGGGTCTTGACTGAGCGAGGGTTGTTGTTCGTGCAGGTGTTCGTGAACGATCAGTTCCTGAACTGGGACCCCGAGAACCGCATCAAAGTCCGCATCATATCCGCTCGTGCTTACCACTCCCTTTTCATGCACAACATGTAAGCCTCTGAACTTGTTCCCCCTCCTTGGCATTTGCCCTCTCCAATGCCCGGTATGGCCGCTGAACGCTGAACGCTGAGATTTGTTGTGTCTTGAGCGACGTTTGCATGGGTGTGTTGGTCTCTTGCACATCCAGTTGCTAGTTAGGAGCATGCGAGGCCTTGGGCCCCCATTTGGGAGGGGTGGACACCATCGGGGTTGGGGTTGATGATAATGATTGGTTTTTGTCGTGGTGTATTGTGTCCGTTGTTGGGTGAGTGTGGTGTATTAGATGCAAGTATGTGTTTGGTGTGTGTCCGGTGGCATTAAGCATATGGGTGGCAGGTGCATACGCCCTACACCTGAAGAGCTCGAGGATTTTGGCACTCCGGACTTCACAATTTACAATGCCGGACAGTTTCCGTGCAATCGCTATACCCACTACATGTCATCGTCAACTAGCATAGATCTGAATCTGAAACGCAAAGAGATGGTGATTTTGGGAACGCAATATGCCGGAGAGATGAAGAAGGGTCTCTTCAGCCTGATGCACTACTTGATGCCCAAAAGAGGAATCCTGTCATTGCACTCGGGCTGCAACATGGGGAAGAGCGGGGATGTGGCGTTGTTTTTTGGATTATCAGGTATAGTTGGCGAAAGAAAACGAGAAGCTCACAGACGTGCTATGACAGCTGCGACGGAATTGGCACGATCGGTTCCCTGATGCTGTTGGTCGTTGTGATGTGTTTGTGTTTCAGGGACCGGTAAGACGACTCTTTCGACGGACCCGAACCGTCAGCTGATCGGCGACGACGAGCACTGTTGGAGCGACACCGGTGTGTCGAACATCGAGGGCGGTTGCTATGCGAAGTGCATCGATTTGTCGAGCGAGAAGGAGCCGGAGATCTGGAACGCGATCAAGTTCGGCACCGGTGAGTGTTTGGTTCTGGCGTGTTTGGATTGGTGTCGTTTTGGTGTTGCTGGTTTGTGTGCTGCATGTGTTTGGCTTCTTTCGCTGGAGACTGAGTGTGTGTGCGTGTCGCAGTGCTGGAGAACGTGGTGTTCGAGGAGCATTACAGGGACGTCGATTACAACGACAAGTCTGTGACCGGTACGGTTCTGGATTTGCATGCACTGCAGTGTTGGATCCTTTGATTGTGGTAGTGATCCATTGTGAGTTGGAAGTAAGGTGGGGGCAGTGGATTGTGGCATCCTGTGGGGCGTTCCCCGTTTGTGTTGCAGAGTGTGATGTCGCTCACCTGGTTTTCGTATTGGGTCTGTGCAGAGAACACGAGGGCCGCCTACCCCATCGAGTTCATCCCCAACGTGAGGCTTCCGTGCTTGGGCCCTCACCCGAAGAACGTGATTTTGCTTTCTTGTGACGCTTTCGGTGTGTTGCCCCCCGTGAGCAAGTTGACTCACTCGCAGACCATGTACCACTTCATCAGCGGCTACACTGCTCTGGTACGTGTGTGGGAGAGCCAGACCGGGTTCAGCCTTGTTTGTCCTTTTTGTTGCGAGGGAGTGATTTTGATGTTGTGTCGTGACTTTGTGCTGACGATGTGGGTTTGATCGAACAGGTGGCCGGCACGGTGGAGGGTGTGAGGGAGCCGACGGCCACCTTCTCCGCGTGCTTCGGAGCTGCTTTCATCATGCTGCACCCGACGAAGTACGCTGCCATGCTCGCCGAGAAGATGCAGAAGCACGGTGCCACCGCCTGGTTGGTGAACACCGGATGGACTGGCGGCAGGTAGGGACAGGATTGTGTGTCCCTTGAAGGAATGTTTGTCGTTTTCTTTCAGCATAGGTCGTTTCCGCTACATTGTTTTTCGGGTTTTCCTTGGGTAGAGATGGTGACGGTGTGTTGGTTTTGCAGCTACGGTGTTGGTTCGAGGATGAAACTGGCTCACACGAGGAAGATCATCAACGCCATCCACGACGGGAGTCTGTTGGAGGCGGAGTACGTGCAGACCCCGATTTTCAACCTGTCCGTGCCGACCCAGGTGTCCGGTGTTCCGAGCGAAGCTTTGCAGCCCCAGAATGCGGTGTGTGAACTTTCGACCTCTTTTTGAGTTGGTTTTGTGTAAATTCGTGGATGGGATTGGGACGGATGGTTGTGTCGTTGTGTCTGATAATACGGGGAGCTGAATGCGACTATGTGCTGGGTTTCGGGTTTATCTTGAGACGTTGTGGGAGTGTGCGTTAAGTGCTTCTGGATTTGACATGATGGAAGAATGGTGTTGTGCAGTGGTGGGACAAGAAGCTTTACAGCGAGACTTTGAAGAAGCTCGCGGGACTTTTCCAGAAGAATTTTGAGGTTTACGCCGACTACCAGGTTGGTGGAGACCGCAAGTTGACGGAGCGTATTCTCGCAGCCGGGCCTCGTCTGGAGTAATGACGTCTTGACGAGACGGGAGTGTACATGTTTGAGTGATTATGGGATGTGATGGAACTGGAATCTAGGGACCTTTTCTCTTTTGCCTGTAGAAAGTGCGAAGAGTTCCAAGTTGGATGATGATGATTAACGAGTAGAGTAGATATTTCTGATTTCTGATGGGTTGAGCCCTTGCGGGGATATATTTTTTACTACCTGGGGTGATCTACACTAGGTAGCAATTTTTTCATTCAGGTTCTCTGTCCGTATTCTAACTTAGCTCCTGTGCATATAAGATAGTTCGATCTAATAAAGTTACTGCTGGTTCTTCATCGATGATCGTCGCTCGCATGGTTTATGATGCTAGGTTATTGGGTTGTATGATCGCGTGGTCCTTCGAGTTTTGTGGTTTGCATCTCATATCTTATGGGTGGAGTGACTTGTCGTATCGTGGTAATGTGAATCTTGGCTCTGTTGCTGGTTGACTGTAGAGTTTGAAATTTCGGCTGCAGTTGTAATGTCATTATCGGTGGATTAAAGTAGGGACAAGCTGTAAGCTAAACATTTGACTCGTGATTCTAGTGTGAGGTATAGACGTATAGTTCATTCTTCCTTTCTGTTGCCTTGTCTGCTTCATTTTCATTTTTGTTGTGAAGCAAGGAGAAGTACCTAAGTGTGACACTTATTGTGGGTCCTTTGATCTGGAGGGTGTGTACAGAAACAAATGATGTGCTTGATAGTAACTGGGTTAACAAATCAACCAAATTGGTTTTGTATTTTTCTGACTTCGCATTAACCCTTAACCCCTAAACGTCTAGAAGCACCTCCAGAATTGATGATTTGAGAAAAATCATTATATAGTTCAATGTGGAAGCAGATTTTGGAATTGATATACAAATACAAGTTGTAGAGTTTGACTTGTAGATTTCATCTGTACATTTAGATTCACCAGTGCTATCACCAATCTTTATTTTTTATAATTTTTGAAGGAGAAATTTCAAAATTCCTTCAAAATTCGATTACAAGCAAAATATTATCATTTTTTGAGTAAAATTTGTTGGAATGGATTTGTAACCAGGTTCTGTTTGCATGGTGATTTTTTGAAATTTTTGTGTTCTTAAGATCAATGACCTCATTTTGGCAAATCCAATTTTGAATTGAAGTCAATGCAATTTGACCACTTGACATCCTTGTACATTTGTAATTTTAGAAAAATATATACTCTAGTAATGCCAAATCCAACCCTTAGACAGAATTAGAACTTGATAAAATATGTCCATAAATTAGTATAACTTTCATCCAAGTAGGTAGGAGGATGCAACCACAGTTCCAATTTGTTCATTGTCTAGAAAATGGACGTCGAAGGGCTTAGGGATTAAACGCCAAAGTAGTGACCATGGAAATCATGACTTTTGGAATCTTGTGAATATATATATATATATATATATATATATATATATATATATATATATATATATTCATTGGGAGTCAAACTATTGTAGAAGATCCCCCCTTTGCACCTCTAATTCCTTTACACAAGGGAATTCTTCAAACAAAAGACGTTCATTGTGTCATTTATGGGTTAATATAATATGTATTTATTGAATGAATTACATAGATGTACCTATTTCCCTATTAGAGATTGTAGACTAATGCACAAGTGATCATGGAAACATCCAAAAGCAACAAATTGTAAGCTTGTATCATGCATAGGAGATTGGCCAATGTAAAACCCACCCCATGACCTTGACTTCTTCTCGGAACATTGCCTATCTCTTTGCCCACAACCTTGTCTTGCTTTAGGGTGTTTTTCAAGGGTCCAGAAACGATTCATATTACATCAAGGTATCTCTACCAGCAATCCCAAAATTGGCTAAATTTCGCTCAGTTGCTACATAATTTTTTCATACCCTCAATGTTAAATTCAAAAAAATCTTCCAAAAATGAACATTTGGCTAATTTCCCTGAAGCAATTATGGGATCACTAATCTCTACCTTATATAGTAATTAATTTATCTATTTACATTACGTTGTATGCATGAAATTTGTTAGATTAGAATATTGTGAATTATAATACTAGTATGGTTGTATATAAGTGCCTTCTTGTTTTAATATGCTACAAGAATTGATCAAAGTGCAAGCACCTTTCAAAAAATCAAATCTTAACCTTGAAAGGATGAGTGTATGATCACTTTTTCAAACTCCAGAGTTCCTTTCTCTATTTGCTCCCATTCTCTGAGACTCCAACTATTTATGAATGAATTTTTTGTTTTATCTTTGAAAAATGTAAATGTGTATCGTATAACCACAATCAATTTACGGCTTCTCAAAATCTACTCTATAAATTTTTTTAAATGAATTTCTAATTGAGATTTTTTCTCCAAGATCTAGTGTATTTGAGGCTCATTTCCTAAAGCCCTCAAAATGAAAAATCAAGATTTGTAATGGACACCCATGCACAAAATCTTGAATAAAAGAAACATAAACAATCATTTTCAAACTTAAATTTTTATTCCTGAAACTAAATTGCAAAATGAATTTGTCTTAAGAAGAAACTACTAAAAATATCAACTTGATAAGTTTTCATTTAACTTCAAATATGGTGTCTAAAGGCATTTATGCATTAAATTCAAATTTAGAGAAATAAGTACAAATTGCCAAAACATCACTAGAAGAAATCCGTATTTTAGGTAAATATCCTTGTTTTTATATCAACAATAATGTCCAACATAACATCTTGATGTTATGTTGGATGTGTTTGTTGACATAAAAATAGGGGTTGTTGCATTGGATATCACCTAAAATCTATTTAAAAAAAATTTGGGCTTGTTACCTAAAACATGGGGTTCCTATAGTGTACACTACATGTGTTCCAAAAATTTGGGAATGCACACCTTCATACCACTCCTCCCAATGAGTCTAAAAGAATTTGGATGAAAAAATTTGTTATCAATCCCTTGTAAAATGATCCAACCATGATCCAATTGAGTCAAAATTTATGAAGGTATGTTATTGTAAAGGCAGGATGCTAAATCCTACAAACAAAGTGGGTTCCGCAAGGGCAATTTCTGTTTTATTTGGGGGTAAAAGTAAAAACTACCCCCTATTTTGAGCTGTATCTAGGGTATGTTCTAGACCTCTTCTAGCTAATATGGGGTCTCTGATTGCAAATATGAATTCGAAATTTGCAAAAAAATAATGTGCAAAAGATAAAAATAAGTCCGTGCGTTTTTTCCATGGTAAATTTGCCCCTGCAGGGCCCAGTTCGTTTGTAGGATTTAGCGTCCTCCATTGTAAAGCGCCAATCTAAGAGTGATCAACATCTTTTTTTTGTAGGCACTCAAATAATAAGATATCTTGGACAATCCTAGTTTGGTGAATTTTAATAAACACAAGCCATAAAATTGATGGAATTGAGTCATAGTTGGTTGTACAACACCTCACCTTAGCATCATCAATTTGCTATAGATTAAGCAAATAATGCCAAATTATTAGGTGTGCTTTATGTTTTGAGATTCAAAGCAAAGGTGTTGTTTCAATTTGTGATAACTTTGCACTAAAGAAGAAAACATAGCCCAAATTAAGACTTTATGTTGCTTTGGACTGGTTGACTCAAAACTTTTTTAACAAAGTTTTAGTGATTTGATGTGCTCCATTGCTTTTGATGGCTTCTCTTACGCATTTTAAGTTTTTAATGTTGCATAGGTAAAGTGAGGTCACCATTATCCAAGAATTTTACCTTACCATAGCATAATTGGACACCTTGATGATTTCAAGCCCTTGCATTGGTGATGGGAGAGAGATCTCCTTTCTATAAGTTGTACCCCTTGGTCCCAAAATTATCTTATGGATCCCCTTAAATGTTCTTGTTCCAAAATGATTTTCTAATTTCTCAAAAATGGTCATTTTTGTTCTTAAAGATTCAATGATTGGATAATGATTTTCTTCAAATACTTAAAAATATGTTGAAATAATGTTATTTTTTACCTTTATCCCGAACATTTTGTCCAATTGGAAGATCATTTTAGGACAAAGGGAGTATAACAAAGTAGAGTAAACTTGCCATTTACTGCACACATCCAAAAAACAAACAACAACTATTGCCATTTACCAAACAATAACCATATGATTTAACTACCAATTCAATTGCCATGGGAACACAATTTTGTATCATCACCCAATGACTTCACACTATGTGGTCATTGGGGTGCAAGGAATTTTGAACTAGATTTTAGCTTCATTGCCTTTAGATTGCAATAAATTTTGTAGGAAGAAATCTTTTTGCATTTTGTTGTTTGAATCTTAATAAGATATTTAATAATCATGCCAAATTTCAAAACATGAAAGTCTCTATGTTTATGTGGAGAGGAACTTGAATTTGGTCTATTCAGTGATTGGCAAGTTTACTCTAGCTAAGAAAGTCAAGGAAAAGAAAATAACATTGAAGAAATCTACAAAGAGATAATGGGACTATGAACTCTCGGGGGTCATTATGATAGTCCTAGAAAGTAAAGAGAGTCCAAACATAGGATACCTTTTTTCTTGGTAGCAAACAAATTAAATTACAAAAATGAAACATGGGCCTCAATAATTGTATGAGAAATTATTCTTCAAATATTCTAAGTGCATTTCAGAACATATTTCAAACGTGTTTCTTATGTCCCTCTAAAAAGATATCTCTTAGAAGCTTATAGTTATCAAATTACACAAACTAAGAGTGACTCCTTGAGAATGAACTTCTTGTTACATTTGCATTTGGCTATTAGTATCTATGGCATAGGCTTCATGCTAAGAAAGTAAGTGCAATCATTTGTTCATTATAGTATAAGGCAATTGTGACATACAACAAGTTCTTGATAGTATTCTCAAGCATCAAATCAAACTTGTTTACACTACTCAATCTAGTTGCATATATATTTATGGCCTCACATACACCTAATTCTAATAAAGTTGGTACATAACTTGAATTGTTGAAGATCTCAAATTCTAGTGAGTGTTCAAGCCAATTCAGTCAATATCTCATCTATTCACAATTACAAACCGTCCCTATTTGGTTATATGTAGGATAAAGTGGTTGGATCAATGCATTGATGGATGGTTCATCTTCTACATAGTTATATTCCAACTATATTTGTGGGTCAAATTTCCTACCAAGCCTAATATTCTACCAAACATTACTCTAATAAAACTTCATCACTATTTATATAGTTCCCTAAAGCTTTAAACAACTCCATGTTTAAGCAAACTCGCTTTGCAAGTACCTAGTATAGATAGCCCATTAGAATTATTATAATTAGGGAAGTTTTTACACATGGCTTTCTTGTTTGATGCAAGCATATGATTGCACACCACATTAAATATAAGCAAACAAATAAGCAAACAACCTAAACAATTTAAACGAGCAAACAAGAAATTTCGATTGTTTGATTGCACTCCATTGCATTACTTTGAATTTTGATATTTAGATTTACTAGTGTTGACAGAATTTGAAGTGGTAATACAATTCTAAATGTTGTATGAGGTGCTAATTTAAAACCTTGCTTCTATATGAGGCATTGTCTTCAAAAACATTTCTAAAGTATAATGGCTACCCAAATCATCACGTCGCATCATCTATATTTGAATCTTGATTGGCCACCTTCATTGAGCCAAAACCACTACAAGTTTCGAAGTTCACAAGAGCAATCAATGAAAGTTCAAGAATACTTTGAGGCAACCAATTGAAATTGTAGCATTTTCACTTACAAGGGTGACCATTTAAAGGGGAGTCCAAAGGCATGATTAGATACCTTATGCTATTAACTTTGAAAAGTCATAGAATATTGCTTGAGTGTCAAAAAATATGAAAAAAATCGAATTATTTTTCTATTATGGAGGCTATCATATTTTCTAGAAATTTATCATTTGAACCACCCATCTTGGCCAAAAAAATGGAAGTTTTGGGTGCTTTTGCCTTACACCTTAAATGCCTTGTCACTCCTTTCCTCATTTTTTTGAAGAAGTTGTCTCAACATGGACCATTTTTAGGATTGCTCTAGAAATGCCTACATGTAATTTGTAAAGTTCTTCAAGTTATCATTTGAGGGGTTTTGTTAAACCCATATTTCAATTATCATCAATTGGACAATATCTTGTGCTTATTGGTGGTCGAAGATACATCTAGAATACTCATCATGGACTCACCAACTAGGATAGTCATGGGTAGAGGCAAGTTGAAGTCAAGCTCAAGTCAATCAATTTTTTTGAAGCTTGCATTGATTAACAGAAACTTGCTTATTAGATTACTACTTGCATTAATACAACACGGAGATGTAAGGTAAGAATACCACAAACAATGTTGGTCAATAAACGATTTCAATGTACCTACTCTTGTCATTTTTACCTTGAAATGATAAGAGCAAGTACATTGAAGCTATTTATAGATCAACTCCGTTTATGGTGTTCCTACCTTAAATATATGAGATTTTAAATATGAGATTTTTCTCTCTACAACTTATTCAATCTTTATTCCTTGTCGATATGGGGAGGGTCAAAGCTAATACTTAATGGGTGTGTTGTGGTAAAGGTCAAAAATTTTCTATGAGCTGATTCTAAAGACCCTACTCGTGCTCGTGCAACATAAGATACTTGTTGTCGCAAGTGAAAAAATGGAGGCATAAATCTCATTGATCCAAAACAAGTAGTTATTATAGCAATCATGAGTAAGTGGATCATACTTGTTTGTAAACCTAGGACGTTCAATTAAGTTGACCTAATTGCAACCACTACCATATTGCAACATTGTGTATGTCCTTGGCCTCTTTATTTCATAACCTAAATTTTGGATAGTCATTCTTGTCTTATGAGATTTGTGCTACATGAATAAGATAGATTGATAACTCTAAATTTGGGTTTTGAAACATTTGATGGGATGTAGATATTGACTCAATCAAACACCAATTCCATTAAATCATTGATATTGCATGTGACATTTTGACATTTCCATCACTTTGTTGTGTTAATAGACGTCCAAATTAAGCTGTAAACTACATTTTCCCTAGTACAACATTGTACACCAACAAGCTATTGTAAGATTTCCAGCATCCCCTTTCTTGTATCCCAGCTTTCTCACATTTCTAAATAATTTCATCTCCTTCCTTTCTTAAGGCTCCACCGGGCCACTTGAATGAAAAATTTGTGCCATTTTAACCGAATCGACGTTAGAAGGTAGGGTCGCAATTAGGTACACTTAATTACCTTGCTACAATGCCAACCATACCTACACGTCCAGTGGAATCCATCGATCTCCTGAATGCTTCAGGCTCAACGTCCGTAAATTACGCTCCATTGATCAGACTCAAGGCTTTGGGGTCAAACAATGCGAGCGTGGAAGAAAATGGTTGCAGCAGCTGTGGAGGCACGCTCACCTAATTAGTCGTATGAAGAATGGCTTATTTAGCTGCTCTTTTGGGTGGTGCCCAGGTTTCCAAACTACAGTATCGGCCCGTTGTTCGATCTCAAAACTAATTCCGGGTTTCAGAAACCTTCAATTGTGGGCCGGTTGAGGCTAGTCAGGCGGATGCTTGGAATTATCAGACAGTCCCACTCTAGAGTATCGATCATCCTTTGAAGCAGCTGCAAGATCGATCTGGCATTCTTCCGACGGAATTCTCTCATTGGGATCGATCGATCAAATCACAAGATTAATCTCCATCAAAGGGAGCCAATTAGCAATCCAATTAAAGATCCATTCGACCAAGTGAAGATGAATGGATTGGGATCTATGAGACGGTGCAATCGAAATTCCCACTGGTGGTCTTCCTTGGTCTACCAGCTGCTCATATTAACAACGAGCCTGAGGAATGTCAGCGGCTTACTGCGAAACAGACTTCCTTCGGAGTGATGTCGCAGTCTCGTACGCTTGTCACACAGGGAGAGTCACGGAGGCTTCAGTGAGCGGCGCAAGCGAGTTGGGTTTTTCTGCTACTCACCCACTTGCGCTAGTACAAGATTCTTCAACTAGTTCAGTGATGGGTTTTTGGTTATCCACTCATCTCCTTCCATGAGTTGGGGGTAATGAGGGCTCCCTACTGTGACTCCCTCTATTGTCTTGAGGAGAGGTTCCCAATGAAGAAAATGTCACTAATATTCCCATTTACTCCTTTCTTGGCTTACCAGCTAGAGTGTGAATGCAAAGTATGCTGCTAGGACCAAAGAAGTAGCTCATCTCGCTTTTCTATGGCAAAATGCAACATTTGCAATGGATCTTTGCCCATCTTCATTGGCCATAGTAAAACATCAATTTCATTAAATTGGCAATATTCCATTATTTTAGAGTGGTCGAGGCTGGACGGCTTGAAACCAAAATCTATTCATGTCCTAGTTTGTGGCCTGAAATCAGACCTTTGTAAAGATACATGTCACACTTTTTTGCTTGTGTATTATCGCCAATTTAACAAAATTGACGTCAAAAAGAGTTCATATGTACTACACACCCAATTGAGACGATCCATCCTTAGGAAAAGACCAACTCCTCACAATGTAGCAGTTGATAAAAGGCCTATTTAATCTCCTTCCTGTCAACTTCAAATTTCGATGGTGCAACACTTTGAGCAGCGAAAGTTGGCTTCCCGTGAACTCATGAAGTAATCCAATCTCAGCTATTGATTGACACCTCTTGCACTCCGTGCAACATGCGGGAATTGTGTGCAGCACTGTGAAGAATTGTGTGTGTGGGCTGTATGGCTTACTCGCAATGCTTTCAATCAGGGGTGATTAACCTCAGTGAGTACGTTCGCAGTGCCTGTACTAAGACTCTTGATAAAGTTTAACCCTTAAATTCTTAAATCAGAAGGTCAAAAAATGGCCTTTGGATGACATAGTTTAGCACTTTTAGGGGACAGAAAAAAAGGATTTTTTCATCCAAATTTTTTTGGGAATTGTTTGAGCACTTTTACAAGAAGCCTTATAATATCAATGTCAATGGAAAGCTCTAAAATTGATAGCCAATCTACTAGTGTTGGAAATCCTCTTTGTGGTATTGTTGACTTTTCTATAAATGAAGGTGTTTAACCCCTATAGTAAATGCCAAATTAACCATTTTATGGTTGTTGCTCAACTTTATGGGTTGCTCCAATGTCAAGTAAATATTTTTTTGGAAACATTGTATTTTTCTCATGTAGTTGGTCACTTGGTCAAGTTGTCTTTCTGTAGCCTTTTTTTTTAATTTGGACAAAAATTCCACCTTCATTTGGGTGATTTTTCAAAGTTAAACACTTCAAGAAATGCTCACTACAAATTGTCTTGGGAAAAAAACCTAGCCAATCAAAGACCATCCCAAGAAAAAAATTCCATAGGTGGACAAGTGGGCAAGGGACTAATTGGTTGGAGCATATAGTGAATAGGCATGGCCAAGTGAAATTTTTGTTTCCCAATATGAGAGTTTTCACCAGACCCTACTTAGTTGCTTTCCAAGCAAAGGACTTCAACAAAAAAACTTCGGTAAATCTTTGGTCAAATGACTCCAAGTGAAAAAGCAGTAGCACCCTGAAATTATCCCAATATACATTCTAACATCTCTAGAGTATTATAACATCTATATGAGGACATCAATAGGATAACCTTTTAGACCAAATTCTCCCCTAAATTGGCAATTAGTGCACCACAAGGATCCAAACCATAGTTGTCATAGTAGACAGACGTCCGGTTTGCCCGTCCGTCCGTCCGGGACGTCCGTTAGAGGTCTCGCCCGTCCGATACAGTCAACACAAAGTTGACTTCATGAAAACAGAAAAATAGGCCACGTGGATGCCACATGGATTCTGCAACATGCAGGGCGCGGACGCGATCGTCAGGGCACGGACTAGATTTACATATGCTAAATTAATATGCTTTTACATATTTCCATTTCATATTTCATATGCCATATTCCAAGTCACTCCAACACTCCATATTTTTTTCTTCATTCCTAAAATTCTTCCAATCTACTTCAATGTCATTTTTTTTTTGGTGGATCATTTCTTTTTTTTTAGGGGGCTTCATGAACTCCTAAAACATAGGCATAGTGAAAACATAAAGTGTATGTATTTTTATACCAAACTATTGCATTCATTGTTTTTATTTTAAGTTTTATCATCAATTCATAGAACTCATAAAAATGCAATGAGAAAGAACAATCAAATGAAATATTAATATATTATGAGATTTTGAGTATAGAATACATCCGATTTTATATATATTTTGAGGTGTTTGGCAATTTCCAAGTAGGTACACATGGTCCTCTATGAGGATGATTTACCTTCTATGCCTAAACTATATGCTAAACTACAAAAAGTGAAACAACTAAATACTATGTACGATAACAACAATCTGGCATAGTCCAATAGTGGGGTGCGTTTCTCAATGTGTCTAGAACATCTGGCACTGACGCCCTTTCACTCACATCCTCTTTTACAAGGCTTTCCAATTTGATCCTGAGGTTATGATATTGCTCTGGATTCTTCGTTGTAAAGTATTTGGGGTTCCAGTCCTCTTTCCAAATTGCAGCTGCTATCCATCCCGCCGCATGTGCATCAATAGCTATGGAGTACAAATGTGTTTTCTGCATGGCCTCAACTGAATTTGCTGAACCTTGCTCTCCGTATACATAAAACAATTCAGGGGCTGTAAACCTTCGCTTCTTCTTCTCTTTTGCCAGAATCTCCATGCTGGGAAAGCCATACCTTGATGGCTCCTTCTCTACAACTCGGCTAGAAAGTCCCCAATCACATATCCCTATGTACACCCTCTGTTCTTTCCAATCATCAAAATGGAGCAAAACATTGGATGGAGTTATGTCGTTGTGCATGTACTGTGCATCGTGGCATTTCCCCACAATGACAAGCAAGGAGAGTGCCAAGTTCACTTGGTTCTTTTGGTAAGTTGCAACCCATGCAAGCTCCTCTTTTGTCAACCCCGTACCTTGTTCACGCTCAATGTCATCCGCATCCACTGATTCGCTCACTTTCGAATTGTATTTGGATAAGAAAGAAATTAGAGATCCTCCATTCCACCACAGCGTATAGCCTTCCATTGTTTTAGGGTGGAGGTATGCAATTCGAATGATGCCAGGATGTATCACTGGACACCCTCCCGCCTCATTGATGATTCCTTGGCGCTTCTCCTTTTCATTTGTGGTTTTCAAGCTCTTCCCAGCAAAAAAAATCCAACTAGGAATGCTCTCAAGTTTTGTAAGCATCACCTTCCTCACGGTTCCATATGAACCAACCGCACTCTGTTCTGGCATGGGGATGACTTTTACTGAACTTTCAAGCCACTTGAATGTTCCACTCACACAATGAGCCCTTATTGCGTCTTCAATTGTCGCTTTCCATGGTGCTTGCTTTTTCTTATGCGATGAAGAAAATTGTTGAGCAAAATTTTGAATGATTTTCAATTTTGCAACCAACTCTTTGTTCTGCATGTCCCAATCGCTACCATCCTCTTTCTTACCCGTGTGGTAACACCAATTTGACACTATATTGGTTGTGAGGGCAACTACCTGTTTATCCAGCCAATCTTGGTGCAACCAATAATCAGAGAAATTGTTGAATTTCTCAGATGCTTCAAACTTTGACTCCAGCTCCCTTCGCAAGTCCCTTGTCAGTTTGTGGTATCCTTCTTCGTTGTGCGCCACATACTCCCTAGTCAACATAGTTGTACCTCGACGAGTGTAGAACACCACAGCTATTGCTCTCCCTTCAACTATGAATTCATGTGGAGGCATATGGGGATTTTGGGTTTTTTTGCGCTTCTTTTGGCCTGATGAGGAAGGATTTGATGAACCTGAGGACATCAATGTGTTCGTGGATGGAATTACCATCTCACCGACATCATCCAAATCTTTAAACATAGGACGTTTATCCGCAGATCCACTCCCTTCCTCTGTCATAATGAAAAAAATTTGGTACGATGGGCCTCCGTATCTATCCGAAAGCATGAAAGTTAAAAAAAATTCAAAAAAACCAGGTCACATATGCGGGCCAAGCCCACCACCCACCAAACTCACTCACATAGGCCGCGGGGACGAACTAGCGTGTGAGGCATAGGGCGCGGACTTGGCAAAGAAATGAGGGCGGGGACTCGCTTTATATAGTCCCCCCACTCACGTCCACGCCCTGACTTTTAGTGTTCCCGCCCCTCTCCCAGAGGTCCACGCCCCCTGAGATGGCGTCCGCGCCCCAGCGTTGGAGTCCGCGCCCCCTGCGATGGCGTCCGTGCCCCCTGCGATGGAGTCCGCACCCTGGCGTCCCCCACCTCCAACTATATAAAGCCATTTCCGCCCCATTTGTGCCCGCCCTGCATACTCTCAGCCTTCCACCTCTTTGTTGAGCTGGTTGTGAGCGTTGTGCGGGGTCTACTTGATTGCCACGTTGGAGGTTTTCGAATTTTTCTGCAAAAATGGCTACACCACCAAGAAGGACCAAGGAGGAACGAGACAAGACTCGACTGCGAGCAGGAACCAAACATCGTAAGCGACTGCATGTTCTACGTAACCCTGCCAAGCTTGCATTCAAGGGGTGGGAGGACGTGCCTGATCCATGGACTTATGATGACTGCACCAATTACATCGAGTGGTGCCACATTGACAAGGTCTTCCCGGAAGAGCGACATAACTTTCATAGACGCTTCCACAAGGCAAATTTGAAACATTGCCTTGACAATGAGTTCACGAACCGATGCATTGAGGTGTTCCAGGTGTTGTATGATGTCCCGAACGTCACACGCAATGAAGTGCATCTTTTCATTGCACGAGGGGTCCATGCGGAGGTGAAGTTGAACAAGAGAGTGGATTGGTCAACTTTGAAGACAATGGGGGAAAATGTCAAAATTCCTCCCCCAGAGAATGGATTCATTCCAAGGGGGGTAAAAAGATACCCAGAAGGTGGTCTATCGAAAAAAACTACACAGGTTCGCGCACCACGAAACTATGACACTTCGGACTCATCTACGGACAGCGACTCTGATGGATCTCATGTACCAATTGTAGTCAACCCTAGAACACAACAACAACGTGCTAAAAAGAGGAGGGCTGCGCGTGCAACTAATGAGGTTTTACCAGAAAATGTTGTGGAGGAACAGGTGCCACCTACTGACGAACCAACAATAGGAATTGTTGATGTTACAGCTGCTGCAAACCGAATTCAGAGTTTGTTGACCGAAGTGAATGACAAGAATGCGGAATTGCATTCTTTATATGATGATGTCAACAAATTGAGGGAAGAAATCAAAGAGAAGGACAACATCATCAATCAACAACAACTTGAGATGGAGGTACTTCGACACGCTCTTGAGGCAGCAACATTAACCAATGCTGGTCAGGATCCACGAGGGGAAGCGCAAGGGCCTTCAAATAATTCTCAAATTCCATTGGAACATACAGAAGTTGGTGCAACAATGGGTACTCAAGAAGATTCATTGTCCTTCGGAGAATTACCCACGAATGTAGTTGCAGCAATACCAGTTGACCGAAGCACCCAACTGACGGACGCGCTTGCAAACAATTTGAGATTGAAAAATCAATTGCATGCGTTGATGGAGCAATATTACCAATGGAAGATGGCATGCATCTTTAGTGTTGACAGAACTAGGCAAATGGTGGAAGAATTCAAAAAAATAGACAACAATTACGGCACGAACAATCAAGAGAGGGTTTTTGGTTTGACATCGTGGGCCCTGGTGGATGATCTTTTCAATATGGATGAAATGACAACCATCAACATTGGTGGTGGACCAACATCCATCGATTGGTCCAAACATGCTTGGGATTTCAAGAATGCAATTGGCTCTGTCATCGACCATCAAGGCAATCCATTACTACTGTGGCCAAATCCTTCAACCTTCGTGCATGATGGAACTACATGTCCCATTTGTCTTAATCCATTTGGCCCAGAAGGTGGAATGCACCTAGGCACGTGTGAACATTTGTACCACCCATTCTGCCTAATTAGCTTGATGATTATTCGCCGACGCTGTTCATTGTGCAAGGCTCCTTTCCATGAGTGCTTGTATGAGTTGTTTGGATTAGTTCCCTACATGCCACTGCATTGGGAATTCAATGCTGAAAATGCCCCTGATCATTCTCAAAAGTGGGGAACAGACTTGGTGTGGAGCTGGAAATTGAACATCCATTCGTTGGACAAACAAAACCTTTGTACCGAATGGGGTTGGGAAAGAGATCCGGCTCAAATTGTGGAGGTGTGCCACCACTTGGTTCCACTAAAGGACAACTTCAGCGAAGGAAGACGGAATTTCTTCTTCCAATGCTTCAATGGGCATTGGAACGAAGCTGGACAACACTTCCAATTTGGACCTCATCCTCGTGGATGGTTATGGGGCGTTGATGGAGTTCGCATTACTGACGACAATGGGATGCGGATGGGGGAAGACATTGGCATGCCAGACCCTGCTGAACTTGCACAACTATCGGAGTCAGAGTGGCGAGAAACCTTTCGAAATGAAGGGATGGACTATTTGTTAGAACAACATAGCCCGGGAACTCTCCAATGTCTTCAGAGCCTCAAACAATCACAAATATTGAGGGCTATATTAGAGGAAGACGGACCAGCAAGGAGAGCTCGATCCGCAGTTCATAGACTTCGTTTGGGCTCAGATGAAGACCTTCCAGTCCACGCCGGGACACATGACAATGAGGCTGGACCAAGTGGTAGTGCAAGTAGTCCAATGAACATTGACTAAGTATAGTTTAGAGTGTTCTAGCTAGTGAGCTTAGGTTTTCTTAGAAGACTTACTTTCCTAGCATTATATAGGCTTATATACTTTCCTACTTTATATTACACTATGCATATGAAATATATATGATTTTGTTTTGAATGGTTTTGCCCAAATTGACTTCGTTTATTTTTTGCACATACCCATTTGAAATGACTTGTCAACTTCATACATATTAAAATTATTTATACCATGAAATGAAATGTCATTGAAATGGAGTAAAATTCATTCCCAATTTCCAATCAATGAATAAAATTAGGGAAGGACCACAAATGTCATTTAATAGGAAAAAAACACTTTTGAAATGTCATTAATGCAAAGGAAATAAGGAATGATGGAACCCCCCAAAAAATGGGATGGTAATAGGTACATATTTAATTGCAAAATACTAAAATAGGCAAAGGAATGATGGAGAAAAGCAAAAAAATAGGGAAAGAATGATATACCAAAAAATAAATGGCATTGAGTTGGGATAAAATGATCTTGCAAATCAAGCCCCAAAAAATTAGAATGGGTTTAGGGAATACAAAAATTAAATGCACTTGGGTTGAAATGGAGCAATTTGCTAATCAAGCACAAAAAAATTAGGAAGGGAATGATCAATGAAAAAAAAATGGCATTGAGTTGGAAATAATTTAGGAAGAGAATAATAATGCCATTTAGTTTTTGTATGACTTGGGATGAAACAATTTTGCTAATCAAGCAAAAAAAATCAGAAAGGGAATGAATCCCACCAAAAAAATGGCATGGAAGTGTATTGTTATCCGAAGCACCCAAAATTGGGAAAGGTAAATGGGAATCATTAAATTGGGATGGAAATAGGTACATATCCAATAAAATGGTTACCAAAAAATGACCATAAAATAAAATTGAAAACTTTAAATTAGGGAAGGAAGTAAAATGTCTTTGAGTTAGAATAGGATTTAATAAATAAAAAAGTTAATGAGAAAAATGAAATGTCATTGAATTGGATTAGGATTCAATGGGGATAAAATTTAGGTGAGGAAATGAAATGTCATTGAGTTGAAATAGGATTCAAATATTCAATGATAAAAAAAATTAGGTGAAGAAATGTAATGTCATTGAATTGGAATAGGATTTAATGATAAAAACATTTAGGGAATGAAATTAAATGTCATTGAATTGGAGTAGGATTCATTTCCAATCAATGACAAAAACTAGGGAAGGGAAAGAAATGTCAATCCATTGGAATGTAAGTGCATTTTAAATGTTAATAAAAGCAAACAAATGTGAAAGAGATATGAAACAAATCTTATTATTGATTACCTATTTCTTCATATGAGAAATGGGAAGTGAATGGAAAGACTCCAATTTGGTACCATAAAAAACATTTATTATTGAGTTGGGATGGAAGAATTTTGCTAATGAGTAAAAAAAATAGGAAAGGGAATGATGGAATAAAAAAAAGCTTGCTTAAAGTTGGAATAAAAGAGTTTCAGGAATAAATGAAGGAAAAAAAATGGAAAGCAAAAAAAATAGGAAAGGAAATGACGCAACAAATAAATATTGGCATGGAGTTGGAATAAAAGAGTTTTAGGAATTAATGAAGAAAGAAATGGTGGAACAAAAAACAGAGGGCAAATAGTTGAAATGGAAGTGTTTAAAGAGTTCATGAAGCCAAAAAGAAAATTGAATGATTTACAAAAAAATTAATGGCATTGAGGTGGGATGGAAGAGTTTTAGGAATGAAGCCCCCCAAGATAGGAAAGGGAATGATGGAATTAAAAATTCAAGTGACGTATTGAAGGCCTAGAATTTTTTTTAACCCCCTACTATTTCTTTCATTTTAAACAAAATGAGGTTTTACCCTTTTATCTAGTACACTACATTTCCAAAACATTTCCTAAATATTTCCTCAAAGTGTCCTAAACACTTTAGAATTTAGAGTCTTTTTTTTACACCCTAAACTATTTGTTGGTTCAAAGTAGTTTGAAGTGTTGCAAGAAGTAAGGAAAAACATTTCCCACCACAATGAAGGGGACATACTCTTCCATGAAGTTTCTTCCAAATCTTAGTCAATGGAGCTCTTTATTTGGCATCTTGCTTTCATTGCCTTGTCGGAATCCAAAACAAGTTGTTGAGGCTATAATTAATGGTTCCCCCGCTCCAAAAAAAGGAGGGACTGAAGAATGTCAAAGCCCAAGCACATTTCAAAGTCCTGCCTCCTGTGCTGGACGAGCACATCCACGCCCTAGAGTCCGCGCCCTGAAGTCCGCGCCCTGGATTCAAGTCCGCGCCCTGGATTCAAGTCCGCGCCCTGAAGTCTACGCCCTGACTTCAAGTCCGCGCCCTGGATTCAAGTCTGCGCCCTGAAGTCCGCGCCCTGCATCCGCGCCCTGACACAGCCCATTCAGCAAAAACATTTGTGAGAGAAAGCATTCTTGTCTCTCCATGAATATGAGGACTCTAAAGAAAGGTGTGACAGCATTTAATGTTTCCCTCTTTCCACGAAAAGGGGGGACATCTTCCAAGACCATTAAATAGGAAGAAGGAGGGATCCCATGCCCAGTGCATCCCCATGTGCGCACCTACATTTATGTAGTGGAGTTTCGCCGTGGAGTCTGCGCCCTGAAGTCCGCGCCCTGACTTCAAGTCCACGCCCTGAAGTCCGCGTCCTGACTTCAAGTCCACGCCCTGGAGTCCGCACCCTAACTTCAAGTCCCCGCCCTCACTTGGAGTCCACACCCTTCAGTCCCCGCCTTATGATGACGTCCACGCCTTGAGTAGCGCCAGCGCAGTGAAGTTCCACCCTCCAACTTCTTGAATTATTCTGACCAAGGGTTTCAAGAGTGCAGGGTTTAGGGTTTAGGGTTTAGGGTTTATGCTTTGAGTTAATGGCTTAGGGTTGAATTAAATAACAAATAGATGTAGCAATTACCTTTAGAAAAGAACCCTTCTCATGCATTCAAATCAATATAACTTGTAAGTTCATGTGAAAATCAATTTCTTGTACCAATGATTCGTAATCATGGATTGGCATTCACAATCATTCTACTTCAATTTAACTTGTACGTTCAATTAAGCAATAGTCCCTTGTACCAACTGTCAGGTAATAAAAAAAACTTGAATCCCTTTACATTTTTTTTGTTTTTTTAACAAATGGAAAGAACCATTGCATAAAAAAAAATACACAAAAGGACAAGCCACAAAGGCTAGACAATGAAGAGATATGAGCAAAAACAAACAATCCCTTTATATTTAGAAGAAAATGTAACTTGTAATTTCTCGTTTCCGAAATAAATTTCTTTTAGTTAATATGCCTCAAATTGAATCCTTTATTATGAATGATGGATTTGAAGAAATAAAACCTATGGGTTCATTAATAAAATTCATTCTATCAATTATTCCAAAAACCCTTATACCAAGAATTTTCAAATATTAGTCCCTTCACGTGAATCCAAAAGAATGGAAGATCTGAGCTTCCATTCAAAAACCATCCCTTGTAGCTATTTTCTTAGAAATGGTTCCCTTCCAAGTTATCCAACCCCCCAAAATGGCATTGACTTCAAATGTAAGTGCTTTGAAATTCAATGTCCATAACGAGGGATGGGGTCATCCAAACTTTCATAAATTTAATTTCGGTATGATTCAAAACTTTAGTTACAAGTTACAATGTTTGAGCCTAAGGGCCTAAATCCCAAACACAAATACTTGAATTTGATTTTTTGCTAAAATATAATTCTAGCAAAGAAAAACGGGGAGAAAGAAATCCAAGGAAGAGAATTCGAGGCAAGCAGGGAATCCAAGGGTAGGATCCGATGTAAGGCCCTACAATTCTATTTTATACAAAGTTGGGACCTAAATGGATAGGAATTTTTTTTTTAACTATTTTCCTTTTTATTAAAGAGTCTTTTGCCCCATGTACCATAAACAAATGGGTTAAATTTTTCTACTCAAGATTTAATGCAAAGTATCCATTGTCATTCTTGATTTTCTAATGCATGTGATGGCCTTTAACTTCATATTTTTTTATTATCTATTTTTTTATGACATGTGAAGAGAATGGAAATGTATTGTAATAAAATTTATCATTGAGTTGGAATGGAGTTGGGATGGAGTGACCCTAAAGATTTAATGCAAGGTGTCGATTGCCAATGTTGATTTTCTAATGCATATGATAGCCTTTATCCTCAATTTTTTTTCTTACCTACTTTGTGTATATGACATGCAAAGAGAATGGAAAGACTTCAATTTGATACCGTAAAAATAATTTATCATTGAGTTGGGATACCACAAAACTAAATGGCCTTGAGTTGGAATGTAAGAGTTTTGCTAATCAAGCCAAAAAAAATAGGGAGTGAATGATATACAAAAAATAAAGTGCATTGAGGTGGGATGGAACAATTTTGCTAATCAAGCCAAAAAAAATAGGGAGTGAATGATATACGAAAAATAAAGTGCATTGAGGTGGGATGGAACAATTTTGCTAATCAAGCCAAAAAAAACTAGGGAGGGAATGATATACAAAAAATAAAGGGCATTGGGATGGCATGGGATAATGTTGCAAATGAAGCCCACAAAAAATTAGGAAGTAAATGATATACCAAAAAATAAATGGCATTGAGTTGGGATAGAATAATCTTGCAAATGAAACCAAAAAAAATTAGAAAGAGTTTAGGGAATACAAAAATTAAATCATTTCAATGGCCTTGGGGGAGTTGGGTCTTGGGTTGGAATGGAGCAATTTTGCTAATCAAGCCCAAAAAAACTAGGATGGGAATAATAATGCCATTTAGTTTTTGTATAACTTGGGATGGAACAACTTTCCTAATGAAACAAATAAAATAGGAAAGGGAATTAATCCACCCCCCCAAAATGGCATGGAAGTGTTTAGGAATCCAAAGCCAAAAAATATAGGAAAGGAAATGGTGGAACAAAAAATTAATGGCTTTGAATTGGGGTGGGAGAACTTTAGGAAATAAGCAAAAATGAAATAGGAAAGGGAATGATTCAACAAATCAAGATCGGCATGGAGTTGGAAGAAAACTAGAAAAGAATCTTGCTAAATAATGAAGCAAAACAAAATAGAAAAGGAGATGATTCAACAAATAAAAAAAAGAACAATGAATTGGGATGGGAGAGTTTTAGGAATGATTCAAAAAAATAGGGAAAGGAATGATGGAACAAAAAATGAACATTTGGCTTTGAGTTGGGATGGGAGTGTTTTAGGAACAAAATAGAAGAAAGAATGATTCAACCAAAAGAAAAAAATTAGTATAAGTTGGAATGTGAGAGTTTCAAGAATGAAGCCAAAAATATGTGAGAGAGAATGATCCAAACGCAAATGAATGGCATAGAGTTGGGATGAGAGCTTTGCTAACATCTTTCACCACAATGAAGGGGACATGCTCTTCCATGAAGTTTCTTCCAAATCTTAGTCAATGGAGCTCTTTATTTGGCATCTTGCTTTCATTGCCTTGTCGGAATCCAAAACAAGTTGTTGAGGCTATAATTAATGGTTCTCCCGCTCCAAAAAAAGGAGGGACTGAAGAATGTCAAAGCCCAAGCGCATTTCAAAGTCCTGCCTCCTGTGCTGGACGAGCACGTCCACGCCCTAGAGTCCGCGCCCTGGCTTCAAGTCCGCGCCCTGGAGTCCGCGCCCTAACTTCAAATCTACACTATGGAGTCTGTGATTCAGCTGCGCTCTCTCAAGTTCTTCCGCCTCTGTGAATTGTCCGCCCTGGAGTCCGCACCCTGGAGTCCGCGCCCTGACTTCAAGTCCGCACCCTAGAGTCCGCGCCCTGAAGTCCGCGCCCTGACTTCAAGTCCGTGCCCTAACTTCAAGTCCCCGCCCTACCTTCCTATTCGCGCCCTGATGCCAGGGATTGAAGTGTGCGTCCCCACCCTACACTTTGGGAATGAAGACGTCCGTGCCCTGCTGCCACGCACATCGGTGAAGTCCACGCCCCTGCATTCCCTAAGTATATAAAGAAAAGGAAGACCCGGCATTCCCCACATTTGTCACCTGGCCTATATCTCTTGGACTTCAATTCATTTTGAGCTCCTTGTGAGTCTACTTGGGTGGCTGATGGCCCTAGTTTGTTGCTGAGGTGATGTCAAAATCAGTTCAAGCAGTGGATTAGCGCTAACTGCTGTTACTGATACTTTGTTCGGTATATCTACGATCTTTTTAACTTCAATATGAAGGAGGAGGAAGACATTTGAAATTATTTGTGAATGGTTGAACGCAATGGCAAGTCAAAGGAAGCAGACCAAGGAATGGGAACCATGGCTGAACTTTACGGAGAATGGGATTAAGGTGACTTGTGTTTTTTGTGTTGGGACCTTCAATTACAAACATGAGCGTGCTTTTGCACATTTCGGATATGGCTCAAAATCGGAGAGGTCAATTTGTCGAAGTATGCCTCGTCATGTGCGACATAGATTTGCCAATTGTACAAGTTTTGTCCCGCTACGAATGGATGTCGAGGACATGTATGAGGGAGAACCAATTCAAAGTGGGCCATCTAGAGCAACTGCACGTGCAAGTTCAAGTGAAGCTACTGAAAATGAGGTGATGGGTGGGATCAATGATGGGAGAGCGGAAGAAGGGGCAAATGTTTCAGAAGGAAATGATATTCTACAAACGTCATATAGTCTTGCTGGATCGAATTCTACGAGATCTGGATCACTACGTCAACAGCGCATGGCGGACGCATTCAACATTGCAAAGAAGGAGTTAGATGAGAAGTGGGCAAGTTTTTTCTATGAAGCGAATGTGCCATTTAATGTGGCAAGGCATCCAGACTTCATTGAGGCTGTAAAGGCAACCTCACAGGCAAGGTTTGAATATAGTCCACCTTCTTACCATCAGTTCAAGACTAATTTAATTGAACCGAGGAGGTTGCAAATTGAGAAGCACATTCAAGAGAAGGTTGGATTTGCTGTCAAGCACTATGGGGTGTCGATATGCACCGATGGTTGGGATGATGTCAATCGGAGGCCCCTCATGAATGTGATGATGTCATGCCCTGCAGGTGATGTATTTTTGGGGTCAATTGATACTACCTCGCAAAAGAAAACAATGCACTATATAGCGGACCAAATGAAAGTGTACATTGAGAAGGTGGATCCCAAATATGTGACACAAGTGTGCATAGATAATGCAGCAAACATGCTTGGGGCATTGCAAGACATCACTCGAACATATCCGCACATTTTTGCGCAAGGTTGCATGGCACATGCACTGGATCTCATGTTGGAAGATTGGGCCAAAATCCAGGAATTTTCAGATTTAATTGCCAGGGCAAAAAGATTGTGCCAATACATTCGAAACCATCATGCAACCATGTTGATTTTTCGTGAGTTGAGTCCGAATCTGCAACTCGTAGTGCCTAGCGAAACCCGCTTCGCTTGTAATTTCCTCATGTTGCAGCGACTAGTGAAACTCAGAGGAGTCTTGGAGCGGTTAAATAACCACCCGCGTGTTCTAAATTACTTTGATACCCTACGGAACGAACAAAATGGACCGCAGGCAGCTACCGCTTCACATAATGTCAAAAGAACCATTCAAGATGTGGCTTTCTGGCAACGATGTGTGAATTACGTGTACATGACTGAAGACGTATTGAAGGCTTTGCGTGTGTTTGATGGACGAGAACTAGCCATGGGTCGGGCGTGGCTCGTAATGCACAATTTGCGAGGGCACGTGTATTCTTTAAGAGAACCACCTTTCAACTTACGTGATGACATAGCAGTCATTTTGGAAGCATCTTTCAATGAAAGATGGAACATGGTTTTTGAAGATACACACTACGCTACGGCCCTTTTGAATCCATATCTCTTGGATAATGTGGCGCTCAGGGTGGATGGAACTGCCCTACGTGCATTGTATAGAGTCATCCGCAAGATGGCAGATTCAGTGGGTGTGAATTTCGATGATGTGTTGGCGGAATTAACAGAATTTGAGGAGGGTAGTGGACCGTACAGTCCAGCTATGACACCCAACATCCGTGTGACACAAATGCTTCCCCACCAATGGTGGCACAGGGTTGGAGATCGAGCTCTTTCAAAAATTGTTGTGCCTCTTTTATCCCTCACGTGTTCTACTAGCTCTTGTGAAAGGAATTGGAGTATGTATTCCTTTGTTCACAATAAGGTCCGAAATCGATTAGCCCCCGAAAAAGCAAAGTCATTGGTATATATTTATACCAATAGCCGTGTACTTCGACAACGACCAGGAGCCGATCCAGTTCGTTGGTATGATGCAAATATGTACTCGGAGGATTCCGATCCAGATGCCCTTAGTCCGCTCCCAACGAATGAATGCAATCGGGAATTCGACGCAATGCAAGCAGAGGAAGAAGAAGAGGTTGATGGAGAAGCCTACGTAGCACCTCAAGAGTATTCGGCAAACCCAGATCTTTGGAGGCGAGGAGCTGATCACCTCGAGGAAGCAAGGAACTACTACGGAGATGCTGACGATGGAGAGGAGGAACTCCTTGATGGTCGTTGGGGTCCTTGGGGGCCACCCATTCCACCCAATCCACATCGCAGCCCTTCACCTCCACTTCCTCAAAATGAAGGGATCATTGAAGTCCCCGCTTTGTCGTCTTCTTTAGAGACCAACAATCCAAATGACGATAACGTCGATGATGGTATTTCCCATAACAACAACGACGATGATGACAACCTCCCTCCAAGAAATGGCGGTGGAAATGAAGATGGCGACGTAAACAGGGGGAAGAATGCAAATCCAAACCATGGAGGATCTTCTCACAATCGAGATGGCAATACAAGGCCTATAGGAGTGGGGCCATCAACTCGAAACATTAGAGCTATTCAAGGACATCATGACAGAAACGTTAGAAATGCAAGAGTGGCACGCCCTATTGCAAGAAACCAACCAATTGGTAATGTGAGAAGGCCTTTTGATCCAGAGCATGTGGACCCTAGTGATGTTTTTGCATTTGTAGAACCACTAGAAGACCTTGCCCGTGTACCCGCTGCAGTTGAGGGCCATCCTACTATTTCTGATCAAGGTATACAAACACCACATTCCATAGACCCATCTTCAATAACAAATTCCAATGCCATTCAAAGACCTTCTCTAGCAGGGTTAGGCTCTCTGGGGAATGTTGATTTGACTCTGCAAAGCGTTTCACGTGGTACTATTGGTGGTAGACCACCTATGGCCCCTCGGCTCCCCGTTCGTCATGAACTAGGTCAATATCAACAAGGCCATGGACAAACGAAAGGCCGTGGAAGGGCTGGAGGCCGTGGAGGAAGTAGAGGCCATGGACGAAGAGAAGGTCAACATATTGGAGAAGCATCATCATCAAGGCCTACTAATCATCTACTCCTTGGAATTGGGGCAAGAGATCCAAATAGGGTGATAGAACCGTTCCTAAGTACATACGTACCAGGACCTAGTGGGTCGACCCCGGCATTTGTTGTTCCAACAATTCCAGGTGGACCCACTATAAATTCTGATGCAGAAGACCCCAACGCACAACAACATAAGAGGTTCAAGCGCAAACGTAGTCAAGGTCAAACTACAATAGAACTTCAAAATGAAAACTCGGAAGTTGAGGGACATTGGACCACAGATAGTGGTGAAGCAGAAGATGAATATGACAGCAACGAAGATGCGAATGATGAGGCACCAGAGGATGATGATGTTGTTGTTCGAGATGCTAATGTAGCGGATCCAAGTGCCCAAGAAGTTCGTAGGTCGAGTCGTTTGAATAATTGAGGTTATTGAGTTGCATCGATGGTAGATCTCGAGTCTTTAAGAGTTGAAGAGAATTGTAGCAATTGGAAGAAAGATGGACGAGAAGCCAAAGGAATGTCTTAGATAACCTATGAGAAAGTGAGCGTATTTTGGAAGTATAGATTCATTGTATTGTTATTGTACTTTGCAATGCATGAATTTTATAAACAGTTTTGGTTATCACAAACATTGCAGCCTACTAATATTTCTTTTCTGTATTTTTGTATTTGACGGGCATGTTGGAAACATTGGTGAGTGCAATCATGTAAAATATATTGCAGTTACTAGTTCTTTTTAATGCAGTGGGGTCTCCCATTTGTTCAAAAAATAAATTTATATATATATATATATATATATATATATATATATATATATATATATATATATATATATATATATATATATACATATATTGGAGAACACATAAGTAAAATCCACCATTTCCCGTCCGCGCCCTGCCTGAAGGAGTCCGCGCCCTGATGCTGACGCTGAAGTCTGCGCCCTCACATGACGTCCGAGCCCTAGATCTAGGTGTCCGAGGTGACGTGTCATTCAAAAAAATTCCACAACTTTGAAAAATTGAAGCCGTCCGATCGGTCCGGAACGTCCGGTGACCCTGACTCGTCCGATATGACAACCTTGATCCAAACAGAGGCCTAAGGGAGAATTACAACACACAATTCGTCCACACCAAAGACTAAAACTCACAAATAAATTGACTCTCCAAATGTCAATTCTTACATCATAGCCATTCCGAAGACAAATTGCACATTCTGTAACCTAACCTCCTACTTCATATACTTCTCCTAGAACCCTAATTCACCAAATGGGATTGTTTAAGGTGTGATTTTTGTGAGAATTTTTGGGTAATGCTTTCACGTCGTGCTAATCCACCCAAAAATCAAACCCAATATTTCCCCCCCAAAACAAGAATTCCATAGAGTTATGCCAAATGGGACCACTCAACCAACATTGCAAGATCAAAATAGATTGTAATTAGCATTCCAGTAATTCAGAGTCTTAACAATTACAATCCTTACCTTTAGTGAGGTTGTTTGTTTTGTTTTGTTATGGTGAGATCTCTTGAACCATGCATCCCCGGTCGCATTCTTGGTATCGTTGGAAAGCTCACTCCAACGAGGGGTGCATGGGCTTTATTCCGTGGCATTTCAACCTACGGTGTCAAGAAAGTTATTGCATTTCAAAGTTTTTTTGAATCAGAAAATGAGAAAATCACTATTGCTTTTCTTTAGGCTGTGGCATAACGTAAAGTAACCTTAAGGAATCGAGGACTCTTCAGTGAATCACTGCCCATTCTGCTTGTCAGTTTTCTTCAGCGTGGATTTGGGGTGGGGGGTGGTGGTGGGTCGTTGCCGGTTCTTCTTCCACCTTGCTGGTTCTCGTGGGCCGGGGCTTGACTTGGGCTTGATCTCGTCCTCGTCTTTTCTTCTCTTTGTTTGCTGCAGAGCTCGATCCTTGTGCTCGATCCTTGTGCTCGATCCTTGTGCGGGAGCTTGGGCGCCTTGATCCTCTACAGTACATCAACTCGTCGGTGGTCCTCATCTCACCCAACTGGTTCTCAGTCGCCTCCAGCTCGTTCAGTCTCGATCGATGTTGCCTGTCGTTTTCTTCCGTTCCGTCAATCAAGCTAGTTAGCCTTGTAACTTATTGTCGGTCTCCTGATGGCTGGCGGAGGATCCTGGGAATTGCAATTCTTGGACTTTGTAATTTGTTGTCGTTTGCTTGGGTTCCGTTCCGTCCTGGCCTGGCCTGCAGCTGGTGTGCGTGGGATTGCTGCCGTGAAGCGATGATCCCTGACCAAGACCGATTCAATCTCCATTTTCTCCCCAGAAGAACCAACCGCACAGTCAGAATCCTAGCTAAAGGTCTTCACTCATCTCCCCAATCAAATTTGCAATAGATCTGACCAATCTAAGTTAATCCACAAATTCAGCCCAAGTGACGCCTCTAGTCAAGAATCACCAAAACCCTACACTCAGGCCCAATTTTCCAATCAGCCCATCCTAAAGCCAAATTTCAGTCCCACTTGTGTGACTTGTGTCTTTGCCACAATCCAAATAAAAGTAAAAGTAAGTTTCTCAATTTTTAATTCATCAAAATTTTGAAATTCACAACTTTCATAGTGTAGGTCCAAACGTCACAAATGTCATAAAACAAAAACATGTGCACCCCTTCTCGTTGAGGGCTTCCCGAAATCACCAAGAATGTGACAAGGTGATACACGGTCCATGAGATCTCATTATAACAAACAAACAACCTAACTTAAGGTATAGATTCTAATTCCAAAAACCCTAATCATTCTTTTCCCCCTCATTTTCAATCCTCTAAAACCCCTACAATTTCCCTACTCTCCTTACATATCTCTCAAGCGAAACTTCTCAAGCATTTGTGCCCCAAAACAAACCCTAGAATCAGTTCCTCACCAAGTCAAAGAAGACCTAATTTTTTCCATCACTCCCAACCCTATTTTTTCAATCTGACCTCAAAAATCCTCATTTTTCACCCATTTTTTTCCATTAAACAATAAAACCTACTCAACAAATTGTTCCTAGTGTTTCCCTATCCTAAACTCTTGTAATTCATACTCACAACACTTATAAAATCACAAATTGTTCCCCCAAACACTCACATGCGCGCATCAAAAGTTGGAGAGAAAGCAAGGGAATGAGCTTCAAACCCTCATTTTTTGGTATACCCAACTTCCTAACAAATTAATTTCCCTAACCGCTTTTGTCTGCCTCTAATTTTCTATAAATGGAAAAATTAGTATAAAATGTGCCAAATTAGTGAAAATCACATAAAAATAATTTAAATTTTCTAGTTTAATGTTAAATGTGCTAATTTAATATTAAACCCCCTAGATTATTTCAAATCCTTGAAATTACTGAAAAAAAATCCTATTTTAGTAATTCTATCACTATTTTAGTATTCCCCTTACTACTCTAGTGTTGTAGTAGTAGTTTAAATTTCACTAACTTCTTTTGTGTTTTTTGTATTTATTATTTTTTTTGGTTTTTAATTTACTTCAAGTCTTTTGTTTTGAAATAATTTTTTTTAGGTTTGCAATTTAATTCTAGTTTCATATTCTCCTTGTAGACTTTTGATTTTCATTTTGTTTTTGAATTTTTTTGGGTTTCTTAATTTGTAGAAAATAGAAAAATTAATTTTCAATAAAACTAAAAATTGGTGATTGGAAAAGACTTCATGGTGATGACATTTGATTAAAAAAATGAGGTCAAAACCATTTCTAATGTTTACAAGTGCACAAGCAAGGAGGCTTCTTTGCACAAACGTAGAGGACATAAAATAATGTTTTTGTAGATGCCCTTTAGTAGAGACATGTCTACCTAATATATGAATATACCATAAAAATTTCAAGCAAAAATCATTAACCCCTAAACACGTCGATGTCCATTTTTTAGATGATGAATAGATTGAAACTCCAGTTTCATCCTCCTAACTACTTGGATGAAAGTTATTTTAATTTGTGAAGATACGTTATCAAATTGTTTTCCTATCTAAGGGTTGGATTTGGTGTTACTAGAGTTCATGTTTTTCTAAAATTACAAATGTGCAAGTATGTTAAGTGGTCAAATTGCATTGACTTTAGTTCAAAATTGGATTAGCCAAAATGAGGTCATAGATAGGAAGAGCACAAAAATTTCAAAAAATCACCATGTCAAGAGAACCTCATTTCAAATCGATTCCAACAAATTTTACTCAAAAAATGATAATATTTTACTCGCAATCGAATTTTGAAGGAATTTTGGAATTTCTCTTTCAAAATTTATAAAAAAAATTGGTGATAGCATTGGTGAATCTAACTGTATAGATGGTATCTACAAATCAATATCTACAACTTTTATTTGCATTTTGATTCCAAAATATGCTTCCAAATAGCACTTTATAATGATTTTTCTCAAATCGTCAATTCAGGAGATGAATAGATCTGGACGTTTAGGGGTTAATTTGAACCAATATGTAGTATAAAATAACCCTAAATCTAAAAGCATGACTACTTCACAAAATTGATTTTAAAATATAAAATGATTTTTTTTAATTTCTAAAAAATAAAAAATATGATGACAATCAAGTTAACTAGAAATAGTTTTTAATTTTTGGCATTGGGTCTAAAATTCATAAGCTATAGCGGATGACAAGAGAGTCACTCTAATTATGACGAGAAAACAGGTCAGTGTTTCTTGCAATGATCCTATTTTAGTTTTCATTTTATCATTATATTTTCATTAGCCTAATTTGGTTACTATACCAAATCTTGCTTAACACTTTTTTAGTATAATTTCCCTATTTTTTCCTAGAATTTTCCCCATATTTTCTCCTACTTGCATATTCGAAATTCTTGTTCTAACCCCACAAAGTTTCCATTGCTATCCAATGGAAAACTACTTAATTGGTGGTTGTAGCTTAATCCGGAGTGCTAACACTCTTGGACTTGTAAATTGATGCCTAATATTTATATTTGCATTTTTTTTAAGAGGTAAACCAATATTGTGGTTTACATCCAATGTACCTCACTTGATTGCAAGGTTCTAAAAACAATCTTCTATTGTAGTATTGCTCCAATCCTTGTGAAAATTCACATGCATGTTCTTAACTATTCATAATTGCATTTGGTCTAAAATGTCAAACTCTTTTTTTCTGAAAATTTGAAATATAAGCCCATGAAATTATTTTTCCCAAGAAAAAAAACTCCTCATTTTTCAAAATCTATCTTGGAAATTGGAAGGTAGACTAACTTAATAGTGGTGAAAAAGATTTTGTAGTTAAATTTTTCAAAAATTATTCGAAAGAAAAATATACTTTTATTCAAAAATAACAATTTGGAAGTGAATTTGGAAGGAAGATCCCCTTAGGCATTTTGATGAGAATCCATGGATTATTGCAATAGTAGAATCACAGCCTTGGTAGACTAGCCAAATGACGACATGAGTGACCCAAGGCTAGTTGTAAGACCTAGGTCGTCTTCTAAGTCAAGTTTGTCACATGTTATGATTATAATTGAAAATTTACAAAACATTACCACACCAAATTTTACGTTCATTTCGAAAATGGTTTAATATTTTATAGCAAAAAAAATCCTACAATTCAGTCTCAATATGCATTAATATGTATTACAACATGTGGCATATATACATGTGTTGTACATGTACAAGACCCTCAATTCAAGTCCCTAGCTAATGTAGGTAGCAAGATTCAAACCCACAACTTCATCATGGGAGGTATCTACTCCTTGGCGTTAGGGCACTTGGTCCCCTCACCTTTCACATGCATAAGACCCTAAAAATTTAATTTTTGTAATGTCTATCCATCTACCATTCTAATTGAAAATTGGAAATGTCATATTAATTGTAAATAATCCCATATATTTGAGAAAGAAACAATCCAAAATTTAGATAGTATTGAAGAAGTTACCAAGGGCAATCAAGATTTAAGGGGCTATGTAAAAAAACTAAATCAAACTATTTAAGCATGCCCATTACCAAATTGAGCTTGACTTTAAGCCAAAGAAAACAACTATTATAAAGTTTAATTTTGAGACATGAGGATTCTCTGCAAGCAATTGTAGAGACAAAATTAGCTTGAAAAGAAACCTTTGTCTATTGAGTCGACTATTGCTTCAATCCAAGTCTTCAAGTTTGGTCTATAGGATCAATATTTCTACTAGTCCCATGAGTAGTGCAATTTGACAACTTCAAGCTCCTTGCTCTTGATCTGTACTTGAGGCATAAAATGATCTTTCTTGAAGTTTAACCCAAATAATGAAATAAAGCTAATAAATTTTTGTTTCTACTCCAACTTGAAAATTTGAAGAACTCCTAAAATTGAATATTTTTAAATTGAATTTGAACTTTGGACCTCTAAGCAAAATCTATAGATTTTCTACTAATAGATAGATATGGTAAATTTTCTTATTCTAAGATATTTTAGAGGATATTCTTCAATATCGTATATATCCTTGAGGAGAAATTCCAAAATAAATTCAGCCAATTTTGTATTTGATATGAATTTTTATTCATTTTTTCTTTAAAAGAAATATAAATTTCAATTTTTTTTTTTAAAATCTGAAAATTTTATGACTTTCAGATGATATTTGATTTCATCTCTAAATTTTAAAAAAAATAAAAAATAAGTAGTCACAACATGATAACATATAGAATGTGAAGATATTATAGTTCATTTTTGTAGTCATAGGCTCGTCTTTTGAGGGTTAGGAGGTTTTGTAATATGTAATGATCCCGATGAAGACGCTTTGACAAAGTTTGACTTGAATTGGTCTAACTTTGATGTTATTTAGAAGTGTCATTTTCCTCTTAGTCATAGTCCTTAGAGTCTTCCTACGACTTCAACCATAATTGGTAAGTAAGACTAGCCTACTTTCTTCTTTCCCATTTATTTTTCAATTTGTGTCAAAAGAGGAAAGCACATTTCAAGGATATTTTATGCTTTATGACAAGATAGAATATTAAAATGATATTCAAATGTATTTGCACTTTTCTAACCCCTAAAGGTCCAATCAACAATTTTTGGCATCATAGCAATTTTGGGCAACTCACTACAAATTTTCATTTTTATCATTGAAATTTTCACACAATATGTGCCCAAGGAGTAGCTTTAAGGTGAAACAATTTTCATAACTATTGATCACATAATTAAAAATTTATTGTGTAATATGTAATTTTCATTGCTTAGTAGGCAGCTCGTGCAACTCATAAACTTTCTATAAAAGGTACTTTCTTAAGAAATAAAAATTTGAAATTCATTTTCTAGATTTACATATATGGAAAGCTGTTAATCATTACATTTTGATTAATGAAATGAAAATTATGAGGGTTTTTAGTTTTGGGGTAGTTATGGAATCTCTACTTTAAGATAAATTTTGAAGTCCTTTATTTAACTCTATTTATGATACTTTTGAAAAACATTAAAAACATTGGTTTTAGATTGTTTATTACTACATTCCAACCATTAGAATTTGCATTTTTCAATTCCGTTACTAAATTCTTAACAATTTAGTATTTTAAAACATACTCTGCTTTTTTCTACTTACTACTTTATTCAAGCATGAAAATGAAATTTATTTTTTTGAAATTCTTTATAGGTATTCCCAACTTATTCTTCTACATATTATAGAGAGTAACAAGTTGTAGAATCTACATATTTTTATGTAAAAAGTTTGAAAGATGAAATCTAACCATTTGGGAAGAATTGAAAATACTTCTTTTTGAAATTCAAGTGACTTGATCTTGCAATTGGTAAGGTTTCTTATTCTGAAATTTTAGGAGGGTATACTCTAACAAGTTAACTAAAAGATCCTATAGTTGGATTTGTTAATGAATAAATACGAATGAAGATTAAATTAGCCTTACTTTGGGTTTAAGTAACTTTGAAGCAATTTTGTCTGTGCAAAAATCAAAAATCTTTAGGTGAAAAACTATACATTATAAAGATTGGTGAAAATTAAACTTAATTTTTTTTCAAGACTCTTGTATATTCTTTGGGCCAACACCTATGTAAAAAATCCCTTTTGCCCAATTTTTTCTTTTTTTCTTCTCTCATTCTTGGACTAGAAATGCACTGTATTCCAAAAATATGCATTGTATCCAAGCAGTTGTAACATATTGTCCTCATTGTATGTTCTTATTTTTTATATTGCACCATCTTTTCTCTTGGTTATTCATTCCACTTGTTGGTAGCAATGGACTTGCTCACTTCCTTCCCAATGATTGATACAAATATATTTCACTCATACTTTATGAAAAAGGCTTTTGAAGTTGGATTATGTTGTCATAGATCTATTCTTTCTATATTGCACACTCGAAGCCATGACATACAATTCACTATTGCATGTGATGATAGCTACTTCCATGCAGTGCCCCCCCTCCTTTTTGGAAAAACAAGAGCCATAGATGAAAAGTGGGAAAAAAATCATGCCACCTCCTTTGCTCTTGATTTGATTTTATGTTGTCCAAATGATCTTAGCCGTTAATCTTACTCTAGGATATGAATATGGAAGATGTATATGGATATTGAATATGAATACATATATAGAATACATAATATGGATATGGCAATACAACAATATATTCCATATTGATTGCATCTGAAGTTGCAATTTGAAATTAGAAATAGGGGGTACTAATCACATGACCATTTCATACAATATGCTTCATATGACCATTTGGATATATTAAATGAAAACAAGTCCATATTAAAGTAAAAGAATCAAAATATGAAGCAAATGTATATATAAATCAATATAAATGGAAAGTTAATAAAGTATTATTTTATCAATAATTTATATTGTTAAAACATTATTGAATGTATTCTACATTAAAAAACTTCAAAGAAGAATAGTAACTAAATTTAGTAAGCTTCATTCAATTGAAAGCTAAAACCAAAAGAAATCTTGATGTTGGCTAAAATTGAAATGTAGTGAAAAAATTTGAAGTTAGCAAAAGTGCAAAATCCATTACAAGTTTGTCCATTTTTTTTGTGATGTTAGATTTGGAGCCCAAGGACAATTTAAACAAATTCTAAATTTCTTAGATTTGGCAACATACTATAGCATGGGCACATGACCATTGACCAATACCAAAATTGTATAAAAAGATGGATGAAAATTGATTGTTTTGCATTGTGAATCATTTTGGTAGATAATTCATAAGTGACAAATAGCTTAGGTGGCAATTACAAAAAAAAAAATTTATTTACAATTGCCAGGCACAAATATTGAATGGACAATATTACATATTATATCTATTTGTAAATATTGTTATTGAAAAATACACAAACCACTATGATCATCACTAAGTATGAATTAGTTCCATACTACTACAATTAATCCATTTAGTCATATTAAAAAATTCTACACATATTATGAATTTTACATACAACTTGAAGATTATGCATCCTCCATTACATTTGTGATTTTAAATCTTTGAACTTCTATAGTAATTGGAATCTTTGGTGTGGTGATGTCAAACATAAATAGTCTCCTTGCTTATCTTAGAAAAAGTCACACAATAACTTTTGGTTGGTGTTAATAAAAACCATCACGCAATGTGACATTTTCAAAGCTATGGTGATTGAGGCTCAACCTACGATCCAACAACTTAAGACCAAGCTCCACCATTGGAGACTTTGTCCTTTCATGGTTCCAAGTTTCGCGACGACTTTGTTTGATGGGCGGTGATTCATTGTCCTCTAAATTGAGGAAAAGATGGAATTTCAAAGTTAGTACCACTTGGTCTATCATTTCCAAATGTTGGAAACACTCAATGTTGAACATATATGTTTGCATTCTAAACTATTCTAAATCCCATGCTATTAAAAACAAATGTACAAGTATGTATGCAAGCTTGCTTTTTGGATAGCAACGTACTCAAACTTCGCCTCATGCAAAGTACATGCAGCTTTAAATTTGCCAATACAAGGCTTCCTCTCCTTAGCTCTTTGTGGTCCAGAGCCAATAAAATCTGTGATCAATTTATTTTCAGATCACTGTGATTTCATTGACAATGTGTTGTTAGTATCAATTGATTAATTGATTTGTCAAAACTTATGCAGTCAATGGTCTTGGTTATGGTTGATATGAAATTGCAGATTTATTTAGGCTTTTGCTCTTTGAAACTGTGACATCTTAACTGGACAATAAAATGGGCTTGAACCAATCAAAGGCTCGTGTCCTGAAATTTAAGTTGAGTAGGTATGGACTTGTTGACCCAGGCATGGTCATATATGAATGTTTGTCTGTGCACAAAGCACAAAAAAATTAGGACCACAAAGGTGGGCACCCGCAAAACCGCCACTTTTTTGCTACTTTGCCTAGTTACTATTATTAGACCGGTCAAATTTTCATATCTTCTTGTTGGCAAGTGAAAGGAGGTTCTAGTGCACCAAAGAACATGACATTGGGATACCACATGCAAAAGTTATGAATGGTTGAAATATTTGTGGATAGCAGTTTTAGAAATCATTTCTTCCACATAGGTACATATTGATTTTGGAGATGTACACAGAGTGATGATGGCGGTTTGGGTCAATGACACATTTCAGGGTGCCTACCTTATACATTTGCGGAAGGATTATGAGAAGCTTTGTCCTTGTAGCACTTCCCTCCTTTTTTGAGTGAGGTGAACACCCCCCAAAATTGATACTTTTTAGCTATTGTCTAGTTAAAATTATTAGATTGGTCAAATTTTCATATCTTATTGATGGCATGTGAATAGAGGTTCCAACACACCAAATAACAAGACATTTAGATATCGTATGTGAAAGTTATCAAAGGTCAAAGTTTTTTTTGAAGTGGTTCTAAATTATTTTGTCCACATAGGTACATATTGATTTTGGAGATGTACACAAAGTGATGGCAACTTTGGGTCAGTGGCGCATTTGGAAGGGGTGCTACCTTAAGAGCTTACTCAAACTTTTTCAGAATCAATGTAGATCTAAGGGATGTAACTAGATGTAAAAGCAATCAACTAAGTGTTTGAGCATGGTTCATTCTTACTATTGATTACTAAAATGCCTCTGTTATTGGTTTTTGTTGGTAATTAAAAGAAGATTCTAGGTTCTTTTAGCATTGCAACCCTAAACTATGAATTCTCAAAATGCTAATTATGGGCCTATCCAAAACCAAACCCATGTTCTTTTGTTTAGATGGTGTATAAGCAAGAAGATTATGTAGGGGTCAGTTTTGTAATCAAAGGTTGGATTGGCAACAAGTTAGCATAGCTTCTATTGATGATGTAAAGTCTCATCTACTTTGATCTAGAGCTTAAGGTAGTATCACTTAGCTTTAAACCGAGTGAATTTGTCTAAAAAACATTATTGTAGGTTAGGGAGTTTTCTTTTTTAAATCACTCAAAGTTAAATTGCAAATAAAATTGAATGAATCCAAGAACAATATCTAAATATAATTTACAAGACTTATAAGAGGATAAAATTGAATTGATAGATTTTCTAAAACTATTTCCTAAATTCAATTTCTACATGGCAAATATAGTGCAACAAACATCCACTTGCTATTTAAATTTTTTAGGATTCCGGGGGACGGGGGGAGGGGGGAGGGATCAAAACACACTCCATTTTGAATGATTCTATTGAATCCCTAAGAGTTCTTGGTAGAGAGTGGAGTGTATTTCTTGAGTTTTTTTGTCCCAAAAATTATGGCATAAGAAGAATCTAGATATAAGATCTTTATTTTTACAAATGTTTCTTTTGTCTCATCCCCATGAGAATTGATTGAGAACCTTGCACAAAAATCATGAAGCACCAAGTGGCTATGCTAGACAGTTTTTTTCAATATACTTGTAGGTACTTCATCTATCTCTTATAGCTCCCAACAAAAGGGTGATTGCAAGAAACACCTGCCAATTTCATTGTGTTTTGATTTTGGAATGCTATAACTTTTGAACTATGAATCCAATTCCAAAATTAAAAGAAACGATTTCTAGATATATTTCTAGTTATTGTATCCCTTATTTTATAGAAATTTTTAAAATTTATTTTACATTTAAAAGTCAATTTGTTAATTTGTCACACTTTGATGTTTAGGGTTTTTTTAATACTATTGAGTGGTTTAAATTAGTTATTTTCACCTGAAAGTTCTATGGTATATTAGTTTAGTAAGCATACACGTGTCTACCAAAGGGAATCTAAAAATTCATTATTTTATATCCTCCATGTTCATGCAAATAGGCCTCTTTTGCACGCGCAATTCTAAACAATAAAGATAATTTTGAACACATTCTTTTGCTCAAATCTCATCATCAAGAAGTCCTCCCAAATGGCCAATTTTTACTTTTGTTGAAAATTTTTTTTCCTATTTTCTACAAATTAAAAAGTCAAAGTATGTATTTTCTAGGCTAGAATTCTATGTCCCCAAATATGTCCTAAAATTATATCCTTAAAATATGTCCTCAAAATATGTTCTTATTTTATAAGATAAATTTGAAGAAAATTGCTCCTACAAAATATATACAATGTTTTCTTTTATAAAACCTTAGCAACAAACTTTGTAGGCTTTCATCGCAATCTTAATCTTGAGAGGAATCCCTTTGCGCTAATTTAACCTACAATCTTAGATGCACCCTCCAATATTCCGAAAGAGATGCTTTTTTTCCTAGGTGGAAGAGGAATTGGAAAACATTTAATTAAGAATGTAATGTTGTGTGTTCTCAATTTTTGAAATGATGAGAATGCTTAACTTAAAAGATGAGTTCAAAGACCTTCCCATTGATATATTACATAATTGATTTGAAGAAGAACTCCCACAATCTACATTTAAAATTTGGGGTTTCATGTTGTGTTTGGGCAACCCAATGGCATGGCAATCTCATGGTCAATTCATCAAGCCATATGAATGTCATGGGAACACATAAGGTAAATTACCCCATTCCAGCCCAAATAGATAGAAGCTTATTGTGGTCAAAATTATCTTAGTGGTTTATATTCAAGTTCTAAATTGTACACCACTTATATATTTTTGTCCATAATGGGCTTGCTCCCATTTGGCTTGGAATGGGGTAGTTTACCTTAGTCATTTGAAGGCCACATATTCTCTCCAACTTATAGTGAAAGATTTTCTACAAAGGAGTTCTACTACTATAGTCCTAGGTTAAATTTGGCAAAAAGTAATTAAATTTTTGAAGTTAGATGGTTTCGAAAATTAATAGGCCACTTTGCTAAATCCAATGAAAATTAAATAGAAAAAAGTCAAAATGTTGGAAAAGAGACATGTGCAATAATCCCAAGACATGTCATATCCACTAAATAACATAGAATCCAAATTCATTCCTCTAATTTTACAACAAAGGAGGGACAATATGAAAAACAAGGAGTTCATTGAAAGCCATGACTATCAATCTATCACTTTCCTATACAAAATTGAAAACCATTCAACTTCCAAGAATATTTGAAAGGCTTGCCAAAATGGTTAAGAAAAAATATATATATAATTGTGAAATAACTTATTAATAAAAAATGAATTGCTGAACTAGCACTTCTAGTGTTTTTTTATGCACTATTTTCGCCAATTGGTTACAACCAAGAGATGTTGGCTATTTCTTGTAAAGAAAATTTACATTTTGGGGGGGTCAAAATAGCTAGATTGTTACTATATTTCAAGTCTAGTAGCCAAAATTTACCTAAGTATCACCTAATTTTGATGTAGATATCACCAAGTATCACCCAAGTATCACATTCATATCTTAACCCTTAAAGTTGCCTAACTATGTTTTCACTAAAAATGCCCCAAATTTTTAAATTTTTTTGACACATGTAACTATAGGATCTTTTAGTATGTTGACTTGAGAACATATGGTAAAAATTTCAGAAATTTCCATTGTGTGGATTGGAAGATATAAGCATTCAAATTTACTAAAATCATTTTTTGGACTTTGCAAAAAACTAGGCAAATGCACTTCACAAGCTCACTTCTTTATGAAAAAATGTCCCAAATGGTGGTGCTTCTTTGGATTGTACAACATATATAGGAAAAAAATAGTAAGTAGACAATAGTAGAGAATGATTCAAAGTACTAAATTGTTAAGAATTTAATTATGGAATTGAAAAATGTTAATCCCAATGGTTGCAATGTTGTAATAGACAATCTACATCCTATAATTTTCTTTTTTTCTAAAAATATTGAGAATCGAGTAAGATAAAGGACTTTAAAGTTTATTTTAGAGTAGAAAATCCATAACTACGTGCAAATGAAAACTCCTTGTAACTTTTGACTCATTGATCAAAATGGAATGATTACAAGTTTTCCATGTATATATAACTCTAGAAAATCAATTTCAAATTTTTGTTTTTGAAAAAAATGATTTTTTCTAATCTGCCCGGACTGCCCATTTATGAAAAAAAATACTCCCTCTGTCCCAAAATGATCTTCCTGGTGCACTTTAGGGTCATTGCAAGAAACACCGTCCATTTAGCGTAGTGTTTTGGAAACCAATTTCTATCAACTACTAGAACTTTTGAATTATGAACTCAATGCCAAAAATAAAAAATCGATTTCTAAAATTTTTGATTGTCATCATACCCTCTATTTTTTTTAAAATTTTAAAAATCATTTTATATTTAAATGTCCATTATATTAATATGTCACACTTTCAAGTTTAGGTTTTTTTTAATACTAATTATCAATTTAAATTAATGATTATTGTTTGAAATTTCTGTGGTATATTCCTATAGTAGGTAGACATGTCCCTACCAAAGGACATCTAAAAAAATATTATTTTATGTCCTCCATGTTTGTGCAAAGAGGCATCTCTTGCACGAGCACTTGTAAACATTAGAAATGGTTTTGACCTTATTTATTTAATCCAATCTCATTGCCATAAAGTCTTTTCCATTGGTCAATTTTTAGTTTTAAAAAAAATTGATTTTCCTATTTTCTACAAATTAAACTTTCCAACTATGTATTTTCTTCACTAGAATTCTATGTCCAAAAAGTTGTCCTAGTAAATACAATTTGGACATTTTAATTTGTAGAAAATAGGAAAATCAATTTAAAAAACCCCTAAAAATTGGCCATTGGAAAAGACTTTATGGCAATGAGATTGGATTAAATAAATAAGGTCAAAACCATTTCTAATGTTTACAAGTGCTCACGCAAGAGAGGCCTCTTTGCATAAACGTGGAGGACATAAAATAATGTTTTTTTAGATGACCTTTGGTAGGGACATGTCTACCAACTATAGGAATATACCACAGAAATTTCAACTAATAATCATTAATTTAAATTGGTAATTAGTATTAAAAAACCCTAAACTTGAAAGTGTGACATATTAATATAATTGACATTTAAATATAAAATGATTTTTAAAAAAATTTAAAAAAAATAAATAAAAAAATAAATAAAAAAAAAAAAAAAAAAAATATATATATATATATATATATATATATATATATATAATGAAAATCAAGTTAACTAGAAATATTTTTTATTTATTTTTCGCATTGGATTTGAAATTCAAAAGTTATAGTAGATGACAAGAGAGTCACATTGATTCTGATGAAAAAATGGTCGGTATTTCTTACAATGACCCTTTATGAGGTTGAGAATTGGTCAATTTGACTTTCAATTGTTATGCGGGAATAGAAAAATAACTCCAAGCAATAGTTTCCCTTCCATCCATCCAATCATCAATCAAAAGACAATTTAAATGATTGAAGATATCAATTAATGCTCTTTGTTCGTATTTTTTGCATCTCTTTGAGTTTTTCTTGATTGAAAGAGATAAAAGTTTGGGAGGTGGTACAAAGGTCCACCAATGGTCTTGGAACCATACTAACTACATATAAAACAACAACCTCACATTCAACAATTATATGCCTAGTGGTGCTCTTTGAAAATGTCTAAAAAATTCTACTTTTCAATATTCCAAAACTACACTTTCACAAGGGTTCCAAAACTAAAAGTTTAGAAGACACTAGGAATGCACCAAACCCTACTTACAGTGCAAAATGGGTTACATTTTTTAATTTTTTGCCTTAATCTAGAACACTTTGTCCAATAGGGCAACATGAAGATCATTTTGGGACAAAGGGAGTAACATATTAGGCCATAATTTTTTACTCATATTTTCAAATGTCATAAAATTTAGTGCATATGAAAGGTATTCCTCATCTCCATCTTCGGTAAAAATTTGGCAAAAAATATGGAAATCTCCAATCACAAGTATCTGCCCAAGATTGCTATGTGCCAAAAAAAGCATGCTAATCCTTTGGGGGTTAAGTCAATTTGTTTGTTACATTGAGATCTCCCAAACTATCTATCCCTCGGCCATGTTCTTGGAACCGTCGAAAAGCCCTCAGCAAGGAGGGGTCCCAAGTGCTTTGGTTTGTAGTGTTTCAATCTAAGGTGTGAAAGCTATTGAATTCCAAAGTTTATATGAATTAAAATACTAAAAAAATCACTTTTACTTTTATTTTGACTGTGGCAATGGCACAGGGCACACTACAGTAATGTAGTGAATATTGAAGAAACAACTGGCTCCTTCTCCAAAATGAAAAAAACAACCCACTGAGTCCTTCCGATTTTAAATAATTATTGGGCGAAAATGTGCCGAAGGTGACCTCAGGCTACGGTAACTACGCCACGTGGACGAAGTGGGTAGGTCCTGTAGCGAGCAGAGTGATATCAGAGCAGGAGACTTCGGAGATCGCTTCCCACGTACTTCCCAGAGGAGTCAGCAATTGGAATGTTTTTTACTGTACAGAAACGCACTGCTGTTGCCTGCCAATTAGCGGCTACACTCCGGATCAGAGAGACAGTGTTCTTTGGCCGTTCTCCGGAGCCGGCCTCCCTGTCGGTGCGCGTAGTTGACCTTTATTAGTTGGCTGCCGACCTCATTCCCCTTTCATTGGCCAGTATTTCGTAACGGTCCTACCGTCCTAGCTAGCAAGTTTGATTCGAATCTACGAGAATCCAGAATTACAGATGCTTTCGAGAAATCGCAGGCTTTACCAACTTGATATTTATATTGTTAAACATATACAGGAGATATGTTATGTGTCAGTAAATTTACATTTGACGGTCATCTACTGGAGTCGAACTACCGTGACGAGGAGAAGATCCTGGATTCCTTCGTGGGAAAATCAGGAAGTTGCAATCTGGGGAACTCCGTGGCATGTACTCTACTGTAAATAATTTTCCCTGTTGCCAGCACTGTATACGTACTGGGTATACATGATGTTGCACTCCTTGATGGTGGCCGGCCAGCATGCCGGAAGTACATGAATCGGCAGTGCAACACAGGTAGGTAGCTTAAATTGAATCTCCTGCAAACAGATCGATCGAGGGTGCACATATGGTCGCCAATGCACAGGAGAAATCCAATATGGAAATGGTACGAACGTCCATTTGTGTCCAAAGTGCACTCTAGTGTATCCTGTTCTATCATCGATCACTGGACAGGGACTAGGGAATTGAAACCTCCCAAAAACTCCGGCCGTAGATGGACATTTTGGAATTCTCCTCTGTGCAGTCCTGTGAAGTTCAGATGGCTCGATTTGACGCGCTTCTCCTACTCTTGAATTGCATCGCCTCCTAAATACAATTTGGTTCCAGAAACTTTGCAGAGACGGCTCAGAGGATGCCTGGGAGCCCGCCTGGGAGCTTCTTCTACTAAATCTCGAACACATTCCTCGCTCAGTTAGCTAGCAACTGCAGTTAATTCACACTGGTGGCGTTCTGAAATTTTCGAATTCATTAGAAATTCAATACCAAGACTTGAGTACAGTACCATAATGTCAAAGCTGGACAGTTTCACCGTCGCGGAATGTTTCAATTGGTTAAGGAGAGGCAGACTAAGACCGATAATGCTTGTCTTGTGTGCAAATTTTCAACAGGGTGGGTATGAAGCAGAGAAATTTACAAGAAATCTCTACTACTACCAACAGATATTAACTTAGTGAGTGCAGATCGACCGAACATAATCTGAATGCAAGAGACTTTTGCAGTAGTGGCATGTTTTGATTGGTTAAGCAATCAAAGTAGTCAAACAGCTCAACTCTCCTACATTGACATTATGTCCTGTAATTGCAAAGTAAGCCAAGTCATAAAAAATAATCTCAGGTCAGTACCAATCTCGTCGCCCGTGGCTCGGTAGATCCTAACCGGCAATTAATTTTGATAACTTGGCCTGCTTTGCAATTAGCTAGTCCATTATCGACATCTGTAGCTGACGATTATGAATTGAAAAGGTGTACGCACGGATCTGCGAATGTAGATACGATCATTCTACAAAATAAGCTCGAAGTACGTATCTATTACGATCTCTGAATCCTGCTCTCTGAATCTGCAGCCATGCCAGTAAGCTAGCATGTGCAGCAAGAAGAGGAACGAAAAACTGCAGCCCCTACCCTAGCTCTCTTAGTTTGTAAGTCCGGACGTAAACGAATAGCCTAAGCTTGAACAGTTCTGGATGGAACTGCCAAATTCAGAGGCATCACAAATTTTGGCGCGCAGATCCCACCAATTGAACGAAATTGACGACCTGGCCACCTGGGGAAACAGACTGCACACTCAGAGCGGGACTCAGAGTCTTGATCCTTGTAAGTTGACTGTAGTTCCTTAGAGCGAGTCCTGCATATCTGGACCTGTTCCATTGGAATCAGCCCTGTCCATTGGAATGTCAATTTCGCTAAATTGGCGATATTTCACAAAACCAAAAATTGTAACAAATATTTTCACAAAGCTCTAATTTCAGGCCACAAATTAGGACTGGTACAGATTTTGGTTTCAGGTTGCGCACGTGGCCTGAAACGTGCCAAAGTAATGGAATGTTGTTTGGATAGGTCAAAGTCCATCCCACTTCCCAGAGTTCCCAGCTAGAGGAAGGTGATGTTTTGCCGGGTGTTGTTCTAGTTGAAAAGATCAGAAGCTACGACTGTTTCATTGCGGGGCTGCTTTTCTTCTTGCCGGGTCACGCTTTCCATGTCATTGGACCGGCCTGTTCTAGTGATTGTTGCAGACTTCTAGTCATTATAGGACTTATTCTTAGTGGAAGTAATGTAAGTGCACCTAATTGTAAACCTCGCCTACTACGGTGCATCATTATCTACACTCCCTATTTTTATTTCAAAACCTAGATCTAAAATCATTACTCTTACTTTATGAGATTTGTGCCACATGAAGAAGAGAAGAATGACAACTATATATGGGCAATTTCATTAAAATGGCATATGCCATGCGCCATTTTTGACATACTCTACGCCATTTTAATGGAATGTTGCGCCATTTCATCATCATACCGCCATTTTAATGAAATTGACCATATATTCTAAATTTAGTTCTTGAAATGGAAAGACTTAGTTTTTAGAAAATACTACAAAATTAATCAAAGTAGAGAAAGAGTCTAAAGTACATTAATTATACATTAGTTCATCCCATTTTAATTATTGTAATTTAAAATTTTGGGACTATGGACAATCCAAGAGAGTCCAAATTGATTTGATTTAGCATTATGACATGGCATGGAACGGATATTTCGTTAAATCGGTGATATTCCACAAACTTGGCACTTTGAGGTTCAGACCGCGTGGTCTAAAATGTATACCTGTCCTAGAAAATAAATGGAAAAATGGCCTATGAATATTGCTATTTTAACGAAATATCTGTTATGGGCACATAACCATCACCGACATTGTATTAAAAGATGGATGGAAATCAATTGTTTTGGCATTGTAAAACACTTTTGCAAGTTCATTTATAAGTCACAAATTATAATAGTTGGTAATTGAAAAATTTTACTATTTTTTACTAATGGATGTGCGATGCACAAGTATTGAATGATTGATATTGGAAATTGTATAATAATTTAAATTTGTAAAATTTTTTCTTAGAAATTAACAAAAAAATTTAGGCATCACAAAATACTGATAAGTTTCACTTTAACACAATTTAATCTATTCATATCTAAAAAGAATTTACACATATTGTGAATTTTATGAAAAATTTGAATATTATGCATTCCACATTATATTTGTGATTCAAAAATTTTGAACTTATACAATAATCAGAATCTTTGGTCAATTTGGTGTGCCAATTTCAAACATAAATAGTCTCCTTGTTCATCTTAGAAAAAGTCACTACATGCTCACAATGACTTTGCCACTTTAAGTCAAAATTAAGAAAACCCATCAAGTACCAATGTGACATTTCTAAAGATATGGCCACTGAAACTCGACCTATAAAACAACTTAAGACAAAGCTCCACCATTTGAGACTTAGTCCTTTGAAGGTTCCAAGAATGGAGACAACTTGTTTGGTGAGGACTTAGTTTGGAGAAGTGGCAATTCATCTTCTTCTAATTCATAAATTGAAAAAAAGTAGAGTTTCAAAGTACCATTACATTGGTCTCCCATTCCAATGTTGGAAACATTCCAAATGCTAAACATGTAACTTGCATTCTAAACTATTCTAAACCCCATGGTATGAAAAACTAATATGCAAACACCTATGCAAGCTTGATTTCTGAATAGCAACCTATTCAATTCAAATTAACTTCATCTCATTCTCAGCTTTCGTCAATTTATTTTGATGACTATGATTTCATTGAAAAGGTGGTAACAATGTCGGTTGTATCAATTGAAAAATTGACTCGTGAAAGCTTATCCAGTCCATGGTCTTGGTCAGATGGTTAATTGATACAAAATTTGGCAGATTAGGCTTTTGTTCTTGGAAATCGTGACATCTTGACTGGACAATTGAATGGGCTGGAACCCATCAAATATTCAAATTAAAGCTCGTGCCCTGAAAATTTAAGTTGAGTACAGACTTGCCAGCCCAGAAATGGTCATACTGGGTACGTTTGCCTGTACTCAAGCTCAGAAAACTCAATAAACTAAAACCAGTAATCCAGCATACATGCATCTGAGGTTTCAGAACTGATATTTTGTTAAAATGGTGGTATTCCACGAACTTTAGTGGCACTTTCATGTTTAGACTGGGCGGTCTGAATTCCATACTTGTCCTAGAAATGAATGGAAAAAATGGCATATGATATACTACCATTTTAACAAAATTTCCCATTCAAACACTTTGATGATAAGAGGAAGTGTTTAGGGAGGCTCAATTTGTTCATCCAGCACTTTTCTCTTTTTTGAGTGAGAAATTTAACCCCTAAAGGTTTTGTAGGAGATTGCATATATATGGTATGCTCTTTTACTCTTAGAATACAAAATATGTACTAAAATATGGTAGGACGTACACCATTGGATTGAAATTTCAACAATTAACACATTTTATTTGGATGTCATTCTAGCATCTACATCTTATTAGCTTATCCAAGTTATCATGCTCAAATATGGCTCCATATGACCATATAAGTAGGATACATGTCCATTTTGCAACTTGTCACACGTGTAAGAGCTACAATAATGATCAAAGTTATTTGTAGACTTTTGAGGCTTTGTGTATTTTTTAATTTTTGGAATTAAGAGGTGTATTTTATGCCACTAGAAGAGCTCTCATTTTGAAGTATGGTCCAACGTTATAATATATGATAAATTTGAAGAAGAAATGCTCAAGTTATTTGCATTCAAAGTTTTTTTAGAATAAGATCTTTAGCAATAGACTATTCAGGCTTTTCATCATCTCAATTTTTGAAATTAAGAGGTGTATTTTATATCACTAGAAGTGCATTTTGAATACATTTTGAATAATATATTATATTAATTTGATGAAGAAAAATTGATCCTACAATTGAACAATCTACATTCAAGAATTTAAGGTTATTATTGTATCCAAACAATCAATTGAAGTGGCAAGCCCTTAAGTGTAAAAACAAATCCATTTCAAGGTCTCTAATTTTACAATGGAATTGTTGTTAGAAACACCTACTATTTTGGGCTCATAAAGGTCTATTTCAGTGAGTATGGTGACTTTTAGAATAATTTTTAAAAAATAAAACAAAATGTGGATAATTTATTAAAGCATGAAAAATATTCTATTTCTAAAAATTTAGATGTAGAGAAATTTATCTCTAAAAGTTGTGTAGAAAAAAAGAACAATGAAAAATGCCAAGAAAATGGATACTTTGATGTTTAAGAGTAAAACAAAATTCCAAAAAATTCCTCATTTGAAGATAATCCTTCTCAACTATTTTCATCTTTGGAAAAAAACTCTGTTCTTTGCATATGATGAAGGTATTCACTTTGTATACATGTAGAAAGTAGAGAGTTTATTATTTTTAGGGAATCTCTTTGAAGACTTGTATAACTTTAGTAGAAGTCTTTGTATCCAAATTTTAAGCTACAAATTCACATTTTGAGGTCTAAAATAGTACTACCCCCTCCAAATGGCTAAGGTAAACATCCAGTAGGGGGATTTTTATAAGTAGTAAAAGAATTTGAAAAAAACAAAATGAATTACCCAATGTCTAAAACTAGCACATACACCTTCATTTCAAATTTCATGTAAAATCGACAGTCCATGCAAAAGTTATGAGCAAAAAAACAACTATCCAAGGCCAAGGGAACAAAAAATAGGACAAGCCTATCTCTTGCAAGTTGCAATTACCAAGTGGACAAAAGTTTTGAGGAAGGAGTTCTACTAACTATGCCATGTGGAAAATGTAGGTGGGTAGCAAGTTCAATGATATGAGAAGAGGCCCAAGCCCAAGTCCAAGCCCTACCCGGAAGAATCTTGTAGGCAACAACATATACATGTATTTTTGGTGATTCATCACAATAATCTAGCCTACAAAAGGCCTTGTGAATTGTGACAAGAGTATAAGAAATTTGGGGGCCTCTAGTTTTACTACATTTCACCAAATCCATCCAAGTGAGGGCAAAAGATTCAGCAAAATTAATCTTATTTAAATATCATAATAAACTATAAAATACAAATAGAAAAATATAGTTAAAAGAAGTAAAAATTGTTGTCTTTATCTTACAGATTGTCAAATGAGTGATAGGGTTGAAGGGCAAAAATTTATCATGCTGTGATATTTTTTGCAGGGATCCCACTGTTGTTGCCGTCTGTTGGTGCCTGCCCATTCGTGGGGTCGGCGAGACGGTCTTCCGTTTCTCCGGAGCCGACCTTGAGACCTTCCTGTCCGGCGGCGCGCGAAGTTTGCCTTCACTGGGTGTATCGACCACATTCCCCGCAGTTGTTGTTTTTTGACACAAATTGACGCGCGTTCAATTGCAAAGAAACTGGAGGAACCAAGTCCATGCATATTCCCGACAGTTTCGTAACGGTCCTCCTACCGTCCTACCGGCTCAATTCGGATCGATCTAGCTTCGAGAATGGAGAATGATACTTTCGTATATTAGCACACACAGGCTTTGTTTCTATCTAAATGTATGTGACATACGTATATATGTATGAATATGCGAATATATATACTGGACGTCCATCTAGCTAGTGGTGAACAGGAGAAGATCCTTCATTCCTTCCTGCACGGGAATATCAAGAAGTTTCCCAAAATGATGATGATTTGCACAAGGAAAATAATTGTGAACCGGAGGGTCGGTTCAGGGAATATCGCAAACTAGCTGGGAGAATCAGGGGCATGGACTACAGTACATAATGTTCCCTGTTCCCTGTTGGCAGTACTGCAGACTGGGAATATATGCATGTTGTAGATTGTTTCTTTAAGATCAGTAAGTACCTGCCACAAGCCTTCACAGCACTGCGCAATTCTGGATGGACGGAGTCGAGCTGAAAGGTTCAAACCTGTCAGAGCTGGCGACAAGTCGCCCAAAATATGTACGTTGCAGTCCCTGCGGCTGGCCTGCATGCATGCCCGAAGAGGCAATCAGCAGTGCAACTCAAATTGAAGCCCTTGTAAGGAGATCAGAGATCGAAACGTCAACTACATTAATTGGCGATATTTGCGCATCTCCAAAATTGCGACTTGTATCTTCAGAAAGGTCTAATTTCAGGCCAGAAACTAGGACTGGGTGTAGATTTGGGCTTCAAATTTCACGTCCTGAACCGCACCGAATAGTGGAATATCACCAATTTATCGAAGTTGACGTTTCAACTTTCAAATTATTGGTCGCCATGTGTCCAATGCAAACATTTTTCACCCAGGGATTACTACAGTAGTGTAAACCCGGTCGATTTTCATTCCGGAGTTCCGGACCTGTGTCCCTTCTCACTGAAAATTATCTAATGTTATTGGCCAAGCTAGTCGACCCCACGTTGTGTTGTTTCTGACTTTTTCCACGCACCCCACGATTTGTTGCTATATCTGGGAATGAAAAGAGACCAGGTTCGCAGTAGTGGATCCAATAGCAGCTCGATCGATCCCTGAGCATCAATTTCGTTAGTTAAATTGGACGGAATTCCACGACTTTGGCTCGTTTCATGATCAATTCAGAGTCCCGTTCAGAGTATGAGAGTGCGGTCTGAATGAAAATCTATGCAAGCAAGTCATTTTTGAAGCTTTGTGTACGTTGGTGAATGATACAGTCTTTGAGTCACGTCATAGATGTCAGAGTCGCGTCAATTTATCGAATTGAAACTGATGATGCGTAACATTCAAGACCTTCGCTTCGAAATTATTGTAGTCCTGTTGCTCCGGTCCAAGATAAATTTTATGCACTTCTGCTGCTCTTGCATCGCGTAAAGCTATATATATTTACTGTTGGGTTTCAGAAACTTTAACTGCAGGGCCGGAGTGGAGGATGAATAGGAATTTCTTCATTTCTAACCTGGATCCAGAGTCTAGAAATGGCAGTTTTGAGTGATTTTTGAGCACCATCAGATTTTTTCTCTTGTTTTGATTTGATATACTGCATCGTATTTCAATTGCTATGGGAGATTGTTTTACTTTTAATGTATGCATTTCTTCTTGATCGGTCTTTGAATGATAAATGTTCATTTGGAATTTTAAGATTCTTTTAAATGTATTTGACTTTACAATTAATCTTTGTATTCATCCCTTATTTCTTCTTAATCTTTGTAGCCCAAAAATGTTTTTTTCATTTTTTCAAGAAAGTTTAAACTTTCAATATTTCTTTAATTGTGTCTTGGGTTGAAATAAAAAATGATTTCTCAATTATGTTGTACCAACAATTTTGATTTTGATTTTGAACTCATAATTATGTTTTAGTCTATGTGATTAGTTTTAACCCTAGAATATTAAGTTGATCTCCATGGAAATCAACCTTTTGGATACTATGTGAATTTGATTTGCTTAAAGAAAAACCAAGAACACTCATTGGAGGTCAAACTATTGTGCAAAACCTCCCCTTTTCATAAAAAATTCCAACGATGAACATCTGCACTTTTGACTTCCATAGTCTAAGGATTCTATGTCATCCATCGCACACTTAGTGTCACTCAGTCGCAGCGATGGGACAGAGTTGATGAATAAGGTAAGACCTCGGTCATATTCTTGCTGAAAGGTGAAACTCTTGTGATGATCCCGCTGTTGACTGTATCAAAGCAATCGATTCAAAGACAAACTGACTTCAATTTTTTTATGCAATAAGCTTCTGGCAGTTGTGGAAGATCACTTCGTCCTATGGGGCTTCAAGAAAAGATAGCTTCTGTGCTGATATTCCTCCATACTTTCTTTTGGGAGTAGCCAAGATTTTTTTTCCAAAGTGCTCGTATATTCAAAGTAGGGAGGGAAAAGTGAACTTTCTGAGTCAATATACATGCAAAAATAAATTTTTGTTCTTTTAGAAAAGCTCTTTGTCAATCTATATCATCCGAGTAGATGCTTTTTAATTTCAAATTCCAAGTTGGCAAAAGAAGACATCCATACTAGACTATTATTTTTGAAAAAACATTAAAAAACAAAATAAGGCATAGATTCATATAGTAGTCTTAGCCCCTAGTAAAGGTCTTCTTTTCATAAAAAAATCATTCAAAACTACCATTTCTAATTATAGCCTTACTTCGCACCTATTGAATTTTACTCTTTGTTTTCATAAATTACATAAAACTTATATTCAATTTTCCAATACCAAAAAAATTCCCTATTGAAAAATTGAAAGAACCTATTGTTGGATGATTGCAAGAAACACTTGTTCTATTTCTTGTCCCTTTGCCCTTGGAAGGGTGTTTTTTGCTCATAACTTTTGCAATGTGTGTTTGTTTGCCATCAAATTTGGAAAGAAGATGTATGTTGTAGTTGCAAACATTGAGTAAGTTTTTCAATTTTTTTCAAATTATTTTATTATTTTTAACTTGCTCCCAATTGAGTATCTATCTTGGCCATTTGGGGAGGGGGTAGTTCTATTTTTGACTCAAAATTGCAAATTTGAAGCCACAAATGGGATATGTTGAAGCTCTACTAACATTACAAGGACTAATGAATTTTATTAAAATAGCAACATGTCAATTACGCAAATGGGGTCGAAGTAACTTTCTTTTGTACAAAGGCTATGAAGGGGGAAAAAATTTCTCACCATAATTCTTTGGTACAATGCGAGTGCAATCTCCTTCAGAAGAATTTTTTTTTCTGAAGAATTTTTTTGAATTTTTTTTGAATAACTAAAAATGAAAATCCATTGACTCCTTCTCTACTATTTTCTACTCCCAATGGCTTTTGTAGTACCTATCATTAGTCTATAGTACTACCACATAGTATTTAATCAATGGTTTAGATTTGCAGAGGCACTATTGACACATAATATTGGTAGTACTACATAGTATTGCCAGTCCTATGGTCAAAAACTATGTTCTTGAGTAAGAAACGTGAAGTGTTTCTTGTAATCACCCTAATGAGTATATAAACCTAGAGTCTCCATTTATAATATCCTCAAAGTTGTCAATTTTCAATCTAGTTGTGATCTTTTCTACCCCATTAAACTTATAGACTCTTCATATTTGACAATTGAGTGCAATTTTCATTACATAAGGATGACAAAACGTGAAATTGGATGCAATAAAGTAATTGAATGTGGAAGTGTCATTTTTTTAATTCTACATATGGAATGTCAAAACATGGGTTGGAAAAAGTCTACAATATCTATATTACCCTCATATTGCCCCCCTACCTACTAGAGTTGAAGAATTCCTTAGAACAAACAATAAAAGTTGAAGCATTCCTTGCTTTCAAAGTGACTCTTTGAGGAGAGTAGTCTAGTGGCCGCACGTGAGTACATGTATACCCTATACCCTATACTTTCAACTTTAAAAAGTTTATAAAATTCTCTATGTACAAGTGTTGGAAAATTACAAAAAGACTAATAGCTTAGTTGCATTTCTCTTGAGGCTTAACGAAGAAAACACCATTTAGACCACCTACTAAGTTGGACCAAATTGGACCCGCAAAAATGAAGAAATTGCTTGGATCGATCTGAACCGCTGTTGCTTTTTGAATTGTTCCTTCCGTGGTCCCATTCTGACCCACCAGTGTGGCCCTGAATGTGCCTCCTAATGTGCCTCCTGCGGCTCTGAAGCTGTATCACCCTGCCAGTCTGCCCACCCTCGTTCGCAGGGTTTCCGTCATTCTTCCAGTCGGTGCCGCCCCGGAAGATATTCTGCCGCCCATTGTCAGACTTTTTGTTTTTTGGAGCAATCGAGAAAATTACCTAAGAAGAAACCCACTTCTGAATTGGTCGTTCAGATCGTGAGTAACTGCCTGATTTTACCTTCATTTTTTTACTTACATATTTGGTTGTGAAATCCTTATGAATTCGTATATAGTGCACTCTTCCTGCGAGAACGGGCTCAGGCCCGATCGACTGCTTCTCATCAATAATTAATGTTGTTGCGTTCAGCTCGCGAAGATCAGATTCCTCCGAAGGTATGACAAAGACCTCAACTGTTGTATGCGGGAGTTCCGGCTCCCGACCGTAATTAGCTCAGTTGTGATGGTTTCGGAAATTTGTAGGGACGCCGTAGGGGTTTAGACAGGGAGTGTAATTCGTTTAGTACTTGCCTTTGCACGTGTGGAGTGCAACTCTAGTGAGTTACTGACTTACTAATTGGAGCCTGATAACTTCAAATTCGAAAGGCTCTGCAAGCCATGCAGTAGGAGTCGGGTTGCAGTGGCCGGTGCATTTTGCAGGGCTGCAAAGAGCATGTACAGTACTGCCCTATGAATTGGAGTTGTGTAAGTCTGCCAATTTCCATGATAGCCTATCACAACCTCAGAGCGTACCATCGAATAGTGTTGGTACCATCGAATGTCGTTGGGTTTCTCTCATTATCGAAGACTCTTTGTCGAGGCTGGAGCCCGGGCTGGAGCCTCTCGCTTTACATTAGGATTTCAAGGAATTCGAAATGTCATTACTTCTGTTGTAATCACCAGCCCTAGACGATCACGACAAGGTCCACGATTTTTTATACAGATAGGAATCGATCATTAATAGTCCGCGATAGCTCTGAAGCTGCAGTAAGTTTTAGAATGTGCAGCAAGAAGCTGAAGAACGTAAAACTCTAGCTGCCTCTCTCTCATTTACATCTCAGTGACTCAGTCTAGCTAGACTTTTTACTCATCGAACATGAGTGTAGAACATTTCAAATCTCTTCCTATCGGATATAAACTGTAGGAAATATTGAAGAGTGATCCCTCTTTTTTCGAAAAGATTCTAGCCGAGTAGCAAGTATGTATTCTTGTGCTCATTATTTAATGTAACGTTTTACACAGCCAGGTCATATCGCAGTTAGGATTCCCAGCTCAGATTGAATGCTGCGTGTGAAAACTGAACACAACCGATTGGGCACATGGAACTTGCAAATTTGGTTTTTGGTTAAACCTCAAACAATCAAACCCAGAGCTACAAAATCTTGGACAGGCATTTATCTGAGATTTTGAAGTAGTGTCGAGCATCTCAAATATATACTAACTCGATCTGGTCTATGCAATCCCTGCTCCCACTAGTTCAATTTCTTCCTCTAGCTAGTTCCAGATAGGCTTGTGATGTATTGAGTTGCTCGTCCAATTAGACCGGTTATAGTTAGGTCTGCATTTGGTCATTTCGATCATTCTCAGGTCTATGCACACCATGTAATATCATCAAAACGTCAATTCAATAAATTGGCGATATTCCACAAGTCAAAAATTGTGAAATATATCAGTCTTCACAAAGGTGTATTTGCAGGTCACAAACTAGGACAAGTACAGATTTTGGGTTTTGGCAGCTCGACTTGAACCGCACCACAGTAATGGCTCCAGTTCAAGGACTTTAAGTTCCCGAATCCAGAGGAACGTTTGAGCTTGCATGTTCAAGTAGAATTTTAGAATAGTTGTGACCTTGTCATGCATTGTCATTAGCCTGGTTTGTACACCCCATGTTCCACTGGTGAATTGGCTCCAGTCTGATCTGCTCATCTGTCCACTTAATCCTTCCATTGTTTTACAGTACTACGGACGTATGTAGATGATGCAAGCTAGATTGACCATATGGGGAATTTTGTTAAAATGGTGCCATTCCGCAACTTTGGCACTTTTAAGGTTTAGAGTGCGCGGTCTGAAAATGCCGTATGGAATGCCATTTGAACAAAATTCCCTATCCATGAAGATGGACATGAGGTGTTGAATCCTGATGCACTACCGATTGTACTAAAAGTCATGTAATTGATGTTTCACAATAATTTTGTGACAATGTTGAAGCTCCACACTAATACTTATGTAATATATATTTGAATTCTGTCAATTGTGCAGGTAATTTGGAGCAGCTGGGTCAATCAGGAAGGCTGCACTGGATCTGATCTGAACCATGTGGGAATGCTCGAAGCTGCAGCAGGGTTTTGGGCAATGAGGGATGATTGCAAGAAATGCTTGTAGTATTTGTTGTTTTTGCTCTAGTTCTTTTTAGTTTATTTGGAGGAACTTAAATTTTTTTTAAATGTTTTAAAAATCAATAAACCGAAATGGAACCTAGAAAGATCAAGACAGTAGAGAAGAATGCTCTAATCAAGAGAATGAATAAAGTGCAAAAACTCAAGAAAATAGGTACTTTGATTTTTTAATTTGTAATAAATTGCAAAATAGTTTTAAAATTGATTGTCAAAAAATGGCATTTGTAAAAATTTCATGAAGATGGCCATTCACCACAAGAACCACCACAATAAAATTTTCCCATATTTTTAAATGCATGCATGCAAATAGTCAAGCTCACTTTGTAAACTTCTATACAACATAGAATTCACTACTTTAAAATTCCTTCACTCAAGAAATACTACTCTATTAGATATCATCCTCTCAAAATTTTATCAAAAAATTCTTTAGAATTAGTACTTAGTAACACCATAGACCTTTAGAACCACAAGTGTAGCATATTTTCAAAAAACAATATATCCTACCAACTTAATTTAGAACATAATTAAAGTTAGATATAAGTTCAAAATAGCCAAATCCACTTTAACTATGAATCTCAATTACATTAGATCATTCTTCTTGAAATTTTGCTTGAAAAGCATTGGCTTGTGCAGAAGGTGTGAGTGATGGAAAATTGTACAAGTCTTTCTTGCAATCATCTTGAGAGAATATTATTATCATTCTAGCTAGCCTAGATCATTCTGAAGGTTGTGGCCGAGCTAAGAGAAACGAACAAGTTGGACCTGGTTCTTGTCATTAATCTAATGGGTCAAATTTTCTGAGCTCATTATTTAGTATATTTTAGGGTGCCACTTAAATTTCTCAATAATTGACAAAAATCCAAACCTTATTATTTTTCAGGGCAAACACCCAAAAATGTAAATTTGTACCCATCCTAGTCTTTAGATCTTTTTGTATCTTTTGTATACTAATGTCACAATTTTGATAATATTGAATAGCACCAATCAAAGAAAACTGACAATGTGCAATAATTGTAACTGTCAAGTGGTCTAATTATTAAGAACTTGTAAAACAAGAATTGGCAAAGATTTTATTTTTTATTTTTTGAAACAAAGGAATGATAGAAATGGCATATATTTGAGATTAGAGTGCCATCCTCTTGAAATCTTGCCATTTTAACAAAATTGATAGTCCTTTCATATTTGCTATATTAAAAAAAATTATTGTGACAAAATGTGAAGTGCTACTAAAATAGGTTTGGGGTTTATAACTTGAAATGCAATCTATATGGCTTGTCTTGAAAATGAATGTTACAATTTTTGGCACATATAATCATACCAATTTATCGAAATTAACTAAGTCTCAAATTGGTCTAGTACAAGATAGACTTAAATCAATTTGCTCTTCCTAGTTGAGACTTAAGAGCCCTTTTCTAAATATGTTAGTTCTCTTAAAATTTAACTTCTATCTTAATGAATAAGACCATCTCCCAATAGTGGAGAGAATTACTTAAGTTGACACTTTAGAACAATATAGAGTTTTTGCAAGAATGTTGTAGCTCAAACATTATTGAAACATCATTAATAATGTAGTTGAAATTCTTTCAGAAAGATGTTGGTATAATATTATGTCTTTATAATGAGAATGTCATTCTATACTTCTATAATAATGTCATAAAAACTATATCACTCCAAGCACCTATTTGTGTCCTTCTTTTCGCCTCTCTTGGCCAACCATAACTTTGAGAATTGATCATTGTGATGGTCCTAGCCACATTCCAAACTCCTTGCTCTTGGAAGCAACAAGAGATCAGAAGGTGTTGATCAACAAGTTTTTGAGGGATTACTAGAGACTTTGCGTGCCCTCAATGTGTTGGAGGATTTGTGAAGAGATTGATCTCAATAGGTTGAAAATTGTATGAGAGTGGCAAACAATTGCCACTACAAAAATGTTGGTGATGGTGGAGGTAGGAGAGTGTTTGTTTTCAGTTATACTTTTACATTCTTTTACAATATTTGATACTTTGATTTGAAAGTCATTAATAGTTCCATATTTTGCCTGAATTTCTTATCATTTTATCTTTCTTATGCATTATTATTCAGCAATAAGTCATAAGTATCTTTGCCTTGTAGATAATTTTGTTGATCTAACATGTATCACTTCATGATGCAACCCATTCATTTTGTCAGGCCACCTCAACAGACCTGCCGATGGTCTGTTGATTCACTGTGCACAGCAACCAATTGCTTCACTTCAGAAATTCATGAGAATGGAGTTGCAGCTCTTTGGCAAGCGATCACAATTTGTAAGTCACCATCTGAAGTAACTTATGTCTAGAAATGATTGGATCTGTATTTCAAAGGTTTCCAGGTTTATTAAGGAGTTTGCTCTTAAAGTGGCCTTCAAAGAGCTGATTGCATTTGAGGGGAAGCTAAACTCCTTGAAACAATTTTCAGTAAACTTTTGTAGGAAGAGAAATGGAATTGGCATCTAAATCAAGTTGTTTCATATTTTTTGGACTTTCATGGAATTGGTTATGAATTTTTGAAGTTGAAACATGGTGGTCACTAATAAGGATCACCTTTTGAGAGCAAAATGTACACTGTTGGTACTTTGAAGAAAGCAAAATGTACCTTTGTATTAGTGGTTGCTTTTAGAGTAGGGTCCCTTTTAGAGCACCCTACTTTACTTTAATTCGAATTTGCTTATATTGTAGTTAATTCCTAAATAGACTCATGGATTGTGGCAGACATGGGGATGAGAATTGAAGTGCATTGTTCATATGCCAGTACTCAATGCAGAATCAACAAAATTTAATCCATGTTGTTGCATAATGCTAAATTGATTACAAGAGTTACAATGATTTATCTTAATACTAAGGATGAACATTAGCAAGGGTCACTTCAAAAAAAAAGGGAATTAGTCAATATTTTAGCCTGCACTAATTAACTAAATATCTTATATAGAGTGTGTGGCTTTTATTAATGAGTGTCATATGCACTAATAGGATATAAAATAAGTTGTATTTCAATGTAGCTATGTCGAAATTGTCCTTGATTGAGAGGGAGAGAATTATTAGAACCCTAATATTTTTTTTTAATGCATGAGAATCCTCCAATGAGCCAAAAAAATATGTAAGAACAATTGGTTGTAACATACATACAGGCAAATGATGGTAACTATGCAAAAGTTTGAGTTTTAAGAAAAAAGTATGAGACAATCTTTTTAATTTTGATACAAGTTGTATTCACTTGACAACCAGGTTGACAACCTTGAATGGCAAAAGTTTCAACCAACTGATCAATCCCCAATACGGAGAATCTTAGCATCATCAAAGGCGGTTGAAAACAACCAAAGGCTGGAGTCTTCTACACATCATCTTCAAAATAGGGTTGTGTTGGACATGTGTCAAGTATGTCAACAAGACTAATAACCCTATTTCAAAAATGGGAATGACCAAAGGTGGGTATTCTTCAAACTAACACTTTTTGCTACTATCCCTAGACTACCCAAATTTTCATTGATTTTCTTGTTGGCAAGTGAAAGGAGGTTCCAATGAACTTGATATTTGGATACTAAACACAAAATTTATAAAGGGTCAAACTTTTTTGTGGATAGAAGTTCTGAAATCATTTCTTCTACATAGGTATATGTTGATATTGGAGATGTCTCGAGAGTGACGATGGCGGTTTTGGGTCAATGGTACATTTCGGGATGCCCACCTTAGCTTGTGACTCCAAACAAGTTCAACGGAAGCATTCCTTTTGATTAGGCATGTGCACCAAGCTACCAAATTAGATGACCTAAAGTGTTGATTTATTCTATTGGTATGGGATGCCTGATAGTATCTTTTTAGTTAGTGAAATTTGTGGATGAGGAACGTTTCAAACTTCAATGATGTTTGTTCTAAGAAAGTGAGGATTGGACCTTTAATTGGAGTTCAATGAAAAGAGTAAATATTTTGCATACATTACTTTGAGCATTTGACTGTCTATAATTATGTACAAAGTTTGTAGAATTCCACTAGCCCCTTGCATCTTGAAGGTCTTCATGTAGTCATAACTACCGTCTTTGAAAAGAATTTAAATCTATGGCAACACAAACAACCTCTTGCCACTTCTTTCATCCCCTTCTTATTGTTGTGTTATTTAGATAATTTTTACTCTAGTGAAACAATATTTTATTGAAAAAAAAAAGAATAGCAAGTGAGATTGGTGCCCTCTTAAAAGCCTCCAGTACTCAATTACAATTTAACCCTTAAAATCTATTTCATGTACCTCAGGGCCTTTTGATTAGCGAATTCATAATTAAAATTGCAGGAGCTTCAATCAATGGTAGTTTGACAAATTGGGCATATTGTCTCCCTCCTTTGAATAGGTATCCAATGTATTGATTGTTGTTTCAATTTTTTTACTTGTAGAGGGAGAGAAGGCACAATTGGCAAGTGTGGAGGTCATCTTAGTTCATTTCTATAGTTGCCCAAGAGAGAGTGGTTGCTTGGATAGTGAAGAAGCACCATTTGTAGAGTTGTTTGTCAGAAGTTTGTTATTTAGGGGTGTCTTGAGATATGCAAAGTTTTTTGTTTTTGGCTAGTGCCTTGTTCGAAGTTTTTTTAAAGTATTTGGGGAAGGCCATTTTGAATACTTGATAAGCTTATAACTTTGAGTTGTTGAATAGAGTTCGGTTGTTTAGAAGGGCTAGTTAGGTTGAAGAGAATGGTTATAGATTGATCATGTGCTTCATTGGAGGCATTTGTACAGAGCAGCATTCAAGTGTAAATTGGAGTGGTGGTTGTAGGAAGACCAACATGAAGGCAATTTCATGTTGGCAAAAGTGTTGCACTTGCTTAATGAGAAATACCTAGTTTCCTTGTGATTTTAGTGTGTTGTGACTAGAGGGGCTTAGATCTTGCAATTTTCATTTCCTCTTTTGGCAATATATAGCTCATTTGCCACTTGAAACAACTACAATCATTTTTTTTTTTTAATTTCTTGTAATTTTTTGAATTTTAGGGCATATAATATATCATTGGAAAGGTCTTAAAATGCTTTTCCAATGACATATTACAAGCCCCAAATTGAAAAAATTGTAGCCAATTTTAAAAAAAAAATGACTGGCCATTTTGACCTTGTACATGCATGTGGTTAAAAATGCCACAACTAATTTTGATTGCAGTTCTTTTTATCAACTTTTGTTATAGTATTTACTCCTCTCTCCATTACACAATCTATTACAATTCTTGTATTTGTAGAGGGAAGTAATGTAGGACATCGTCGGATCAAGCATTGGTTGCATCTTGTTAGAGATGGTGATGTCACAATTTTAGAACAGATTGTCACTAGCTTTGAAGGAGTGTAGCAAAAACTTGCAACCCTTCAACTACAAGGGCACTCCACCAACGATGGTGCATCATCAAAGCATGGAAGGAGGAAGAAGGTTGTTGCAATAACATGTTCACTTATAAATCCTCTAGGTACGTTGCTCATACCTAGTCATGGGATTTTCAAAGTTGTTGATGTCCTTGGTGGTAGCCCTAATTTTTTACACTTCAATTTTCAATGGGGTAGTTCAATTCCAATTCTTATTTACATAGTATTTTACTAACTCTTAGAGATTCTTTAGTCTACAATTTGTCAAGCATAGTAGAAGAAGAATTCTAGAGAGTATGGGACATTGGAAATTTGAATCCTTGAAATATAACACTTTGCTATGGTAAGAATAAACATTTTCATGTGCCATTATGGAATGTGTAGGAAGACTTGTATTGTGTCCTAATGAGAAATGCCTTAGACTCTTGTTATTGAAGAGTTTTTTTATGTGTCTTCTCTTCAATTTTTTTGTTGGGGGGGAAGATTGTTTTTGAAATTTATAGTCCACATCAAGCCATTGACATGATAAGTATACTCTTCTACGGGCCTTAGGGTTGCTTCAATGTTCCTAAAGCTATAGGAATCTTTAGATGACGAAGACCACTTTTGCAAAGTTCTTGACCTCAACTTAGTTATAGGGACAAGAATTGACACTAGAAGGAATTCTCGTGCGAGAACTCCTAAAACGTTAGTAACTACCACTACTAGTGATAGATTAGATTACATCCCAAGGGGGTCCAATTTGGTAGAGCATTCTTTTGACACTTGCAATCTAGAAGAATTAACACTAACTCCAAATTTGAAGAAGTGATTTTTTTTCCAAATGTACCCAATAAGGAATTGGGATTGCAATGATTTCTTTTCTTTAGAGAATTCAATGTATTGCCACTTGCTGAGAGATTTGTTATAGAGATGTATAACTCTTCAGCACAGATACTACCGCTAGTTGAATAAACATGTGGAGCTGAAGGACTAAAGTGTCCTCTCTATGACTGTAAGAGTCCTTTTCACTTCTTCATGTTGTTATGGCCAATTGACATCTTGTGTACCATTGTCATGTCCCAATTACAAAATTTAATGTGTATGTTGACTATACTCAAGAAGATGGATACACACAAGTACTACAAATTGGTATAAGTTGACCATAGTAGAGTTGCTGAAATTTTTAAGTTGATCTCTTGATGCTTATGGCATTGAAAAAGGTTCCATGTCTACACTTACATCATTTGGATTAAAAAACATTGTGAGTTGTTTCAAACCCATGGTATCAATAGTGCCATAACTCATATTCCTTTTGAAGATATAACTAGATGCTTTCATTTGGTTGGCAACAACAATCTGTATGTGGATAAGTTGCATCATGTAATTAAAACAAGTTAGCAAAGATGTCATGGCTAGTGTATGATTATAATACATTATGTGGTGAATTTTGGAATCCTAAGCAAAATTTATGTGTAGATGAAATAATGGTGAAGTACATGAGTAATTACCTACCAATCTAATAGTATCTTATAGGTAAATCAACTCAACATAGATTGAGAAAAAGGTAGTAGCTAATATTGCTTCAAAGTATGTATAGAAAATCAAATATCTATTGTGGTGCTAGTGACACTAAGCAAGAAGTAAATTTTGGAGTTGTTGTAGAATTTTATCATTGATGTAAGCTCTAGAAGGCAAGGGTTATATTTTGATGTGTGATGATTTTTTCAATAGCCCTACATTCTTTTGGCAATTGTTGGAAGATGGCATACATGCTACACGTACTTGCATGACCAATCAGAAAGGGTGGGCTCATGCTCTAACTATATCACCAACAATAGGAAAACATGGCCAACTCTAATATTGCATCCATGCAAGTGGGTGCATGGGCACTATTACATGGTTCATCTATAAACTTGTTGCTTTACTTTCAAGTGCATGTAGTCCTATTGATCTATCTGAGTCATTGTTTATTAGAAGATGACACCTTGGTAGCCATATAGAAATTCATGACTCACTCTTGTTCTTGTCCATTATCAAAAGCACATATGTGGAGTTGATGTGCATGATCAACTCTTTTGTTGCTACAGACTCCATTAAGGGATGGGACGACAAGTGGTGATATAAAATTTTCTTCCACATACTCAATTGATCTTTTTTCAAGGCCTATATTTTGTACAAGAGCACAATGTTAGATATTAGAGGCTTGAAACAAATGTCATGTAATTTTGACTTCAATGCTATTGAAGTGTATGATTTGACAAAGGTACAAGGGTCAAAGAAGACTTGCATGCTCAAGGCAAAGGTGAAGAATTTATGTAAGATTCACTATATATTAACATGGTTAGGGCATAGAAAGTGAAAGCGTTGACAATGTGACATTTATAAGGTCACACAATGGGGTACTATCCTACATGCCAAGAGCTCTTTTGCATGGCAGATGCTTTGTGATTCACAACTCTCAAAGTGAATGCAAGAATCTCTGATGGTATGTAATATGAGGAAGTAACATGTACTATCACATTGATTTTTTTTTCCTGTTTTTTTTTAGCAAATGTAGCTTTGAATTATTCTTTAGCATGAGAGGGGGAGCCAAACCACAACCGGGGGATACTACAATACTAGATTCAAATCCTGGGCTGGCTAATTGTTACCGAGGTGAGCCTAATTTGGAAGATTCTGTTTTTGTAAGCTGAGGAAGCAATGAGGAAATGGAGTATCTCCAATTTCATTTCTAGCTCCATTCCCAAGTCCCTCCCTTGTTTCCCGAAATTTCCTCAAAAGCGGCAAATTGATCGAGGAACTTGCTTGGTCTTCAAATTATTTGGAAGATTCCTTGGGCTACCTCCCAAGGCTTGAACAAAAAATGTCCTTTAAAGGTTAACCAACAAATGACTTTCAAACCACACGGCTGGATTTGACTTGAAATTCACCCCTCAGGCCCAAGGAGCTTGTTTTGGGCCTCTCACTTATTCAACAGGTCAAAGTTATAACTTCATTTTCCTACATTTTAAGAAGTATCTAAGTGAATTTTATATTATGATGTTCATATTGAACGGGAAAGTTCAAAAGTACAATTGACATCATGTAATAAGCTTGATGTACAATGCATACTGTCAATGAAAGTTCAAACTTGTGAAAAAGTACAGAAACTGCTTTGGCCTTGAGGGCCTAATGGACGTTAACAATAGAACCTTTACGAGTAGGAACCCTGTCCATAACGACCAGGCAAGGCAACCTAGTTATACAAAAGTGAAGGTCGACTCACTTGACAAATGGATGAGTTGATGGAGCATATGCTTGTGAAAAAGTTGTAGGCTATATCCCTTTAATAGGAACTCTACATCTAGTGCTAACTAAAGGCCAAGCCACACACAAGATTGATATAACATTGTATAACTAGGCAATAGTTCTCCCTAAGCTGGGAAGGTATGGTGCCTCCCCTCGATGCCTCAGAGAGATTTCCAGTTAATTCAAGGATTGGGATTGTATGAGGAGCCATCTAAGACAATTTTGTCTGCTACAGGGTTTCTCTTTTCAAGGATGCGAAATTGAAAGAGATCCCTACTCCATTGTCTTTGATGCTCTACAGCAGATTTTTGATCTAGTGTATCCTCAGTTCTTGTTCGCCCATGCCGGGTGTGAGTGTTGTCTCCCTCCAGTTGTTTTTTGTGGGGTTCGCTGCAATAGTGCGAGAGAGTAATGTGTGCGGGGATTTTTCATTGTTCAAGTTTGCTTTTTATTTGCCTATGAGCTGATGAAACCCGTGCACTGCTTTTTGCGTTAAGTACAGAGTCGTTTTCCTGAGGCCGTTGTGTCTAATTCGGGATTGCTACTTCACTAGATAGTTACATCTTTGAAAACACAAAGCCTCTGCTTCCAAAGCAACGACTCTGACATTCAAGAAAAACACAGACATAACAAAAAAGCTCTCTAGAGAATAATTTCACGTACTCGCTAAAACGAGACTCTAAATGGTGATGGTTTATACCATTCTGCTATGATATTACGATACAGTCTACATTGTAGTACAGAAATGGTTGTAGCACAATGTAACCCCTTCAAGAGAAACAATTTCACTCTCTAAACTGCACACGGGCGCTATTAGTACCGCGACACACTGCAGATAGACTAATCAAATTTGTTTGTATTATCTATTTTGTAATTTTGACCATGTGTATATGTATGCAGACTATGTAATTCTGTACAAACTTTGACGTTGAAAGAAACAACTCCGTTTGTTTGCTTGTGCTGTGAATCTATACCTTGACTGCAGCTGCTGTTGCTGGTAAGAAAATTGACAAATCGTAGGGATGAGGCGGTTGATGATGATCGAAGCCCCCAGTATATAGTATTGGTTTGACTTCCATGATATTGGACGTAGAAGATTTAGTCAGTCTTCTTGTTGTTACCAATTTGGAGCCTTGTATGGTCCAGGCATGAGCTTGATGTAAGTCCGTCTGCGAGCTGGATTCTGGCCCAATTTGGAAGAGATTATTCAGTATGAAAATTGCAACTCGTGCTTGTTAGCTTTTGTTTGCAATCGACTACATGCTCAAGTTCCATCCACAGATAGACGGTGTATGAGTATCCACACCTTTGCGCTCTAACGATTTGACACTCATCAAATGTGGATGATAAGTGTTGGGCCCTCACCATATTCTCTTGACACTCAATCTGAGCATGTCATGCAGTAGCGCATGAAATCATTGTTCATTCTAAGTTTAGTCACTTTATTTTTTTATTCTACTTGATGAGTGGTCACTTGACTATTCATGAGTCATATTTGATGAGCAAAGGATAAGGAACAAAAATTATGGAGGCTCTTCAAAAATAGATGTATACTTTTAGAGCGTCACATTTAGAACGCATGGGTACAGATGCTCTAAGTTATCCACGCCACTATTATTCTCGCATAGCCCTGGCCATGCTTCGATTGCCACCAGCAGGCTGAAATTACGTGAACATCTGCCGGCCTGTTGATCAGAGTTCTTGGGTTTGGACGGAGGGAAGATGGCTATGAGAAGCTTTGTAAGTGACGGTGAGGTGAGGTGAGGGTTGCTGGAGTGTACGTAGTACGTACCTTTGCTTGCAGGAATGCATCGACAGATGATGTAAGAGCGATTGATGATTTCAATAAGGAATCGGAGAGAAGGATTGAGCAAATGCATTGCTGAATTTGATTAGATCGTAGATCTAGATCTGCAACAGAGACAGAGAAAACGGCAGAGTTCGCAAACTTGGTACGTGGTTGAATTGGGGATTGCCGGTACGATATTTGTGCAGCTGTGTGTGGAGAATTAATACCGGCCAGATCTTGGGTCGCTTGTAAGTTGAATCCCTCCCTGTTAAATTTGAAATATGGGAAACTTTCTTAATATCAGTGTTGAATCTGAAATTTGTACAACCGCAAATCAATTCTTGTAGATTGGAGTCTGTGATGGTGCTTGTATGCAACCTCTCTGAGCGACTATTATGTACAGTACAGTACAGTCAATCCACCAAGTTTACGTTCACAGCATTCAATTTACAAAAGCAGAGCATATACCTCCAATTTCGAATTGGCACCACATGCTCAAAAATTGGATTCAAATCTCGAACTGCAAATTGTTTTGGAAAGAAAATCAAGTCTATTTTATTGATGTATTAAGCATTTCCAAAAATGTGTGATTTTCTATATATATAGCATTTTTGGACAAATTCTCTATCATCTAGTGCTACCATTAACTCTCATTATGGTTTTCATACGATAAGGCATGCTGGTAGAACTTCAATAATCTTTAGAAACACTTCTTTCCATGCCCTTTGAATGGTTTTGACTAATTCTTCTATGTTTAATTTGTCGTGGCACCTCATTTTGGATCATGGTGTCTTTCACAATCTTCTAGAAGTTTTTGATGGGATTTAAGTCAAGAGAGTTTGCTAGCCATGAAAGCTTTTTCATGCCATGTGCTTGCCTCCAATCACTTGATTCTTCACTACGGTACATTATTCAAGCACCATCTTCTATGAGTAGAAATGTCTTAGGGTAATTGTGCAACTGTACTAGTGTGTGAACATGGAAATGTGAGCACGTGAGCTTTGAACATATCTATAAGTAGATATCTTACAATCATTGGAGGTGCTTATAACATGAAAACCTATAATATAGATATCTATAATCATGGAAGGTTTTTAAAATATAGACACCTATAATTATGGGTGTATAGTCTTCTAGGCTCTTGGGCCCACACTCCTAGTCTCATATAATAGCAACCCTCAATGATAGTAGAGAAAGCAAAAGCCACTCAATTGGCTTTTTTAGACTCTATCAACAAAGTTCCGACCTCTCTGTCTATTGTATGGCATTATAATGAGAGGACACTTATCAAAACTAGTGAATGTAATTCATACCATCATTAATGAACAATTAGATCTAAAAGATGTGGCTAAACCATCCAAAGAAAAATGTTTGTGTGACTTTTGTCATATTTGTACATGCCTTAATTTTTCCGGTTTTGAATGAAGATTTGTCTATTTAGATGTCGTCCAGTGTTGATGTTCCTAACTCTAAAAAGGCCATATTTGTTAATTTGAGACTTTTGGCAATCTCATTTTTATCCTCAACTTGAAGATAAACCTCTTTATCTCTTTACTAGTATTTTTTTATAAATAGGTAACAACACCAACTTTTAGAATTTTATTATAGGATCACTATTTTAGCATTATTTATTTTTGGTTTCAATTACTATAATTTTAAATGAATTTTTCCATAACTAGCATTTTGTCTCAAAATCTACAAAAAGTCTCAATATAATGAATATGGCCTTTAAAGCATATTTTACACCACCACTGAAGTCACTTCTGACAATCAAGAACACCTACAATCATATACAAATTTTTTTGGTCTCTAAAAGTGCACCTATTCACCAAAATATACACAATGCACCCACAAGCTACCACATTATTGGGCCCATGCATGTTTTGCATTAAAAGGTTATTGGAGTTCCATTATATGAATGTCTAATTGACAAAAATATGAATTGTGTTGGCTCAACTTGGAGTGTTGATGTTGCCTTCATAGGGTAGGAGCTTCACACTTGACTTGAACATCAATCAATACAATTCAATTTTTCCTAAACGTGTGGCTTCACTAGAAGAAAATAGTGTCAATTTCAACAAAATTGAGTTGACACAAAATGCAATTTTCTGCCCAAAAATGCAGAAACTACATTGCATCCAACGTAGTTTTTGCATTTTTGGGGCAGAAATTTGCATTTTGCATCAACTCAATTTCATTGAAATCGATGCTATTTTCTTCTAGTGCTTGAATTAATGTCTAAATGACACCATGTATATAGTTAACTATTTCATAAACATATAGGTGGCAGTTTCATGAAGTTTGGAGATTGAAGTGGGAGATAGGATGAGTCAAAGTTGCACTTCATTTTGAGTGACACTCAAAGTTTGAAATTTTGAATGTAAACTTTTTGACGGGTATTATTCAAACATGAGTAATGAACAATGAAATTTGTTGCTACCAAAACATTTGAAGATTCAAACCCAAATATTTTACATGAACAAGGATAATTGTATATGCTCCAAATCCCAAATGAACAAAATTTTACATACACGCCAAGCTTCCCAATGTGTCAAGGCTAGAGGATTTGCAAGCCCTTGGAAGATAGCATGCTTGACAATAACAATTAGACTATAAGAGAGTTGATTTGGGTACACTAAATTGGGTACAATTAAGGTCTTGATCAAATGGCTTGTCAATTCAACCAACTATTCTACTATTCAATTCAAATATTTGTAAAAAACTTTAAAAAAAATTAAGATAGAAAATTTCCATTGAGATTTATTTCAAAAGTCTAATCAACACAAATTAATCAATTATGATTCTTGACAAGAATAAAAAAAAGATGAATTTCTTAAAGGGTCTAGAATAGGTTTGGTTACCATAGTGTTTTATAGAGTACATTCTATAGAGGTGCATGAAAACCATGACAAGATTTGAAGGGTTACATTGAGCTTGTGTTTCATGATAATGTATGATAACAACAATGGTCCAAAGGCAAAAGGCCAATGAATAGTCTCTTGCAGAAGTTTAACCCCCTAAGGACCAAGGCTCATTTTGGGCAGAAATTGTTAAAAACTGCATCATTTTAGGGCAGCAAGGAAAAAATTAAAAAATGAGTTGTTTTTTCAAAATTTAACCACACAAATTTGAACTAGAATTCTTTGGGAACATGTGGAAAAAATTTTAGAAACTTTGACTACACATATTGAAAGATTATAACGTTTGAAGTTAGGTGAAAAAGTTTTTTTTCAACCTTGCCTGATATGGCCTACAAACTTTAACTCCTTCTAGAATGAGATTCTTACACTAAATAGGGTTATTTTTTTGACATTTGCATCTTGTATCATGTAAGCTACACACCCGCCAAATTTCAAAATCATAGGAAGAGTTTTGCACATGCTGCCCAACGCTGCCCGCAAAGTTCAGGGCAGCATAACTTTTGATCCGGGCACCCAATCAGAAAAAAAATTAGATTTTCAGGAAGTGGATACATAGTTACACATTATGTTCAAATTTCATGAACATCCAACTAAAAATGACTTCATAGGAGCCTACTTGAGATTTCTTGCATACGCTAAATGGACACTTGGTCCTTTAGGGGTTAACTAGCCATGCCATGCAATGTAAATTTTGATATTGTTTCTTTTTGTCACAGAGGTGAAAGCTCTTTGGAGCACCGCAACTTTACAAATAACATTCAATACATGTTTAGTACCACTTTTAATCAGTGCAAGCCGCATATGATTTCTTTTCAATGTTTCTTGTGTGTGCTAAAGCAGAAATTAATGGAAGTTTCTTCTCAAAAAACAACAAAAATTATGGAAGAACAATTGCGAATTGCACCTACACTTCCAATAGCAGTTTACATGTACTAGTAGAAAAATGTGTGGCAGTGAATAAAAGCTAGGTGACGTTTTTGTTCATTACAACACAAATTTCTGAAAATTGCATTTATTGCAACACAATTTTCTAAAAATTGTGTTTCAATGAACAAAAATGTCACCTAGCTTTTGTTCACTGCAACACAATTTTCTTCTAGTAATAATACCACATCATATCGATAAATTATCACACATTATCTAACTCATCAATTTCAACCACCTAAATATCCCCCCTCTACATCATAATACCTCAAAAATATTTCAAACTTTAGTTGAATTAGCAAAAACCACCAAGAAAAATATACACAACATTATCCTTTAAACAAAATCATCTAAATTATAAGAAAAAAATCTCTATTAAATTAAATATATATATATATATATATATATATATATATATACACTAAAAATCCAACTTAAAAGAATATCTAAAACTATATTAAAAAACAATGATGCAACACCATGAGATTGCATACAAAATAGTCTTGGTAATCTACTCACTAATCTTGAAGATAAAGCAACTAAAGTATATAGACAACAAGTCCTTTCCAATCAACCAGCGGTCCCCTTATGCCAAAACCAACCATATCATCATCTAATCTTCCACCTTCACAAATAAACAATCCCATGGCATGATCTCAACATATTTATATTCAAACCTAGAGGTCCTACGAATATGAATATCAACTCTAGATTTAACTAACATTTAACCTTGCTTTCAAAAATTAAACAAACAATAAATCCTCTAGACTAGACAACATCTCCAACTCTATCATCAAAAATATGCCTATATAATTCCTTGACCTCCTCTATTTCTTCTTCTTACATTGCTATAAATACCAACTAATACCACAATTCTTGAAAAATAAACCAACCATATTTCTACATTAAAAGAATGATCCTATGTGTTTATTCAACTATAGATCCATCACACTAGCACAAACCACCTATAAAATATATACTATTACACTACAAACATTATTAGCCAACTTTGGAGAAAAATTTATGATATTATATGACACTCAAGAGTCAAGAAGGCTTTTAAGTCAAGAAAGCTTCTACTAGACAACTCCAAGTACTTACAACAATTGTAGAAGATGTGAGGTTAACATTACAAGACATCATATATATTATACATTGGCTTTTGAAATGCATTTGGCTCCATAGACCACACTCCATTGCTAGCAATTATGAGATCAAGACATACAATGAAAATCAAAATTGAGTACAAATGTGAAATGTTTTCATTCAAACAACCATACCATAAGCATCAATGGACAAAGTCCAAAAGTGAATAAACAAAAGTTGTAGTATGTGACATACTACACATTACCATGGAAGTTTAAAGAAAAAATTAGTTGTGATTTGAAAGAAAATTAATTTCAAAGTTAGCCATCAATGTCTAAAACTCAGTTTTATTCACCATAATTTGGAAATACCTTATCTATTGTCATTTTTTTCTTCGAAATACAAATTTTTTTACCAAGGTATTTTAATATACATCATTTCATATTGTTGAACACAAAATTGAAGGAAATTGACATTTACAGAATTTAAAATATCAATAATTTGACAAACATGCAAATGATGTTGGTTCTCATAATATTTGGAATTTTCTTTTGAATGGAGAGCATGGAGTAGCATTAACCATTGTAGAGAGTAAAAGGTTGCAATAGGGACCATTGCTATATCTTTAGGCCCTTGCATTTGGTGAAATATTTGTTGGATAGGGCAATGCTTTCAAATTATTTTTGATAGTTGTATTAGACATTTTTAAATTTGATTTTTTGGTCCAGAGATTAGAGTTCATGGTGCACATAATTGATCTAACAAATCCCCCCCAAAAATTCTCATTGTCAATATCATAAAAAACTTGAAAAATAACAAAAATTACACTAATTTTTATAAAATTTTCAATTCTTTAAAAAAAATTCTAAATTTTTAGTGTCCAATATGCCCTCCCAAATAATATACTCCAATTTTTAAAATATCTCTCATTCTTGCTTCTCCTTTCTATTAACATGCTCAGCTTACCTCAAATAATATTACTCACTACACTCTAGAGACTTTGATATTGGATCATTAGGTCACATATACCAATGGCACAACATTGGATTAGATCACCCTGATGATGAAAACACTATCAATGAAGCAAAACATTGGGCTAGATTAGCTACTACAACTAATCTAAATAATGTAACCATCCTTGCTATACTGCAAAGAATGGGATACAATCTATAACCTAGTTCCACATTCCTCAACATACATAAATTTTCAGCATTAGTACCCAATTCTATCTCATGTATAGAACCCACTTAACCAACCCATATTTGTACCTCTTATTACCTAGAATCCCTAACCCTAATTCTTTTATGCATACATTATAAAATTACCTCATTAGCACCAACACTTTCCAAGTCAATCTTACAAGTCTATGTCTCATAATAGATAGTATAAATTCTACTATTGCAAAAATAACATATTCTCCACCTAATATCACTATGAAAATAAACAAACATTGGAAAAGAACACCTATGCCTCCCCAACATTTTCCTACCCCCATCTTTTACATCAAAACACTACCTTTCTATTCCAACTTAGCTCAATCCAAATACTCATCTATATACTCATATTATATTGATGGCTCTTCTCCAAGAGATCACTCCTTGTAATTTTAGGTATACACCTAAGTTAAGAGGGTATTTGATGTGAGGCTAATTATCTTAATTATTGTATTTAAGTTGATTGTATTTTTACATAAAAAGCTACAAGGGTAATATTTCCAACATCCTATGTTTTTTGTAAATTCATTCATGTGATTTTTTAAATGGGGCTATCTTACATATAAAATTTAAGTGTCCAATTATTTTCCACCCCCACCCTTCTTCACAATTTTTTTCTCTTCCCTCTACTATACACATGTATAGGATATATGAAATGAAATCAACAACAATCAATTCAATTCAAGTGTCATTGATTGATTGGAAATTTTTAACTAGTAAAGGCCAATTGTCCACTAAAAATACAATTGAAAATCGTGGTAGGTTCCTATGGAGTCAATTAAGGTTGGATGTTTGCAAAATTTTGACACAAGGTGTGAACATGTATCCCCTTAGTGGGAATATAACTTTTTTCCAATTAGGTATCTAAATCAAAAAATTTGTTGCCTTGGATTTTTTTGGGCTACCTAGGCAATCTAGGCATGTTTTGCAAAAATCCTCATTAAGTATTGAAATTTGGCATCTATGTAACTAAAAAAATATGCTTACAATTTTTCAAAAATAAAAATTTAGTTCTCAAATCACATTCCAAGAGGAGTCAAACTTTGTTAGTTGCGTTGAGGTGACTTCAAGAAAAGAATTCTTCAAACTTCAAGCCTTATCATCTTGCTAAAAGTTCTTGAAATTATTTTTGCATATATTCTCAATGTTTGTCTCTAAATTTTTACTATTTATATTTCCAACAAAAGTTTCCTCATTACCCAAAATATCATTAAACTAAAATGACTAGTGTATTGCCAATTCCTTGCATTGCAAATTGATTTAGAGTAAGTTAGATTTTATCTTTGCTTCTAAAATTGTTCATGAGTAAACCTAACATCATAGACTTATGAATGGTTAAAATAATCATTTTTGTGTAGAGGAAAAATTTTACTTCAAGAGGGTTCAAATTTTGTTGATCCTATTTTGTAGGAATGAAAGAAAGTTTATTTTCTCACCTCAAATGTTACAATCTTTCAACCCACTTTGTCAAATGGGCTGAAATTTTTTCTACACATTGCCTTACTTGTTTCATACACTTCTGTATAGTTTGAATTGAAAGAAAAAAAATTCAATTTTGGATTTTGGACAACACATCAAATATTGGCAATTTTGGTGACTTTCCTTCTTCTAAAAAACCCTCTAGCCTTTGGAATTAATAACAAGTTGACCATTGAGCACTTCAAAATACCCACTAAAAACAATTTGTGTTTAACACAAATTGCTTCAAAGATTGAAGTTAAATGGACTATAAACCCTATCCTAGTGTTGTACAATTTTCTATTCATTTAACTCACTAGTGTGAACCTCCCTTTTCATGCAATGTGACAATTTTTGCCAATTGTAGTCAATGTCTTACATTTACACTTAATTTCTTTGATATGTGCACTACTAGTACCCTAGCACAATTTCAAATAATTGCCTTTCAATATAGATTTTTTTGACAATGTCAATTTTAACATCCACATGAAATTATCTATCCACATCTATCCACACTTTACTATAAAAAATTGCCCAACCCCTATCTATTAAGGCTAACTTATCAATAAAAATTCCTATAATGTAATATTTTTATATAGCCTAACTTTTATATACATATATATGTAGCATTTCATGAATCCAATAGTAGCCCTCCATAAAATGTAAAATTTTACCCCTTTGAATGAAAAAAGACTTTATTTTTTAACTCACACAATTTTCTAAAAAATCAATAGTGAACTTCCAAAGTCCCAAAGAAATTCCACCAACCTCAGGACAATGGATTTCCAAAACAATTGAATATGGCATTTACACCCACCCACCCCCAATATCAAAATAAAATTGTCTCACAGACTTCCTAGACTCTAAAATATACTATTTATCAAACTTACAACCATATATCAATTCCCACAAATCTTTTAGACTAAATATCCAACTAAACCAACATATAAATTTATAGAGAGTCTGAACTCACTATAACTCATATCCACTCAAATTTACAAACCTACAACATAACCACCCCCAAAAAATCATATCTCCTGCCATAAAAAGCATGATGAAAAATAAAACCCAACTACTCACAATATATAAAGAAAAGCACATTGACATACATAATAACGAAGTAGCTTGACACATTATTTAGCCAAATCTAGATCTTTTCAATTGCATCAACTTCTACATGACAACAATGAAGACACACATTCCAAATCCTTCTACCTTCAATGAGACGATTGTCCCTCTTCACATTTAGCATCATATAAAGGTCCCATTTGTTCTTGCCATAGATATTTAAATTAACAAAATATGAAAAATAGTATTAGAAATTGTTCAAAATTTCTCAAGAATAAATAAATGGACAAACAATGCAAATATAGATTATATATTCTCTAATTATAGCTTCTAGAATAACCTCCAAATCATAAAGTTAACAAATAAATTCTACAACTAGTACAATTCAAATATGGTCAATACATGGGTAATGTATAAAAACATCTATTTTAGGCCTTTGGCCTATTGAATACCCCAACACAACTTGCTCCTTTTGTAACATACAACAACCATATCATCACAAAGTTCCTTTGTTACAAATTGTCAAGAATAATCATATGATTATCGTCAGGCACTACTTTCATGTCACATTTGTTCATTTGGAAACATTGTTACAACACAATATTGACATTCATGATTATAGTGCGGTTTAGGCATGTCATTCATATTTGAGTTTGAAGTGTTAAAGTTACACGATAACTATGCATGACTGAAAATGTATGATTTCAATGGTTTAGTGATGGGTGATTGACTTTGTACAGTATTAATGTTTATTTAAGACATATCAAGCTCATGCAATAATTACACAACATCATGTCAATGCATAGTTATTGCACTAATATTGCATTTTTTTATCTTTCACAATTTTAGTAACTATGAGGTCAATTGAAAAGCAAGAATCTTGTTCAAAGTAGAAATTCAGACCTCATTTAGGCATAGCATAATCAATTTTTTCAAAATACTTTGAACTAAAAAAATGTTGTTAAATCAAGTTAGCTTTCATCTCCAAAAAACCGTTTGAGATTTCAAGTCTCCAATAAAAAGTTATGCACAAAGTTCAAAGACAAGTTAGAAGTGACATTTTTTTGGACATTTTCAAACATTCTTTCTGAACTTTGTGCATAACTTTTTATTGGAGGCTTTAAATCTCAAATGGTTTTTTGGAGATGAAAGCTAACTTGATTTAACAACTTTTCATAGTTCAAATTATTTTGAAAAAAATTATTCTATTATGCTTAAATGAGGTCTGAATTTCTTCTTTCAACAAAATTCCTACGTTTCAGTTGGCAATCCTGAGCGGTCATGCTCTCATCTTCAAGTTATCCCATATCCTTTGAGTGTTTGTGACGAACTATGGATTTTAGTATAAAAAGGGCCTCTCCATCATCCAACCTCACTCAATGCTAAAGAATTGATTCTTTCTCTTCGTCATCAAGTTTCTCGATGGCTTGTAGATGAATTCAATTCAAGCTATATTTTGGATGGCTTGTAACCCCTCACTGCCCAAGGCTTGAACAAATCCAAAAACAACATTTTTTTTGAAATGTAATAGATATAACTTTCACTGAGTTATAGAGATCTCAATCATACAATATTGTAGTGCACTTGTCGTAAATTACATGCACCAAATTTGGTGTCATTTGGCCACGTAGATTGCAAGATTATAATGTTTTAGTGTGGAAAAAGGATGCTGAAATTTTCCTAAAAATACAATTGGAGGCAAAATTCGATTTCTAACTCTACTCAAATGAAGAAAATTTAAACTATAAAGTAATTCAAAATCAGCATAAAACACATTGATGAAAAAAAAATTCATTCAATTGATTCATTGTCTTTGCAAAATGACTTTGAAATGTCCAAAAATAGCAAGAAAAGTTGCAAAAAATACATCAAAAACTAAACCTCCTTCTACCAAAATGCTTCTTATTCACTCATAACTTCTTGGATTGATATGAAATTTTATATATACAAACTACACTAGTATGCACAACTTTTCCAAAACAAATTACTGGAAACGAACATTGTATGAAGAAGAAACAAGTTGTCGAAGTTCACTATAATCCAAAAATGTTGGGAATTTGAACTTTGAATTGCTCCCAAACATTCAAAACATCTTGGATTGACATGAAAATTTTACTGCAATAACTAGAATTCAAGGGGAACATAACCCAACAAATTTTTATTGAAAATGAACTTTAGATGAAGGAGATACAAGCCCCTGAAGTTGCAGCTATCAAATGCAATTTGCCGAACTCAAATTGAACTTGTGAACTTCAATTGGCCTCCAAAAATTCATTTCATCTTGGATTGATCTGAAAAATTTACCACACAATCTAAAAGAGAGAGTGCAAATTTTTCAACAAGTTTTATTGAATTTGGACATTGAATGCAAAAGTTACAACACTTTGAATTTGACCTAAGGACACTTTTGGTCCCCTTGGGTGGTGAGGGGTTAAGGGATTTCTTCACTATGCGATGAAGTTTCTTGGTGGCTTATTGATGGTGAATGATCATGGAGTTGGTGGTGAGGTTTGTGGTGATTGTAGTTCATTTTGAAGCCACAATAGTTTATTTTTCAAATTACAAAATGTAAGCACCTAATTAATAAACACTCAAATCCATTTTAGTTTATATCTTGATAATTGCACCATATGATAAGAGATATTACAATACAAATAGCAATGATATTATTGTCATAGATTTTCCGTGTACTGAAACGCACATAAAATGCACGACAATGATAACTAATTTACATATATAATTTGTATCTTTTTCGTTCATTTGATTATCATATTGAAGCCACCTTGTTAATACCAATCAAAAAGTAGTGCCAAATCGATTTAGTAATCATGTGCATCGTAATGATGCGATAAATTGTAAATTAACATGTACACCTATGAAACAAGAACAACCACACAATAATTGTTGACAATCTATAGGTTCTAAACTTTTTGATGATAGTTATATGGTTGTATGTATTACTCAACTGCGCATACATGCTTTCCGCACCCAAATACATAATATAGCAACACAAAAAATCCATAAATTATTCTAGTCTTCTTCCCTTTGACTAGACAATTCACTCTACACCCAAAATTCACAATGTAATATATTGAATTCATCTTTTTGCAATGCTTGCTTTTTACTATACCAAAAGTTGGTAAAAAGAAACCGTAGTCAAAATTAGTTGTGGTTTTATTTTACCAACTTTTATTATTAATAGTGAAAGATTGATGTTGTCAATTGGTTTGCTACATATGGTAGTCTGCTCTAATTCCGCCCCTATTCTCACACCATCCCTAGCCAGAGTCTGAAATGGACATTAACATGTTGTAAAATGGATATGTATAAAGCATTGAATGTTTTGTCAATGATGTCAAAGCGGTTTAACATTTGTAAAATATTTCTTTATACTTTGCTAGTGGATGGAATAAGAGCTAAGGTAGGTCCATTTTTGAAATTTTTACCTATATTCAAATAAAATTTCCCCCACAACTTTGAATGCCGATATCCTCCAATCTGTATAGTCAAACTTCATGAAATTTTTACAACATGATTTCATACGAGTATAGTTCAAGATCCTATGGTTCAATTTTTTAAATTTTAATTCTTTTTTCTTGGATGAACACAACAAAAATCGCAATTTCAAGTGATTTTTGCCAAAAAATAGGCCTTGGCCCTTTAAGAGTAAAGTTTAGTATAGGTCGCATGTTGGAACCCTGTCTAATACTTTCTGCATGCTACAGTGCTTATTTTTGGTGAAGCCATATCTTTTTTCAGACTATGCATGTGTAGGTTTTGTAAGGCCTACGATCAAGAGATAGGTGCTTATGGCAGAATTCTTTAGAAATTCTTAAGTAATTCAAAAATGCTTTGAAAAACATGGAACCACTTGAATTAGATTCCACATCAATATTTCTTCAAGTGAAAAATAAGGAAAAATAATTTCGTGCATCTAATAACCATCAAAAAGGCCAACTAGCCCTTAAGGTAGGAGGCTTGAAATCCACATAGGCTCTAAAACTGCCCACCTCCTCAAATGTACATGGATTTTTTTTCATCTTTGCAAGGATGTACCAACAGTGTACATTTGAGGAGGCGGGCGATTCTAGAGCCCTATGCCATTTTGACTTCAAAAATTCATAACTAATTCCACAAAGCTCCAAAAATTATGAAACGACTTGGCTTAGATGTCAATTCCACTTGTCTTTCAAGGAAAATTTACTGAAAAATATTTCAATAAGTTTCACCTCCCCAAAATTTAATTTCAGCTCTTAGATGGGCGCTTTATGGACCTCCTACCTTAAATGGTCACTTTAAGAGTAGACTACCATATAATTGTCCCTCAAACTTTCCCTTAAATTAGCCAAATCACCAGGTTCTCTTGCACTAGATGAGCTTCAAGCTTGTTGTCTTAAGCTAATAAACTACAAAAGCACTGAAGATCACTAGCATGGGCTTCAAACCTTGGTCATTCAAGACTTCTTTTGCCGGAATCCAAGTGTGTTGATTGTGATGATTTAAGTGGCAATATAACTCGTCAAGAAATACATCCAAGAATATATAGGTAATTTGTTGGCATTCAAGTTGCTCAACCACTGTTTGAAGTAGGTATTGCTATAGTCAATGATAGCTTGTAAGCTGTGTAGAATGTTCCTCCAATTGCCTTTGCCTTAGTAGAAATCCATCGTCTTCAAGTATTGCAAAAAGGTTTGAACATTGAGATCAACATCCTCCTTTCTCAACTTAGTCACAAGTAGTTTGGTGTGGACACGGTTGCCAAACTTGTTCCCATTGATAAGCAATTTTCAAACTCGCTACTCCAGGTTGAGGTTTATCTTAGTTCCAACTTTGGATGCACAACGACTTTTTGTAATAGTGTCTCATCAACATTGAACAAACGAATTGTTTATTGTGTCACAATCTCACTCACTCTTGTAACTACAACAAAGACTCTTGTAGGATTTGAGCTTCTTTCATTCAGTGACCAATGGTCTAATTCCAAGAAGGTGTTTATGAATGTCGATAAGAATGTGGAATTCATTTGGAATGGTTGGGGGAAGATGTGTGTCTATGTGCGGACATAGTCATGGTGTGGAAGAGAAACAGAGCTTGAAAAAGAGTGAAGAACCAAAGCTTTTAAATGCAAGTAAATTTAAGAGGTATTGATTAGGGATTAGGATATTATTTATGGGTAAAATGGTGAGTTAATAAAGAAGAATGTTTTATTTTGTCTAATTCTATTATCCCCTAAAGGACCTAGGCACATTTGGGGTACAAATTGTCAAAAACTGCCACTTTTTATGGTAGCAAGAAAAAAATGAAAAAAAAGTGTTTTTTTTCAAAATTCAACCATACAAATTTGTACTAGACTTCTTTGGGAACACATAGAATTTTTTGTAGAAATTTTAACAGAATAGATTGAAAGATTATAACGCTTGAAGTTAGGTGAAATTTTTTTATTCTAACCTTGTTCAACAGGGCCAACAAACTTTAACTCCTTCTAAAATGAGATTCTTACACAAAATATGGTTATTTTTTTGACATTTTCATCTTGCACAATGAAAGCTACACACTTGCCAAATTCCAAGATCAAAGGAAAAGTTTTGCATATGTTGCCCAAAGCTACCCAAGTTGCCTGCAAAGTTCAAGGCATCATAACTTTTGTTCTAGGCACCTAATAAAAAAAATTAGATATTCAAAAAAGAAGTACATAGTCACACATCTTGTCCAAATTTTATGAACATTTGACCAAAAATGACTTCATAGAAACCTACTGAAGATTTCTTGTGTACATTGAACAGACACTTGGTCCTTTAGGGGGTATCAGACTAAGTTTTGAGACGTGGTAGATTCAGCTATCTCCTACAGGGGTAAGTATTGAGTCACATACAATGCCCACTGGGTACGGATGTGGGACCTGTAACAAACAACAAACTCTTGAAGTTGAAGTTACTTTGGTTCCCCAAAAGGACTGAAATTATTTTAGACTATTTCTTCTTGGAGTTTTTTTTGTTTGACACAAACAAAGGAATCCTTTTACTACAAGAAATAGAAGTACAAGAGCCAGGGACCACCGCACAAGTACAAACTAGTACATGAAGTCTAGCCCTAGCCCATTTCCAACACAAATATCCCTATAGTCAAGCTCCTTGTGAATCACTTTTTTTTCCTAACTTGTCTCACAATATCCCTATGACGGATACAAGAATATGAAGAATTCATTGTGGTACAGTTACCATATGTGGAAAGAAAAGTCTTCAGGTATGTTGAATTGCAGTCAAAGTAGGATTGGAATATCCAAATTTTCCTACACTATTTTACATGTTTTCTGAGTCAGCATAAGTCAGTTTGACCATGGAGTAAGGAAATGGACTGTCTGGCACTACCCAATACTGACCCTCACTGGAGGGGATGTCCTGGTAAGTTTGTAACTGAGGTGGGGATATCCTCATAAAATTGTATCTGAGGACAGCATGAATTCATAACTGAGGCAGGGATGTCCTTGTAAATTTGTACGTACGTTAATTTAGGGTTTTGACTGGAATTTGGAATTGAGGAGATTTCCTTGCTAACTTATAGTAGAACCACCCATTACCAGCCACTCAAGCATTTTGTGCATGATCTGGAGTAGTAGAAGGCATAGTGAATTTTTTGCCCTGTATAAAAATAGAAGTGATGGACGTTGTCAAATTGTCATAATTTTTTCATTGAACCCAAATTGTTATGAATTTTAGAAGCCAAAAATTGGCATCCACCCATCCCCAACACATAGAGTCATCCATCACTGCTCATCTAAAGACTAATTTGGCTCACAGAACAAAGCACGCATGTCATAACAGTGATGGCTAGAAGATGGGGAAGAAACCAAAAAAACTAATGATTAAAAATCAGTCATCTCTCTGTTGAATTTCCCATTACCTATACATTGACCATGGTGGGGCTTGGCTGGTCAAGGGTGGTTCCACCATAAGTTAACGTAAGTTTGTGCTAACTTCAGACAGAGAGGAGAGAACAATCAACAAATTGGCGGATTCAATCAAATTGGTCAAAATGACACATGGACCAATGAACAAACAGTCCTGCCAACTACGCAGCCAACCATGATGGGCCATGTGTGACTTAAGTTACATGGGCAAGTGCAGTCAGTCCACAATTTAAGCTAAGTTAAGCTTATTTTTATTTGCAAACTTTATCAAATGCACAGATGTGATCACACGTAAGTTAACTACAGTACTGTACAGTACTAAGCTGACTGTACAGTATGATAGGCCATTTTTAGAAGAGGAACCACTCCCTGTATAGTCTGTCTTTTGAGTGGATAGTGAGGAGGCTGTTTGAGGCAATTAAATTTGGGTTCAATTTTAATTGCACAGCCCCCCCAGCCTTGTGTGAAAAAACAGTAACCCCTGGGTGAGAATTTTACAGGACCCCCCTTCATTCTTGTATTTTCCAAAACGAAGTCGAAATACAATCGATATGGGATAATCTGCATCTGTTTTTGTTTTCCGTATCTATATCTGCATCCGTATCCATGTATATGGTATATGTATCTATGTATATGGTATACATATCCATATATGTCTGTATCTGTTCTTCGTATCCATATACATATCCATATATATATGGTATGTGTACGGTATCAGGATCAACGGCGAGGAAAGGGGTGTTTTTATTTATTTTTTAAAAAGATCAATTGACTACTAATTTTTTGGGGGAGGGGGGGGGGCGCCTAATTAATTGAGCAAGAATTGCTCTATCTTTTCAGTAGATAGTATTGTAGTTGGTCAATTTCTATTCAGCTATTAGCAACTAAAGCCTGGTTAGCAAGTTCCTTTTCCAACATTATTATTCATTTTGGGAAGGAAAGAATAAAGCCTGCTGCCAAAAAGGGCTTCATTTTCAAATATTCAAACTCAGCAGTGGCAGAGGCAGGGTGGGTGTCTTTGGGCCAGGTATTGTGCAGAAAAGAGATGCCATATATTCCTTCTAACTTACCCCCACAAACATGGGAGGATATCCAGGGAAAAGCACTAATAATGGCAGAAGTTTTTTAGTTTTTTTGTAAACATGGGTGTTGAAGAAACATGTCACACTGGTCCATGTGTTTGAAGGAAAGAAAAACAAAATCAAACATGTCACACTGCATGTAGAACAGTGTTGGGGAAATTTACAGAGGTCCTTGAGCTGATTTGCTCCTTTCCAAGAAAATGGACCGTCTTTTCCATAGTATGCGTGTATAAAAGCTCATCAAGTTATGCAATTATTGCTGGCCTTTTTTTACTTCTTGGCGATTTTCAAAATAATTTTTTTTTCAATGGTCACCGGTTGCATCCTCTCATCCACAAAAAGTATTGGATTATTTCCTTTGATGTAAATTTCTCACCAGCCAACTGAAGTTGGCACATGTTAAATTGCAAAATGAAAGTAATAATTAATATTGCATTCTTGGCAAGAATTGAACTTAGCAAACTCCTTCATCATTTGAAGGTTGAGGATCCTCTCAACCCACACAATATGTAGTTGAGGATGGTTATGAAAGGTTTACATGAAATCAAAAGGGTTTAGTTTCAACCTTCTTCAATTGGTTCTTTTGTTGTCTCTACAAGGTACTGCTTAAGAGTGCCACGGTATAAGTGGTGAAACTTAGAAGAATTCTTCTATCAGACAATAGCATCTCCTAGTAAGAACTTTATCAAAGTCTTTCAATCAAAGTCCTTCAATGATACTAGCCAAATTTGATGTTGTCATGTGAATTCAAATTTTTGCTTGATGTTGTTATGCACACAAAAAGCCTTCTCATAGGTCATGGTGCTTTATCTGATTGACACTCAACAATTTCATCAAGGAATAACATGTTAAGATACTCTAATTTTAAAGATGGGCTCCAACTAATCAAAGCCTATTTGTCTCCAAAAGTTCTATCCATCTACTTCAGACAAACTTCTTTATAGATTGAAAGCAAAAAACTCTAGCATTCAAGCTATTATGTGTGGGGTTGATACCAATGACAATTGACATCACCTAACTGACTATCAACCATTGAGATTTTTTCCATGGCAGTTAAAATCCACCAAGTATTGGATGGAGGTAGTAAAATATCCTCCCATTTTTAGGGGGAGGGCACCAATTGGTTTTTAGTCCTACAAATTTCTTTCTAGTTTTGCATCTTTCATTTTCAAAATGCAACAAGTTTTTTTCCACTTCCTTGAGCAAACCTTGAAATAGCCACTGTTTTTTCCTGACCATTAGTGCAAAAGTTTGATATCTTGGTAGTCAGCATCAAAGAGTTTAGTTGATGGGTGTGAGGGTTTAAAAACCAACTTTTTTGCATGCTTTCTAGGAGACCCCTAACATTACAAAACTTTAATTCTCAAGTTCCATCTACTAATAACTACTTTATCAACCACAAAATACAAATATGGATGTGCAAAATTGATTGAAACAATCAACTTTCTATTGCATCTTCTAACTCTTTAACCTCTTAATTAGCTCTCAAAGATGATTTGCTTGCAATTTGTAAATAAAACAAATTGGCATTACAATCTTTATAATGCCAAGTCCAATGTTCAAGGCAACTATATTACTCTATCATTGGCTAATGAGGAGAAGATCATAGCATTGTTCCAAACACCCACAGATTCTTCTACTATGCCTATTGTAATTCCTAATAAAAAAGATGGAATCAATTTTATTTCCATTGATTCATTCTTTGGAGATACATTTTAATTAAAGTGACTATAGAAAGAACAACTCCAAATACTAGTTTTAAATGGTTGACATACATTAAGGACCTATTCATCAAAAGTCCCACCCTTGATTCTCATAAGGTAGTAAAAACGATTTTTTTAAAACTATAAACATACTTCATTAGAAATGAGACTCTATATTAACTAATTGTAGTTAGATAATTGCTAAAATCATTATAAAATTCAAAATTATAGAAAAGGTAGATAAGAAGGAGGTGAATTTGTTATGTGAGTCAATATGAATATACTTTTAAGTTACATAGTCACTTCATTTTCTTCACTTTTTTTTTGATACAAATGTGTTGAACAACACATTGCGAGGATTTCTCTTGGGTGGAGAGGTTGGTTTCACACTGTGAGGGTTTCTATTGGGTAGAGAGGTTGATTTCAAGCTAGATAAACGAACATGTCACATTTCCTTCACTTTGAAAAATCCCCCAAATGAACCTTTATTATAAAAATAGGCATAATTTCTCTTACATGAAGACGAACAACTACCTCCAACAACCGCTCTCCCATTCACAATCTTTATGATTATTTTCCCAAGGGACAGTCTACTTTCAGGTCACCTAGTCCACTCATTCCTTAAATTTGATTTCTCCCCTTTCTATTCCTATACAAATGAAGGGATCTTCGTTGCTGAGAAAGAACCAAAATACTCCGTAACTTACAAGCAACCTTGAGACGGCGCACTTCCTTCAACCGCTCTGGCTTTTACCGAGCCATTCTGTTTTCACGACCACGCCGCGCTCGCATCTAAATTTGGCTCCGCGTGGTTTCCTTGCCTGGACGGACTTGTTCTGGAATTTTGCTTTTGTAGAAGAATCCTTCCTTCCGGCATCTAAATTTGGCTAGTAAGCTTAAGTTTAGTGTGTTTATTGCGAGGAACAGGTCTGCATTTGGATTTTCACGGCGAATCCTGGCACGCAAATTTTGCCGCTTGGGCTTGTGTTTGCTCTTAAGAGAACATGGCTCGGATTGAAGCATCCTGGAAGAATTTTAGTACTTCGAATTTGGGTATGAGTGTGTTTATTGCGGGGAATGTGTTATAGCGTTACTCGAAGAAATCCCTACACTCTAGTTTTAACATCTTTGGAATAATTTTGGCACTTGAAATTTAGTTGTGTGTGCGTTTCTTGCGGGGTCTTGCCGCTTGCCTGGGAAATTCAGGGTTTCCTTTCGAAAATGGACGTTTATTCGACTGAAGAAAGAGCTAAAACAATATGAGTTTTTAATGAAGAATTCTGGCACTAGAGTTTGTGGCTGTGGGTCTGCTTTTGAGGAGACAAGTTGTGGTGTTTAGCGATTTCGGAAAAACTGCGGCACTAGGGTTGGCTGGAGAGGTGTCTCTTGCGGAAAATGGTGACTTGGAGTTGATGGGAAGAGAAATGCTTGTGACGGAGGGTTTGGGGATGGAGGAAGAGGAGGGGGCGGACATGGCTGAGGACTTGACTGAGTTGGTAGCCAAGCTTAGTCGAGGGAGCTTGGAAGAGAAGCGGGCGGCAGTGAAGCAGTTGCGCTTGATGGCGAGAGGAGAAGATAAGTCTCGGGGTTTGATCGCGGATGCGGGGGGGATTGAAGCTCTCCTTCCTCTGTTACAGTCAGCTGACGCCGACATGGAGGAGAACGCTATCACCACGCTCTTGAACCTCTCGGTGAACCCGGAGGTTCGCCTCTGCATCACGCAGACGGAGGGCGCCTTGGACGGCATTCTGAATCTCCTGTCCTGTGGAAAGTCGCCTGTGGTCAAGGAGAACGCGGCGGCGACCGTGTTCAGTTTGTTGATTGTGGAAGATTACCGGGAAGTTGTTGGAAAGCATCCTGTGGCCATTCCCGCCCTGCTTGCGCTTTTGCGAAGCGCTCCCACGCACCGCGGCCGCAAAGACGCCATCAAGGTAAGCTTGCTTGGAACGCTTTAGGGCTTGATTATTTTCCTTGTGGAATACGCCCTTCGTTGCTATTCGCGGGATGTTCTCATAGTTTTCCAACAAATGAAATCGCGAAGAGTTTCATCAGGTTATAGCATTTTAGCGTCTTGATCGATACCTCGTGATGTTTTTCTGAGAGAGCCTTCGAGGGCTTCGAGGTGTAGATCTTTTCATAAACCTCAATGGGTGGAATAAAGCTTTGAAACCCTAGCTAGCAATTTTCAATCGGTTGCTGTGATCTGCATACTGAGAATCAGAATACGACGAGTGGCTTCTATAAGCGCATTGTTTATAGCTTTCCGACAAGCCATCACTTACTTGATGTGGCCCACAAACGAGCAAGGAATTTTCAAAAACGAACTCCTTGTTAGCCCTTTATGTAGTCGTATTCGTTGCATACCTTCGATTGCCTGCTGTAATCTCATTTGCTTAAGTTAAAAGGCGTGTTATAAGTCACAAGAGGCTTATTATCAGTGTCTTTCCAACAAGACACCACTAAAAACATCTGGTTAAGATTTGAGTGCATTATCTAATTAAAAAAAATTTGATTGCAGAATTTGGCGTCCATATTTAGGGTTTGATGTTTTGCGCTTGTTCCTCTCCAGGGTCTCTTTCACCTCTCCTTACACGAGAGCAACAAGCCGCGGGTGGTAGCGGAAGGCGGTGTGAAATTACTAGTGGCCACGATGCTTCAGCGGCGGAGTGCTCTCGTAGACGAGTCCCTCTCCGTCCTCGCCGTTCTCGCCTATTGCGAGGAGGGCGCAATTGCCATCATCGAAGCGTCTATTCTGCCGAATCTCGTGGAGTTGATGTCCTCGGGCGCGCCGCGGACGCGGGAGAATGCACTGGCAGTGCTACTGGCTCTCTGTCAGGGGGGTGATGTTCGCGTCTTGGACCGAGTGGCTTTCTACAACAACCGGATCGTTTCCACATTGTGTAGCTTGCTAGTGATCGGCTCCGACCGGGCGAAGCGGAAGGCCAAGGAGCTCATGAACATCCTGGTCATCACCGACAATTCGGATTTATCAGGTAGTCTAAGGAAATCTTCGATATCTTCCCCGTACTATGCAAGTACTTCCTTGGGCTTCAGCAATTCGAACCCTAGATCCCGACCTTGATGCTCACTGTAGATGGAGGCTTACATGATTTTTTCTGGTTCTCTATGATCATCTTCATGCATCCGCTGAAGGCGGCACACCAGGATTCCAGAAAAAGGGGGAAACTGTCAGGTGTGATGTTATAGCAGAGGGAGAGGAGGAAGAACTTTGGTTCTTTGGCGTTCGTCTCATCGTTCAAGGTCCCACATCAAAGCTCACTCGACAATTTAGAGCAACTTGGGAGCATTGATTTGTAGCATCACCCTGCGGCATCAAAAATTGTGAGGCGGGTGCTACTTTTGTCCAATTGTTGCTAACCCACAATTACATTATATACCACTGTTGGAGGGTCCCTTTTTTCTCCCTTCTGATGCCATGTGTTCCATGCTTTGACATCAAGCATGCGTGTCCACCTTGGGATTGGTTCATGGTTCTGCAGGAATGTTTCGCTCTCAAAGATTGGATTGTAGGCATCTCGGGGAAGCATGTCCGTCTTCTCCAGGAAGGAGGGGTCCTTGTATATAATGTTGTGATCCGTTCTTGATGTATTTTAGTCGAAGTTTGACTAGACCAATGGAAGATGAAATCGGCATGAGCTGTTCGTTATTCCTTTGTTTGAAAATTAGAGGAAGCATGTAGAAATAGATACTCCAACCCCAGATGGTTATTGAACAAAATCAGGATTGTCAAATCTTGGAGATCTGAGAGCGCGGGAAGGATAGGGATTATGACTCTAGATCCTTCAACCTTGTGGGGGTTATGTACTACATAACCGAAGGGGTCGCAGAGCGGGGGGCGAGCTAGTTATCGGACATAACCGGCTGCATCCAGCTGAAGCCTCTGCCGCGGATCTGTACGGGATTCTGTGAACCACGAATGGAGCTCGCGATTTTTTTGATCTTTATGGCGTATAATCTTCGAGCTTGTGTCGAATCAAATAGCTCTAATTCAGCGACACACTCTTGGCTGCCAGTTATATCCTTGTGTTCAGTTGAGAAGGCTTGAAGAGGCAACCCTGTTTGTCATCCTGTTCAACAATGGCGACAACCTTGCGGGCGCAGAGAGGTGGAGAAACTGATTGTTGCTGGATCGATTGACAAGTAAACGGAGAATGAGTCCGTGCATCAGTTCATATGGTGGTGATTTTCCATGTTCTATGCTTTAGAACATTGACACAGTCAACGAATTTCCTCCAGTTCCTTTGAAGGCTCGGCCATGGCAGACACGGATTAACTGTTCTTACTGAGGCGAAGTACACATAGAAATACCATTCTTACAAGATGAGGTACCATCGATACTTTATGAGTGCTTCAAAGAACGTGGGGCAGGTGCTTATTGCTAACTGAAGGTATTAATGACAAGATCTTTGCAGAGGTTGGATAGCCATAGGTGTGTATTGCACTGAAGAGTACTTTTGCAAATTTTATCCCAATTCTGGGAGCTTTTGCACTCAATGAGTGAGTGAAGTTGACTGTTTGGGGGTTCGGCGTCCTGTATGTGCTCTTGCACGCGCAGTTCATGACTTCGTGACCTTGGAGGTCTTGCAAGTCTTGCTAATTAGGCTTACGGAGTTTGGGCCTACAACCTAACTTAGATATGCAGATTCATGATTTGGCTTCCGTCATCACCATCCAAGTCTCCCTGCTTTAGCTCCTTGTAATATGTCAAGTACAACAAAAGTCATGTTAACCGAGTGTCTGACTTCGATCTGGACTTGAGACAGAAACTGAGTATAAATGAGCTATGATTTCTGCTTCAGCTTAACTTTGGTTTTGTCAACTTCCAATGCTAGCTTCCAATCCTGCGAGATAATGAGAAGCGCTGTGTGGTGATTACAAGAGTCGTCATCGACTCAAATGTCCGGGTAAACCAGAGACAGTATTGGCAACTATGATCTCTGAAATGCAAGCAGCGTTTTTTTATGTAACAAATGTTAACTTGGACAGGATTACGTGAAGCTCTGAACTATTGTGATAGAATGGTATTGTGTGTAAATGTGATATTTAATGGAGCATTTTGGTTTCAATTGTGAAGGCGGTTGTTGAATTCTGTGAATCACATCTGTATGCATCTTTTGAGACTTAATAGAGTGACATGGAAAGCATAAAAGAAGTTTGGAATTGTGTATGTCTGTTCCCTATGGTTTGGTTAGAGAATAGAGGATGTTACATTTGTAGAGGTCTACTTGTAATTCAAGTGTGTGTAAAATGGATAAGCCATGCTTTAAAGGAAGTCCTTCTAAATGTGTGTCGCGCATAAAATTATTCATCAATGGAGTTCAAATGTCATTTGAGTTAATGTAGGATAACCTAAATGATGTAGGACAATCTAAAGTGTCCCATACTTTATCAAAGATTAAAATATGATTTAATTTGCTATAGGTAGAATCTCTCTAAAGCAATAAGATTGGGATTGGTCTGACACATTAGATAAGAGAGGTTATTGCTTTAGGGAGGGGCATGATCTTTGAATGTAGTTCATATTGTTAAGTCGGGACCAACAATCAATGCGGTCTGACAGAACTTTATTGAATTAGAGAGTATTGACTTATGGAGGTTCTATCTGTATTTGTCTTCTCTTTTTGAGTCCTTGTTGGTTGTATTGACTTTCTCAATGTTGGCTTCTTCAATTGGTTTGATCTTTGAATTTTCAACACCTCACAATTTTTATATGTTGCCTTTTAGATTTTACTATATGAGGATTCTAACCTTGTTGAATAATGTTATGGCATGCAATTAACCCTTATACAACTGGTTGGTGATCATGGAAATCATCCCTTTTGGAATTGTGTGACATCATCTACTTTAAAAAAACAAAAATACTCATTGGAGGTCAAACTATTGTAGAAGATCTCTCCCTTTTGAACAAGATTTTGGGGATGAATAGTTGCATTTTTGTTTTACACAAAAGGATTTCTTGTTGACTAGAAAATGGTTGTGGCATCGTTTAAGGGTTAAGGATGTCAAGATGTACCCCTTAATAAATAGTTAGTGGAACATAACCTTTTAGAAATGACTTGAACAAATTAGTGAATTGAGTTTTTTTTAAATCACCATAGTTTGGACTTAAAATTTGAGCTTAAAAGGAAAAAATTCTTGTAGAATCTCCAAAAATTTAGAAGGAATTTTTAATTTTTGGTTCTAAGCTTTATTGATAAATATTGATTAGGCTAGTGGTAGATAATCATATGGATTTGATCTATTGAACATAATTTCTTATTTGTTTTTGAAAGTCATCTTTTCATTATTTTTATAAATTGTACTATCTAGCATATTTTCAAGCTTTTGAAAGTTTATATTAGTGCATGGTCATGAAGGGGCTACACACATTAACACTAGCTAAGTGTATATCTATCTCAATTTCATAACATTCTATGATAACATTATTTGTCAATAAGCCAAAGGTGTGATTAAGAATCATTAAGACTTGTTGTTAATTTTGGTGATTTGAAATGTATTACCCCCTTGTATTAAATTTCATCACTTATATAACTATCTATACCAAGAAAATGTTGAAGAACTAATATACAAATCTACCAACATTTGGATGGATGAAAAAAAAGAATTTCATTGTAAATAAGGTATAGTCACATTCATTCATTATTTAGAATTTAAACATTGAATCTTGAACAAGCTAAACATTTTTATACCATTTGTACCTTTTCAAAGCTATGTAAGGCCATTTTTCAATGTACAAGAATAAAATTAGGACAAAAGATGGAAGAATTAATAAGACAAACCCCAAAACAAATGTCAATTATTACATCTATAAACAAAAAAAATATATTTTACCTTACAAAAATAAAAATATAATACTTTGAACCTTCACACTTAAGTTCCTCCCATTCCAACATTTGAATGTCAAAAAGGATTTAATTTCAAAGTACCACAATGGATCTTCCATGAGTCTTGCTCAATGAACAATGGACATGTGGCAAAAATATCTAAGTCACAAATATTTTCTGCCCAAATTACCCCATGTAATATTTTTCATTTAAAACTTATAAACCCTATGACTTGGGGCCTCCATCCCAACACAAGACCAAATCCCATTGGCCACCCTCTATCATCACATTTTCAAGCACACCGGCCTCGACTCACCACAGCGATCTCCACCGACGAACCGATAAGCGGCCCTGATGACGCCAGGAGGTGCCAGCAAGTCCGAGAAGCGCCCCAAAGGCAAAGCGAAAGCAACCACGAAAAAAGTAAAAGGTCCAGAGACCACCAGAACGTTCTGGACGGAAAGGCTTCTCCCCGTTTCACCATCATCTTCCGCCTTCCCTTCGCATTAGTTTCATCATCTACTCTTTCGCATTGGGAGGGTGCTCACTTATTTTGCTTGCTTCGACGCCAATTTCGCCGGCTGTGCACCTCCTCTCATATTCCTTAGGTCAGAACACGCTCCGGTTTTCATTTCAATCGCTGAGCAAAACGGTACCTGCATCGGTTCCATCTTGAGCGACAAACAAGCGACTTGAGTTTTGGTGTTTTCGGCCATGGCGACTCCCGCTGCTGGACATCCCGGGGAGTCCTCGGATCCGTAACGATCTCTCTCTTTCTCTCTTGGTGTTGTGGTTTGTTATGTCGATTGATCGTGTGGTAGTCGGTCGGCTGTTGGGGAGCTAGGGTTTCTATGGAACCTGGAATTCGATGAAATTGGCCCTTAGAATGGTTGGCTGGCTGTTGGGGCGTGGGATTCGAGACGCCCCTTAGGTTTTCCCGCTTGAGTGTTGGCGTTCTGCGATCAGGGCGTGCGCGTGTTAGGTTAGGGCATGGATGGGTGCGTGCCGAATCGGTTTCCGATTGTGATTGCTGGTGGTCGATGGTTTTGTGCTGCATTTTGGCTGTGCAATTGTGGAAGATAGAGGGAGAACGGTCGGCGGTTCTGCTAATTGTGTGACTTCATGCATGCTCGGGTGCATACAGTTCTTGCGTGATTGGGTTCCAGGTTGGAGATAAATCTGGTCCGGTTTTGTGTTGTTTGAGCATCGGCGCGGATGCGTTAGTTGTGGAAAACGAATGGTTACGGTCGTCTCCGGGGTCATCGATAGGGCATCGTGAAGTGTGGGATGGGTTGCTGGTTTCGGGATTGATGATTCATGTGTGTTTGTGTGGTCGGTCGTGATTGGGAAACTGTATTGCTGGCCTTCTTGTGCAGTGACTGTAGTCGCCGAGGTTTGTGAGTGGTGATGTTGTTGCATGCGATTGCCATTTGTTATGCTCACAGGCCAGTGCGAGACTCATTCTCTACTGAGCTTCGCATGTGTCGGAATCGGATTTGTTGCGCTTCATCGCTGAACGCGTTTCATTGTTTTTGTGGTCCTGCAGCAAGCCAGCTAAGAAGGACTTTTCCACTGCGATTCTGGAGCGTAAGAAGGCTCCCAATCGGTTGATTGTAGACGAGGCCGTGAACGATGATAACTCTGTGGTTGCTTTGAACATGGAGACAATGGAAAAGTTGCAGCTTTTCCGTGGAGACACTGTGCTGATTAAGGTTTGTCTCAGCATTGTCTGGGCATTGAAGCCCTACCTCATGTTGGTTGGAAATTGATTTTTGTTTTACGGGGTTGTCTCTTTAGATTCCGAGCTTAGGAGATGAGGTGCGGCCATTTGAACAGGGTAAGGTTTGCTGTCCTCTTTTCTGATCTGATCGGATCCATATTTCGTGTGCGATGTAGGGCAAGAAACGCAAAGACACGGTCTGCATTGTGCTGGCGGACGACACCTGCGACGAACCCAAGATACGGATGAACAAGGTGGTGAGGGCCAATCTTCGGGTGCGTCTGGGAGACGTGGTGTCCGTCCACCAATGTGCAGATGTGAAGTACGGCAAGCGCATCCATGTCCTTCCGTTCGATGACTCGATCGAGGGAGTGACCGGAAACCTTTTCGATGCCTACTTGAAACGTAAGTGTTTTGCTTTGTCGTTGCGTTTGTTTATTCTCGTTCCATGTTCCTGAGTAATCGTATCCAAGATGGTCCATCTGAATGCTGTGGATGTTGACGAGGAGTTGCGTGGCTGACGATCCTCGTGTCGTTGTTGTGCAGCTTACTTCATGGAAGCGTACAGGCCAGTCCGGAAAGGCGATTTGTTTTTGGTGCGAGGAGGCATGAGGAGCGTGGAGTTCAAAGTTGTGGAGACGGACCCTGCGGAATACTGCATCGTCGCTCCCGACACGGAGATTTTTTGCGAGGGCGAGCCTTTGAGGTGAGTGGGTTTGCATGGGCTCCGAGAGGGGTAATGGCTAGGATGGTGGTGCAGAGCATTAGGACAGAGTAGTTCGGAGAGTCGCGGGAGTGTTTTGGGGATTGATTTACTCATCCTCTGGGCCAGGCCAAACTGAACGGGGATGCCGAGGATTTGAGCCTAATATGTTGTGTTATGTTGAATTTAGGCGTGAGGACGAGGAGCGCCTCGACGAAGTTGGTTATGACGATGTGGGTGGAGTCCGCAAGCAGATGGCCCAGATCCGTGAGCTTGTGGAGTTGCCTCTGCGGCACCCTCAGCTGTTCAAGTCCATCGGAGTGAAGCCTCCGAAGGGTATCTTGCTGTTCGGTCCTCCTGGTTCGGGCAAGACGTTGATCGCGAGGGCCGTGGCTAACGAGACCGGCGCCTTTTTTTTCCTGATCAACGGTCCTGAAATCATGTCTAAGTTGGCTGGCGAGAGCGAGAGCAATTTGAGAAAGGCCTTCGAGGAGGCCGAGAAGAACGCCCCCTCCATCATTTTCATTGACGAGATCGACTCCATTGCTCCGAAGAGGTAATCGGCAGTGTTTTGTCTGCGTTGTATGGGCCGTGTCAAGTGTCTTTTGAGCTTGAGACTTTGGATATGGTTCGACAGCTTTTCTTTGATCTTGTGGATGTTTTTCCGATCTCCGAACCTTTGTTGCATCCTTTTTCTTGAAGTTTTTTGTATCGTACTTTTCATGCAGTTTAGATATTATTTTTTGGGGTACGTTTGCAATGCCTTTTTATTTCGTGCTCCCCAGCATCCATCCAGAAGGAAGCGGATAGGTGACAAGCCCAGTTTCGTTTCTATAATTAAATTTCGTGTTTTCGATTGTTTTTTTTTCAGGGAAAAGACTCAGGGAGAGGTGGAAAGGCGAATCGTTTCTCAGTTGCTGACTCTGATGGATGGTTTGAAGTCTCGTGCGCACGTGATTGTGATGGGGGCCACGAACCGTCCGAACAGTATCGACCCAGCGCTCCGTCGTTTTGGTCGTTTCGATCGTGAGATTGATATCGGTGTTCCCGACGAAGTGGGCCGTTTGGAAGTGGTCCGCATTCACACGAAGAACATGAAGCTTTCGGAGGATGTAGGTTTTTCGTTGGCCAGCTCTTTTGGTTTTGGGATCGCGCGGAGTATTTTTTTTAGTTTTGGTTCGTTTCTGTGTCAGCATTTTCGGGATGGTTGAGCATCTGTTTTATTTTCCTTTCCGGTTCTGCATTGTGTGTCTTGTGCGAATTTGAATTCTGTGATTTTGGAATCTGGATGTTTGGGGTTTGCATCGTTGTTCGGCTGACGGTTTCGTGTGTGGTTCTGGAAATGCAGGTCGATCTGGAGAGGATCGCCCATGACACGCACGGTTTTGTGGGTGCGGATTTGGCGGCCCTGTGCACGGAAGCAGCTCTTCAGTGCATTCGTGAGAAGATGGACGTGATCGACTTGGAGGACGAAACCATTGATGCTGAGGTTCTGAATTCTATGTCGGTGACTAACGAGCATTTCCAGACCGCTCTTGGCATCAGCAATCCTTCTGCTCTCCGTGAGACCGTGGTGGAGGTCCCGAATACGACTTGGGAGGATATTGGAGGGTTGGAGAATGTCAAGCGTGAGCTGCAGGAGGTATTTTGTCTTACTCGAGTGATCTTGTTCTAATCTGATGCGTGTTGTGTTTTTTTCTCTTCGGGATGATTGGATTTTGATTTAGAACTTGGAGGAGGTGACTTGTGCAATGTGTGTTGGGTGTTCTGATGCTTAGTTTTTCATTGAGGCTGATAGTGAAGGGTCTATCTTGATGAGTTGTTGCTGAGTGTTCGTTTTTTTCTCGCCCCTTAGCGTGTTGTTGTTATGGGCGCCTGCTTTGTGCCGTGTCTGTTATTTACCTCCCGTTTAATTTTTGGTTGTTTTTTCAGACCGTCCAATACCCAGTGGAGCATCCTGAGAAGTTCGAGAAGTTCGGCATGTCCCCCTCGAAGGGTGTGTTGTTCTATGGTCCGCCTGGTTGTGGCAAGACCCTTCTTGCGAAGGCCATCGCCAACGAATGTCAGGCCAACTTCATCAGCGTGAAGGGCCCCGAGCTGTTGACGATGTGGTTTGGTGAGAGCGAAGCGAACGTGCGTGACGTGTTTGACAAGGCTCGTCAGTCTGCGCCTTGCGTTCTTTTCTTCGATGAGCTGGACTCGATCGCCAATCAGGTGACATGTGAATTCCCTTGGTTGTGTGCATGCAGATGTTTTTTTGTGCGGCTAGGCGTGAAGTGTCTTTCTTCTTTTGTTTGATATTTTCTGCGTGTATTGATTTCTCTTTTGTGGTTGTTGGTTTATTTGGCCATGGTGATTTGTTTCCCTGACGTTCGATTATATTGGATGTGTTTTTCAGCGTGGTAGCAGCCAAGGAGACGCTGGTGGCGCCGCCGATCGTGTGTTGAACCAGTTGCTGACGGAGATGGACGGTATGAATGCGAAGAAGACTGTGTTCATTATCGGTGCGACGAACCGTCCCGATATTATCGATTCTGCCCTTTTGAGGCCCGGTCGTCTGGATCAGCTTATCTACATCCCCCTTCCCGACGAGGCTTCTCGTTTGCGCATTTTCCAGGCCGCTTTGCGTAAGTCTCCTTTGGCGAAGGAGGTTGATTTGGAGGCTTTGGCGAGGTATACCCAGGGTTTCAGCGGTGCAGATATCACTGAGATCTGTCAGCGTGCTTCGAAGTATGCGATTCGCGAAGACATCGAGAAGGTTTGTCCCTTGCGGCTTGGGATGTTTGGTATCGTTGACGGTTGTTGTAGACTTTGATTTGTTGTTTATTTTGTTGGTTGCGTTTGCCATGAGAGTTCGAGTTTCCGCCTTTGTGCTTTTAGCGTGAGAGGTAAAGCAGGAGTTGGTTCTGTTTTTGTTGTTGATTGTAGTACCAGAATTTGTTGAGCTTGAATTCTTGTGAGTTTGAGGGAACGTCTCTGTGTAATCAGTTGGGCGTGTGTGGATTTGGTGTCAGCGGACTGGGAATTTCTCTTTTCTGATGGGCAGTGAAAGGGCTTGTCTCCTTGGGTAGGATGATAGCCGGTTGAGTGTTTTTAGTTGGGAGTGTGATTTTTTTGGATTGCCATGTGGTGTCAGGACATCGAGAGGGAAAAGAGGAGGTCCGAGAATCCTGAGGCCATGGAAGAAGATGAGGCTGAAGAAGTGGCCGAGATTAAAGCGCGTCACTTCGAGGAAGCTATGAAGTTTGCTCGTCGCAGTGTGAGCGATGCTGACATTCGGAAGTATCAGGCGTTCGCTCAGACCCTGCAGCAATCGCGTGGATTTGGATCTGAGTTCCGATTTCCGGATCGTCCAGCTGCAGCTTCTGGAGCCCCTGGGGTAGCCGAAGGCGTTCCTGCGTTTAGTGCTGCTGCTGACGAGGATGATTTGTATAACTAGATTTGTGAACTTTTAGTTGTGGTTCCGAGGACGGGCTTTAGGATCCGTTGGTACACATTTGTACACAGTTTTTTCTTGATTACTTCCCCCACTTACTTGGAATGATTTAATTTTCTTCACCTTGATTTGGTGTCGAAATTTTGTAGCCCTATAAGTTTGTGTCCTCTTTGGTGCTTCTGATGTCACCAGTATGAATTTATTCGAGTCTACAGTGGTGAGGGTAGGACCCATTTTATGGAGTTAGGTCTATTCCATATCTTAGGGACCAGATTTAGTGATGTGCAGGGGACTTAATAATATGCACTGTTGATTTTTTCTTTACTGGTTTTTATTTTGAATTTTGTTTACAAGTTTCTTTGTTTTGGATGCTTGGATGTGACATTGCTGAAGTTCTTTTATGTCGATCGAGGCGTTGCAATTGATAGGATGGGTTCTGTAATCGGTGTTTGAATATATTGGGTTCTGTTACCGTTTTTTGTTTTGAATTGAGTAATGGAGTCGGTGACGAGCTAACGGTGATTGTTTGTTCATCTTGGGCGAAGTGGTACTAACTGTGAGGGATGTCAACAAGAGTCGAGAACCCACTGCTTGTCTTGAATTTCTACAGTTTCGATGGCCTTTGAAAGTTTATTTTCATGAGCGTGGAGAGGAGAAATTAGTGCTCGGAACACCGCTCAGATGTAAATAATTAATTTCTTCAATACGAAATGGCACTTTGCAGATGGCTCCCTGCGCATTGGCTGTACGAAGTGGGTGCCACTTTCTCCTTCGTCACGCATTTTGTTACTCGACTGTGACGAAATGGCTATGGATGGTGAACTCAAAGGGTTGAACGAGAAGAGATACCGAGTGTCTTCTTGCGTTCAGCCAGTTGTGAGCTGCGAACTCATCTTCTTCTCGTCTGATTCTGACTATTGTGATCATTTCTGGGCAACACCTCTTCTGCTCAATCTCGTTCACCTCTCATGAATCTCTATTACTTACTGCAGTGGATTGAAGAAATTCGAAGGTTTTTAAGAACAGGCCATCGGTTGATTTCATGCGAGTCTCTATTTTGCACTCGCAGTGGTTGAGGTCACATCTTTGGACGCCTCTGGTGACAAGAGTGGATTTGCACTGCAGCAACATTGCAACGTCGTGGGAAGAGGAGCACACCGACCAAGCGAATGAGCAGGTAACTTTTGCATTTGCGTTTCCAAGTCTCAAAATGTGGTTTAGACAAGGATCTGTCCAATTCGTGATTTTTCATCACAGATTTGATGGCTGAAAGGACATTTTCTTTGTTGAGATTTGCAATCGTGTTTCATGTAAAGCTAAACTCAGCTGTTATATCAGGATAGTGAGGAAGCACCTGGAGATGAGTGGGGAGGCTTCTTCCCATCTCAACTCGAGCTACTTTACGTGCCCGGGATGGACAAGCTTCACTATCTCCAAGTGCTTGAGATGGGGGAGCCATCTCCTCCTTATCTCCAATTGTGCATAAATCAGTGATTTTTGTTTCCTTCGAGCTTGTACCCTGTGAGTTTTTTTCAGTTTCCCTCTTCATTGTCTTCTGGTTTTCATTCTTTGACAAGTCTTTTTAAGGCTACCATATCGTTGAATAGGGAGTTTGACGACTTGTGTCTCATAGCAAGGTGGCAATGGCACAAGAGGACATGAGTGTTGACAATATGAAAGGCACCTCAATACTACTAATGAGGGATGAGCCTACTAGCGTTGCTGCCGGAAGCTCTGAATTCTTCACAGCAACAGTATCAAGCTTTAGCAATGTGATAGCAAATTCTTCTTCCGGATCCGATCCGGCACGTCCTTCGTCAGAAAATTTCTATTCTTGTATTCAGAGTACCAATGAGCACAACGGGGAGTGCAGTATCGATGTGAAGGTTGAGCAATGTGATAGCGTTAAGCACTGAGCTCTCACATCGCGGGAAGCCTTCGGGAGGGAGACCTCCCACTATACAATTTCTTCTTCAGGCCCGGGCTCTCACATCGCGGGAGGCCTGAGGGGAGAGGGTTAACGCGTCCATTTTCTGGACGATGAACAGATTGAAACTCCAGTTTCATCCTCCTAACTACTTGCCTGGATGAAAGTTATTTTAATTTGTGAAGATATGTTATCAAGTTTTTGTCCTATCTAAGGGTTGGATTTGGTGTTATTAGAGTTCTTATTTTTTTTTAAATTACCAATGTGCAAGTATGTCAAGTGGTCAAATTGCATTGACTTTAGTTCAAAATTGGATTAGCCAAAATGAGGTCATAGATAGGAAGAACACAATTTTTTTTTTAAATCACAATGTGAAGAGAAACTCATTTCAAATCCATTCCAACAAATTTTACTCAAAAAATGATAATATTTTACTTGCAATCAAATTTTGAAGGAATTTTGGAATTTCTCTTTCAAAATTTATAAGAAAAAGATTAATGATAGCATTGGTGAATCTAATTGTATAGATGGAATCTACAAATCAAACTCTACAACTTTTACTTACATTTCAATTCCAAAATATGTTTCCAAATAGCACTTTATAATTATTTTTCTTGAATCGTCAATTCTAGAGATGAATCTGGACGTTTAGGGATTAAGCATTGGGCAGCCAAGTTAAAATCGTGTCATAATTGAGGAAGATAAATCTTATAGTTCCTGGCATTGTAAGCATTGCCAAGTAGTGTAAGCAGTGCCATTTTGCCATATAATGGGAGGATATTTCTCTAGGAGTTTGGCAGCTCAGTGCTTAACGAATCACAGAACTTGGTCCTTTGCAAAGTGAGGAGATCAGGCAGAGATACGAATTGGAGAATCAATAATTCTCTGAAGGAAAACTTGAGAGTCCGATTGGGAGCGTTCTGAAGGTGTTCAAAGAGGATATCCTTGTGCAAGATCTGCGAAGGCAATGGCCCCAGAGATTCATTGCCAGATCATATACGAATTTATGGTGATTTATTTGTGTAAACTAAATTTCGTGAAGGAAAAGTGATAATTCTTGAAGATTTTATCAAGACGTTTTGGAAAAAAATTTCATAAGAGTTGTTCATATGATTTTTTTTGCGGTAAAAGATGTTCGGTAATCCCTAACGCACCAACGCAGTATATAACGTCAATTTCAGTAGATTTGCGGTATTCCATTGCTTTGTCACCTTTCAGAACACCTATTCTAAAATAAAAATCCAACCCTTTCCTAGATGTTAGACCTTTACGTACATATATCTCACAATTGTTGGAGCCAGAATTTTGCCACTCTAACAAAATTGATGCTATATGTCATTATAGTTTATTCTTCTTAAAATTCAAGCTAGCATAGTATTCAATACATACATCAATAGATATCTAATACATTAAGTGCACATCCATATTATCTATTATATTGATTGCAAACTATCACGACCCATGCCACAACTTGTCACAAAAGTGGTCAAGTTCTCATCCCAAATATTTCATCTTGAATGTTTTTCATTCAATCCATATTCTCCTAAGTTCAATTAATGTTACACTGCAACTGCAACAGGTCTGTGCTAGCATTATATGAAGTGCATAATGTCACAAAATTGTTTCACATTTTCATGGGAATGGATGGTAACATTCTCATCCCTACACATTTCCATCTGAGTTCCCATCCAAAGTGTGGAAGTACTCTGGCGTTTGCAATCCATGTCTTGACAAATTATCAAGAGAGAATTCGCAATAAGATTGTTGTTGCAAATTTGCAAGGGTGACAATGTTAACGTCATTTTCATGAAATTGACAGTATTCCATGTCTTTTAGACAGTCATCTATATTAGCTTGAACATTGTGCAGTTAGAAACTCTAACATGCAAACTGAATTTCTCTACTACATTGTGCAGCAATTGTTGTGCGGGTGTAAATCCTAGCTTACATCATGTGCCATATTATTTCCTCCCTTGCTCGATCTTCCACCGTGCCATTTTGATGGAATTGCGTCAGTGTAATGCAATTGGTGTTTGCTGCAACGGAGAACAGTCGAGATCGATCAAGTACATTATCGACTAGCGCAGTCAGTGAAGGTTCGATCGATCCTGTTCTAGACATTATCAAGTGATAACCTTGCAGAGGACGGCAGACGCCAGACGGTATCCATTGCATTATCGACAAGCTAAAGCATTGCAATGGGATTTCATTTCAATTCAATTCATTTCAGGCTTGCGCGGGGAGTTCTCCTCGGAATTGATCAGTATAACAGTAATCGCTGTAACATGCCCTCAATCAGATCGTCAATACAATCATAGTAGTATCATACTCCGTACTTTATTTTCCAAAAACTACATTTACATCATTATGAAAAACTTTTGAAAAAGCACAGGCCAACAAGTTTGATCCTGTTTTAGACAGTCGGAACTAATTATGTTATAAACATGCATTGGCCGAGACATTAATCACATTATCAAGTAACGTCTCTATGACAACCTTGTAGTGGACGACAGCTCGTGTCCATTACATTATCGACAACCTAGAGCATGCATTGCAAGGGAATTTCAATTCAAGTTAGGCTTGCGTGGGGATTTCTTCCAGGAGTATAACGGTAATTACTGTAACCTTCCCACTACCAGATCATATAATGCATATAATCTTACATTTCCCAAAACTAGCCCTGATGTGTATCATTATCCAAAACTTTTGAAAAAACAAAAGCACTCTTTACAGGTTCGTTCGATCCTGTTTTAGACATAACTATCGGAACTACCGATTATAAACACTAATTGTCCGGGACATTATCAAGTAATGCTGCGGTGACAACCTTGCAACGAACGACATTCGGTATCCATTACATTATCGACAAGTTAGAGCATCGTACCCCTTGCTATGGAATTTCAATTCAACTACACCCGTCAGGCTTGCGCAGGGATTTCTTCCGCCGGCAGGAAGGGATAGTCGGTGTATCCCACAACAGGGTCCTGCGTGTAGAACGTCGCGCGGTTGTACTTGTTGAAGGGGGCACAGAGCGCCAGACGCTTGGGCAGGTCGGGGTTGGCCAGGAAGTAGCGACCGAACACCACGATGTCGGCACGACCCGTGCGGATGGCGTCGTTGCCTTCGACGCGGTTGAAGCCACCGGCGCTCAGGAAGGCGCCCTGCCAAGCCTTACGCACTGGCCACAGCGACTTGTCGGTTTGGATGAAGTGAGTGTCGTTCTTGGCCACGCGCGGCTCCACGCAATGCAAGTACAACAGATTGTACTTATTCAGGGCCTGCGCGAGGTCAGTCGCAAAAAACTAAAATTAGCACAACAAACATAAACTACAAGGTTAGTCCGTTTAGCTAGAAAAAAAGAGAAAAATTCTTAGACTAAGTACTCTCATCATAGGAGCACTGAGCTTGCACAAAAGTGCAGAATTTTCTACTTCGATCTAGCTGGATTGAGTGTTGCATACACAACTAACGTTTGCACGCCCATTTCAGAAAAGCTGAGGAAATTCTTGTCTCCTCTAATGGTCGGGGCATTGCAGTTGCCATAAGGATAAAATTTGCAAGACTTTGCCAAATGTGCAAAATTGCATACACAAGAAACATTTGCACACCCTTTTAGAAACAGAAGTTTCTTGGCTACGAGTTCTTATCCTAGTAGCAATGCGCTTGCACAAAAGTGCAGAACTTGCTGCGATCTACATTGAGTATGCATACCATTTGCTCATTGTCAGTTTCCTCAACTTTGGAGTGACTCTTGGCACCAAAGATTCATTGAGACACTCATCAGCAGTTACTTAGTTTTCAAAAATGCAGAAGATCAGGACTGACCTGTGCGACGGCGATCCCGAGCTCCACAGGATCCTCGTCCTCTGAGTCGGCGTAGTCGGTGAAGGGGGAGATGCGGACGCCCACGCGGTCGGCCCCAATCTCACCGACAACCGCTTCCACGACTTCCACCAAGAAGCGCAGTCGGTTTTCCAAGGAGCCCCCGTACTGGTCTGTGCGGTCGTTCACCGAGCTCTTGAGAAACTGCTCGATCAAGTAGCCGTGCGCCCCGTGAAGCTCCACCGCGTCGAAACCGGCCTCAATACATCTATGATAAACAACGACAGGAGTTTAATTCCAATCCTGCAGTTAGTTGCATGTGGACTAGAGAATGATCTCAACATTATAGATCTGACATTAACTATGCCACGTTGTTCTTAGCAATCAATTCAACATGGTCTAGATCTGTGCTTTTAGGGCATATAATGAGGAGTATGGGTTTTAATCTTCTTGTAACTGATCAATAAAACATACAGTGCCATCGTTGCCTTGAGCACAAGACTCGGCATTAGGAAGTGATCTGTTTTTCCAGATTGCCGATTGGAAGTTGTAAATTTATGCATTGACAGATAACATTATTCAGTGGTGAGCCAGAGGTATTCTTGGATCCCCTTCTGAAGGACGCCCCCACAAGATCCATCTAAAACTAAGACAGTTTAATAATAGGAACCACGCTTAAACGTCGATTTGGACGATTTTAGGTGTAGTTACCTGAGCTGAACAATGTGTTGCAAGGGCTAAAATTTTCCTAAAATCTTCTATCTCCAATAAAAGTACAAGGAATGAAAAACTGACTGACAGAGAGGTGAGGCCACTGCAAAAGCGAAGCAGACTACTGTTATTTAACAGAGGGGCTCGAAAGACCATTGCAAATGTACGGCAAAAGCATAGAAATTGTGAGAACTTCAGAACCGTTGCACACTGACAATTGCATTTCCTTGTCAGAATGCCATTGCAAACCAATGACAAGTGAATCATTGCAAATAATATTGCAAGGGCCTTTCCTGTAGTAGTGAGGATATATACTGGCTTATTTCGGCACTGACCTGCGAGCGGCTACACGAAACTGATCCACGTAGAGCGGAATGTCTTTAGTGGCGATGGCTTTGGGCGTGGAGAATGGCGCCGTGCCGTCCGCCTTGGGCAGCACCACTTCGCCAGTCTTGATGGGCTTGTTGGTGGAAGACGGCGGGGGCGCCCCGCCCGGCTGATACGCTGCAACAGGTGCCACAATCATGATCCGCCTGATCCTTATTTTCAACCCACCATATTTTCTTTACATAGTTATCCAGTGAAATTTGTTACTATTTCAGCGTCGAAACTGTGCCATTCCAGTGATCAAACCCTGAAAACTCCGAAAAACTCGGAAAACTCGGAAAACCAGCTACTTTCAAGGGCTCATATGGTGTCGGACTGAATCCTTGCGCATTGAAATCTAGGACATATCGTAGATGTGCTCAACACTCTGGAAACTACTACTTCCAAAATCTCAATTGGGGGCGGGCAATGGTGCCTCTATTGTAATGTATGGTTACCTTACATTACGTACGTACCGGTGTGGGAAGCTCTTCCGACGTGCCAGATTTGGCAGACGAAGAAGGCGCCCTTGTCGTGCACGGCCTTGATGATGGGCTTCCAGGCCTCCACTTGCTCATCCGAGTACACGCCGGGCGTGTGTGGGTAGCCGTACGAAGTCTCGGATATGCCCGTGGCTTCAGTGATCAGAAGACCACCGCGAGTCGCGCGCTGCGAGTAGTACAGAGCCGCGTGCGGCTGCGGCACGTGGTTGTAGGAGCGGCACCTCGTAAGGGGAGCCAGCGCAACTCTGCTCACAGACAGACACATAAAAATCAAATAAGCAAATACACAAGCACCAGTGGTCACTCATGTGATTTTCATAATTAGTTCAAGTTGCTAAAAATACTGCTAAATGTGCTAATAAATAAAGTTTAACTTTCATTTTTTCGTAGTGAGAAACTTTTGTTGATGTAGAAAGCTTGCTAGATTTAGCCACATTTGTAAACACTGAGTCAAGCAGACAAGCACACAAACACTCAAACACTCAAACACACACGCACTCGATCACCCAGAGCTCCGCTCATTCCCCAAATTGCACTTCCACTGCTGGAAAAAGGAACTCAACAAAATGCTATGGAAATTCAGTGGATTGCAAACTGCAACCGACACACTAATTTTCACCCATTGATTACATCCTCTGCATCCGTGACTCCTCCCAACTTGTGGGAAGTTCCATCGAATGAAACTGGTATCCAGCTTTCTGTAGAAAATTCAGAGTCTCTTTTGAATGCTGCAATCACATAAAAACATGAACTTTGAAGCTCAATAGCCCAATACATGGAAATTAGATCGGAAGCTGAGATCGTAAAGAGCACACTGCAAGTAGAAAGCAGAATTAAGACATGTAATGGGGCCTTTGAAGACTCATTTACACTCGGTTCCTCCCTGCCTAGATTTTAGGCCAAAGTCGACTGACATTAGATTGACCGTGAGGTAAGCAGAAGACCCAATTCTGTATATATCCTCAGACTGGAAGACTTGATTTCACAAGTTTTTCAACTGAACGCTTGCGATTGCAGGAACACACGAGCTAAGAAATTGAATTCCCCCTTAAGAGACTCTCGATTCGTAGTTACACAGGCATGGCTATGGCTATGGCTATGGCTACGGTGCACGAAGCTAGCAACAACATTGTGTTGGTAGTGTTAGAAAGAATTGGCTGAAATTTCTAACGAAGTTCATGAATGGCGTTAGTAAGCTAGCTGCAGACGTAGAAATGTTCCGAGTTCGTTACCTGTGGTGCAGGTGGAAGCGTCCCAGCTGGAACGGAGTCCCCAATGGCATGCGTTCATGCTTTTCCTCCGCCTCATCGCCGTCCTTGGAGCAGATCCGCTTGCAATACGTCCAGTAACAATCCATAGCCGCTAGCTGACAGTGGAAAGCCCTTCGATCAGCCTCTGCAGCCGAAAACAGGAAACCCAATGAAATCAGTCACAGAACACGGACTGCTTACAGTATCCCTTCTCCTGCAATTCTCTTGCAAGCAGGCAAAAACAAACAAACTATCAAATCGATCAAGAGACCTTTCAAATCAGTCACAGAGAAAGTTACTTAGGAGGTTCTTCTGATCTCTCTTCTCACGTAATTCTTAAGCAATTGGAGTGGCCATGACCAATGTGTAATGAACACCACCACACACTACAAATTTCCAACCCAATTGGCTAGTGTCTGCAACTTACCTGATGCGCCAAGAATAGTCAGATCGAACTTAATTTGTGCAGGCCCTTGATCTGTTTGTCTATAATTATTCTGTTTCCTACGTCAAGGGAGTCATTTTCTAGTGCAAGATAGAGTCTGGATTCTGGGAATGCGAACTAATGGCTTATCGTGCTACTGGAAGCTTACAATAATGTGAAGTAAATGAGGAGGAGGCAATTTCTAGTGCGTTTTCCTCCGGATTCCGCAAGATGAAAAGCAAAGGGCCTCGAGGACCGGTGCAGTTTCAGCTGAGAGACCATGGTCATGTTTGGTACGACATGATTTTAGGAAAGTTTTGACCACAGACAGAGGTGGCAGTTCGCAACTGGTAAGGGAAGCACACGCGTATGGCTTCGAGACGCACGGAGGCGGCGAGTGGGTTACAAGAGGTAACCAGCTCTGCATGTCGATGAAAACTCATGGAACTGTTGCATGAAACTGTTGCATACGTGGATGAATATCGTGTGATTACAACAGAAGTATCCTCTTCGTGGATGAAACACTGTTCACCACACAGATGCACACAACCAAAGCTGGTTACGAGGATCTTCTCATGGTTCTCCTTATCTGCTCTTACCAGAGGGTTTTGTTTTTTATTGTCTTTGGAAAGGGAATTCTTTTTTTCATTTATTTTGGGCAAGGCAAAAAGTGATCTTCATCGGAGTGATGAAGTTTCTTACATCTATATAAATGGATGAAATATGAAAAAATCCAGATGAAACTTAAATATGCCACATTTAACTACTTTTGGACTTTTAAAAGTCCAAAAGTAATAATAGAAAAAAATGGTCATTAGGAGTTCATGTAAAACAATGGGAGATCTATGCAAAACATTTTAGATCTATATAAAACATCTAGAGATCTATACAAACATCAAGAGATAATTATCAAGAGATCTTTGGATATTTTTTCTACAAATCACTTAATAGTCCAAAAGTAGTTAAATATGACAAACATTATTCAACCAAAAAAATTTCATTCAAAAAAAAGAAATTTTGTCATTAAAATATGTAGCAAATTATGAACGGTTTAATTTGCTGAAAATGGGAGAATATAACATTTAATATTCCCTCCAAAAAAAAATATATCACTTTTGGATGAGATATCATTCAATAAAAAAAGTTGGCTTTGAAGTTTGGAATTGGAAGGAGAGGATGTTGTGCACTGGTACTTGTAATTGACATTGTTAGGAATTGGATATAGTTGCAATTTTAAAATGGAACTGAATTTTATTGGATCTTATTGAAATATGAAAGAAGATTTCAATGTGGTTGAGTATATATTATTTGGACAATGCTTGAATAATTTATGAAATTTTAGAGTATTTTTTGTATGGGTACCAAAAATTGATACTAGGCTAGACCAAATGAAAGGAGGCTTTTATAGGCTCTGACATTTTGATTGTGTAGATCTTGTGTCATCTAGTTTTTTTGTGTGAGTCACTTTTTGATCCCAATGTAGGTGTCACAATTTGAGCAGTGATGATTATGGGTATGCATACTTTACTATGTATCAGAGTTGGGTTTTCAAATTCACCTATTTGATTGAAGCTAAGGTAGTAGTAATTGATTCTAAATGTCCCTAATTTTGTCAAGAAGAGTTTTGTTGAAGTAATATCAATATAATGTTCAACCATCTTTATAGAATGTCTACAACTTTATAAATGGTTCTACATGATTGCAAAGTAATTGAATCTTCAATGAATGGTTAAGAATCTTTCTAAAGTTGCTTCAGCCATGGACTCAGAAAAAAGGCTTCAAGGTTTCTTCAAATCTTGACTTTGAAACTTTACAAAAAATCCTAAAGCAAAAACTAAATAAAAAATCCAACTTTAAATGCATTTAGTTGTGTATAATCCTAAATTCATTATATTTATATTCATTTAATATAATTCCAAATTGTAATTTTGACTCTATCTTTCTACATTTGTTGTGAAAAAAATTGAAACCAATAGGTTTTTATCTTGAAAATGAAGTTGGTGCAACAAGGCTTTAGAGCCTCTTGTTGGGTAGTTGCTTGTATCATGAATTTAGGTAGTGCAAAAAGCAATCTTTAATAGGGTGGTAAAATTAAGGAAACTAACTTATATGTAAAAGCAATCAAATATACATCTAAATATAGTTTCAAAACTAATAAAAAAGAGCTCCCATGCTTGTTCTTATTTCATTCATTTGGAAATAAATGTAAATTTTTTTTCTTATTTTGTAGACAATTAACTTCATATCTCTAAACCAAAATATAGGAAGTAATGACAAAATAAGAGACAATTACCTAGCTAATTTTGAGTATTTGATTTCCAAGTGAAAAACTCTAATATTCTAGTATTTCAAACTTGATCATCAATGGTAAAAAATACATTCTAATGTTTTGCCTGGGTGATTGAAAAAGTGTGGATTAAATTCTCTTTGGCTTGTTTTTCATTAGCTTAGCTTTTGCTTAGTCTTGTTTGTAAGTAATTGCAAGAAAAATTGGTATTCTATTTTTTTTGTTTCTATCAAAAACAACCTCATACAATACATCAATATAGTTGTCTACCCAACCAATCTAAGCAACTTCACACTATTGACACTTTTACTTCATCATCAAATGTATTGAATGGTGAAATGGTGTCATATTCTAACATTCCTTCTAGAAGAATGCATATCCTTGCACAATTGCAAGGACATGAATTTTTTAGACCAAAAATTAAAAAGTTTGTTAGGACAAGCCTTCTAACACAACCAATGCAAAAGGATTGTGAATTGTCTACCAAAACTAAAACACATTGCATGACCTCGGCACCATGCAAGGGCATCATTATATGCTCATACAATCTACAAAAATTAAATTTTTATTGACTAAGACTAGGTACTTACCATCACTATAAGAAAATTCAATTTTTTTCAACGTCTTAGAAAATATGACAAAGCATTCAATGTAACATAGAAGAAATCAGCATTGATGGCACCTAAAATTCATTAAAATGGATGGGCCAAAAACATCCAAAAATCTGAAAAAACAAGCCCGATTTTAGCTTGTTTTTTCTAACATCATAGAAAACATGGTCTTCCAAGCTCTCCATAGTGTGGCATATGGATGCCCAAACAGTACCATGTAGGCAAGGAGAGCTATGTGGGAATTTTTTCCATCCAAACCATCCATAATGTGGCACCAAGAAAAGTGATGTAGCACTTAACGTGGCAATGAGAAAAGTGACATGGTTACCAACAAGGATGATGTGGTATGCCTAGTCAACAAACTTTTATGCATGCCATTTAAAAAATTTATTACTATTTTTTGAGATGTTAACTTAGACATCTAGATGTTTTGGAGACATCAATTGGTGCATACCACACCCATAGATCAAGGTGAACAAAATATAATTATTTCAAAGAAAGTAGAAAAATAATATAAAATGAATTAGAAAAATGATTGAATTCAACAAAAATTGAAGAAAATTTACCATCTACCATCAAAAGAATTTTTTATGGCAAAATGAAGGAATTACTTCATTGAAAGTTAGTGAGAAAGAAGGATGGAGAGGATGTATTTATGCTGAAATCTATTTTTTGTCCATGGGTAGACAAAGGATATTGGATAATTTGAACATGGGAGCTTAACCCCTAAATGCCCAAGCCTTTTCAAGTGTGTTTTGACTCTAAAAAAAGAGCATGGGCTTATGGTTATCTCCAATGAATTTTTTATTTTATTTTTCAAAATCTAACTATATGGATGTCTAAAAAGTTTGCTTATTATAATGCACACCAATTTTGAGTGCAAAATTGCGTAGAAGTTGTGAGATTATATCAAGAGAATGTATATCACAATGTTGTCCCTCCCTACAATGTTTCAAAAATTTGCATATAAGAGTTTTGGGTATCTAAAAACCAAATCAATTTCACTTGATTTGAGATCTAAAAAATTGTACTTATCCAATTGCTTTGAAAATGGTCCCAATAGAAAGAGTAAAGTGTTTTCATGATTTTCACCACTGAAAATTTAAACATGCAAATGTTGATTTGGAGTTAATTGTAATTTCTACTTATAAAAAAAAAATTGCATTTCAACAATTGCAAGGTGGAATGGTGGATTGTGTAATGAGTTTGATAGCTCTTCATTTGAACTTACGGTTTTTGGAAGTGCATTTGAGTGTGCTAAAACAATTTTCAATTGGTCATTTTACATTGTTTCAAACATTTTACATTGAACACATTTCTTGCTTTATATATCCCATATAGATTGTTTCACTTCCTCACTTTATAAAGACCTTTTCTTTTCATCTATGCTACACATCCATCCATTTTTTTTTGCAAAGTATGCCATGTGGCAACCCTTCTCTAAAATTTTCACATTAGGTTAGAATTTTACCATAAACTATAGTAATTTTCACTTATTTACTCGCAGTCAAAATGGGTTTGTTAGCTAACATGGCAATCTATGTTTTTTTGGACATTTCAAAAAACATTAGCATGTCTATAATCATGTCAAATAAAATATCAACGTTAATGATAGCATCAACTTGTTTTTATAGTAATGTGCTTCAAGGTGATTGGAAGAAACACTTGTCCTATTTTTTGTCCCCTTGCCCTTGGACATGTGGTTTTTTGGTCATAACTTTTGCATCATAAGTCCGTTTGTCTTGAAATTTGAGAGGAATGTACACATAATAGTTTCACTTATTTTGTATTTTTGTATTTTTATTAAAATTACTTAACTATTTTTTAAGTAACCCTAATTGGGTGTCTACCTTAGCCATTTTGAGGGTTTTTGAGCTGAAGTTGTACCCAAAAATGAAAACTAGAAGCCACAAATTGGAGAAGCTGGAGGTGTACTCACATTCCAATGAGAGACGAAGAGTTTTTTGCAAAAAACCTTTGCATGAGGTGTGTATATGGGGCCAAAGTGATCATTGTTCGTGCACATTTGTCAGACAGGAAAAAAATTTCTTTGAAAATTTTTTTGGTGCAATGTGAGAGCAGGCTTGTCTACCAAAATGCCTTTTTTTCTAGGAATTTTTTGAATTTTTTTTGAATTACTAAAAATGAAAAGGTCCATAGACCCCTTTTCTACTATTCTTTGCTCCCAATGGCTTCTATAGTACTCTATAGTACTGTATAGTACTAATCAACGATTAAGATCTAGAGGCGCCCGAAATTGATAGTTGAGATTCACAAGTGCAGTTTGACACACAAAATTGATAGTAGTCCATAGTACTACCAATCCTACAGCTAGAAATCGAGTTTATGAGCCAAAAATGTGAAGTGTATCTTGCAATCACCCTTCAGTTCTTTGCAATGTCCACAAAAATCTACCTTTTTGAGCCATCGGCCATTTGACATTTTGATGTTTTATCTGACATCATATGTTAGTAGTCAAACACACACCCAAACATGATTTTCTTATAGTGAATTGTCATATAACATAAGCACAATTTTGTGTAGTGACACTTCTAAAAGTTGACTTTCTTCAAAAGTGCAATGACAATTTACAAAAAACAAATGGAAAACTTACAAAAGTCACTTCTACACTAATCGAATGACTGACTAATCTTAGAGATCACCATTTTATTTCTTGCTTTTAATAACCAATTTTAGATTCTTCATTGCTCTACAATACAACAAATGCTTTGGCACACAACATGTGACATATCTTGTACATACAATTTGAGTACACAAAGACATGACAAAGCTTCTCAACATTAACATTGTTACATTTGACTACTTCACAACATCTATTATTTCCCTACCAAACAAAATAAAAAAATATGAAAAAAGAACCACTTGGTATGAGAAAAAATTGTACAAACAATGAAGATTGAAATACACACACTTTAATACCTTCACTATTATCTAGCACTACTACTATCTTTGTATTCTTCCAAGTCAAATTCAACAACTTATTTAGAACCTCCATTGTATACAAGCCTTTGTTAAAATGACTTCTTTAAATGAAAACTATAGTTCTCTTCAAGGTGTGATTGCAAGAATGACTCGTTAATTTTAGAACATATAGGGCTTTGGGCTAGTATTTCCTATACTATGATCTTTTGGAAAGAAATATTTAAAAATAAAATAAAATAAAATAAAATAATAATACTAAAAATAACATATCACCAAAATTTGAGACCTAAAAAACATGTAGGTCAAAAGTTATTCACAAAATAAAGTGACAAAACTTTTAAAGAAAATAGACATTATAATGTTTCAATTATTAAAAAATAGTTATACCTTCCAAAAATCAAAACAAAAATTGGCCATTTGTGAGGATTTGCCATGGTAATCAGATTTCACCAAAAGAATGAGGTTGAAACCATCTTCAATGTTCAAAACTCAAAAATGAGCTAGGGAGTCCTATTTGTGCAAATGAGGAAGATATAAAATAATCTATTTTTAGATGCCCCTAGCCCCCTACGTCAAATATGCCCACCTACTATGGGAATAGACCACAAAAATTTCAGTTCTAAATTAATAATTTTGGGTACTTGATAGTATCTAAAACCACTAAACTTGAAAGTGTGAAAAATTAGCAAAGTAGATTTTAAATATAAAATGATTTTTTTTTTAATTTCTGAAAATAAGGGATATGATTGCCAAGGAAACATCCATCTCCAATATAAAAAAAATTCAAGTTAATTGGGTGCATGCTTCCATAGTTATAGCAGGTCACAAATTTATCACGCTACATATGATATAAAAAAGGATCATTGTTTCTTGCAAGTTACACCTATAGATTCTTCAATAGAGGGCCTCTCTTTACTATGATTTTGCACTCTCCATCTTCAAATGTGCTTTCATCTAGTGATTCTTGAAATACAAATTATGTTGATGAATGTTTAAGTAAGAAAACAAAACATTGACCAATGTAGTTAATGATGTTAATTGCAATACTCTTTTTATTTCAACACAAGCCACCTGAAGCCACAAATGCACTTTGAGAAAAGTTTAAAAACATAGGACCTTTAAGTCTATTAAGACCTTTGCAAACTTATTCATTACCCTTCTTTAACAAAGATTCGGCACTCCAATTCCTTGCACTTGAAATAATGAAAGGGAATGCATACAAAATATACATGGTCACATGTTAACTACGTGCCTCATCAATGCATCAAACATAAATTAGTGTTATTATAGTACATACATAGAGAAGAATTAACAAGAAACACTACATTTGCATAAGAATAAATACATGCTTGCCCTTCAAACTAACTTCTACTTGTGGTTTAGGAACCACCTTCTACTTTGTTACCCATAGGACGGGGAATGCTAGTACGTGAGCATGGAGTGGGAAAAAGCGAGCAAGGAGCAAATACTTTATGTAAAAATAATGAAGCCTATAATTGTGGTTTTAGGGTTCCTAAAACTGTGGAATTAATTTGTATCAAAATTTTTGTTTCCAAAATTTAAGTATCCCACATTGACCTATAACCATGAAATTTCAAAGGGTCTAGTCTTTGAAGCGGAGAGGTGACCTTATCAATTTGTGGACATGATGTAAGCATAATAGTTGCAAAAGAGGATGCACAATTACATATTTATTACTTGAACAAATTAGCATACACATGCTCGGTATATCAATTGTGTACTATTCATCTTCATATCAATGGATTCATAACAATGCCCATGATTCATGCATTCTACAGACATACATCAAATCATATTTTGAAAAGGGGAACACATTGAAGCCCTTATATTCAACGATTCTAAATTTTATTCAAAATCAAAATCAATTGGGGTACAAATGTTTATATTTAATTGGAAGCCCTATAAGTTTAGGAATACGTGTAGGGTCGCAAATTCCTAAGGGAAATATTAGAAAGTGCCCACGAGCTCACCATGTTCTTGACACTCACTGTGCATTCTTTGCAGCATATGACATATTCATTCTACATGGCACCATTGAAGTAATAGTCTCCCTGCCTTTTCATCACAAAGCCATTTTGATAACAATGTCATTGTCTATTTATGAAAAGGCAGGGAATTTAGGAATTCAAAAGTATTAGTAGATTAATTAGTCACATAGTGAAGAAAATGCACGATGAGTGTTAAGAATATGGTGTTCTTGGTTCACAGTAATCCTACTAGAATTACATGTTGGAAACACAATCTCATTTAGAGACTACGACATGAAAATCGTAACGAAGTTGAGATCTGATAGAAATGAAAAACAAAAATCTCCAAATTGTGCACTACCATCATGTGGTAGAAACAGAAGAGTACTATATGTCCGTACTGGAACTAGAGTGGGTTGAGGTCGAACTACCTTCATTGTCGGATGTTTACAAATCCAATTCTAGAGCACAATCATCAACAAAATTCATAATGCGGGGATCTATGGAATGGGCCCTAGAAGCTATTTTTAGGTTGAAAGCAACAAAATCCTTGGAAATGGCCTCAACATAGACCAGGAGCTGATATGGTTTAGGAGGGCTTGGGAAAAAGCCCGGTGCTCCAAAGAACGGTACATATTTGTGGTTCTTTACATCTTAGGCTTGCCTACACAAAGCAGAAAAGAACACGTCAGGACAATTGAACAAAATACCTGTACATGGTGACAAAGATTTGAAGTCCAAGACATTAAAGATGAACTTACTTACTGAATCGGGAAGTCTTCACAATACGTTGGGGTAGTAACTCCTCCTCATCGAGATCAATGGAAGCAACAACCAAGCGAGATGGTTGAGCTTGAGTAACCACCGCAATGCGCATGACTGGAGCAATGAGAGCGTCGAACATAGCTTTATCCTCCTCAAAAACAAGAATATGACAACGCGTAGCTCGGCAAGCCTAAATGCTAGAACTTGATAAGAAACCAAGCACATATGAGCAAGTGGCAATGAAACTGAATAGATGACCTATTTTTATGAGACAAACCGAAAAGGAAAGTAAGAAACAAACCAATAGCTGCGGTACACTCCATAATGACATCTTCAGGTTGAGAACATGCCTTGATAAGCATCTGCATGAAAGGTTGGGCCTTCTCACGAGGACCCCGCCATGGTTTGTCGCCATTCATACCCACATCATCTTTGCTACAGAAGTTCTGGAGGATGTCGTCTTTAGCAACATTTACACCAACCACATCATGAGATGGAACCTTCTGGAAAGAAAATGGGGGCGCATTCTCTTTCACCACAAGAGAGATGGTGAACCTCATAGTCTGCAAAAGAAGTTGGGTAAGAATGTAATCCAATTGAAAGGCAAATTCAAGACAAATGTGGAATCCATGAAATGGAATTTACCGTGAGATTTGGATCCGCTAGGGATGTGAGATGTAAATAGTTCATGCCCAACCATGTTTGGACAATCTTGAACCCGTATTCTTCACAGCATCCGAGAACATGGCTTTTGTGGGTCTGACTAGAAGGGTACATGATCAGAATACCGCCACGGTCCTACAAATACTCAAGAGCAAAGTCAAAAATGGGCATCAAATATTCATCCCCAAACTCATTCCACTTTGGAATAGGGCCCAGGTGAACTGATACAGTAGGAACATGAAGACCTTCAGGAACATTGACAATGATCAAGTCCACTGTTGATTGCGAGCTAAGAGTACCCTTGAAGTATTGATCCTTGTCTCCTGAATGTTGCACCAAATAATTAAATATAGAATAAATTAATTAGTGAAAAATATCATCAATAATGTAGCTTGAACCGACAATTCAAGAACAACAATGTGCTAAAGAAATGGACTGAGTGAACTTCAATCCTACTTTTGTAATTGGTTTAGGGTTCATAGTGTCAAGCGAAGTCGAAAGAAAAATTTACCATATCCAGGAAATTTAGGACGTCTTGGTAAAACGTAGAGTTTGGACCATTCCCTGAACTGTTCAAACTACCCACGGATAAGTTGAGAATACACTCATCAATGTCAAGGACAAGGTTCAAATTCTGGATCGTGGGTGTCGGTCCATGCAGGAGGCGCTCTTGAGTAAGAGAAAACCCTAATGAAGTGTCTTTTACATCAGTGGCACTTGTTGCTGCTTCCTGCAATGGTGTCTCCATCTTCCTCTTCGTGCCCTTCTTCTTGGCCTTCTCTTGGTCCTTCTTCTTTAGCCGCAAGCCTCTTCTTCTTGTTCTCCTCAGTTTTCTTCTTGGCCACCTCCCACCGGTCCTCCTTCCTCTTATCGGAAAGTTCCCGTCGCATAATGGCTTTAGCTTTGGCCTCAACATCCAATCCCCTAAATTCATTGAATTTAGGCTCCAGGATTGCTGTATCTTTCAATTTCCGAAAGAGTTGCTCTTCATCTTGGGGAGTGAAGCCTTGGTTGCATTCCAAATACCACAGACAAGCTAGGAGATGAGGAGTTGTCCAGTTCTTCAACTGGTACGGGAAAAACATGCAGTCCAGAGAAGAACGGTCCAACCAAGTGGTGAGGAACGATGGTAAGTCTACCTTCTCTATGGCTTTCTTGTCATACAATTCAAACTTGAAATACCTACACATGTGAGTAAGATGTGAAAGTGAAGTAAGAATAGAAACATGAATGCGGTCAAGACCTACAATGGTGTAAACAAATACTAGTTGGTTCTTCCGTTTATCCCGATATTTGAAATCCATGATGAAAATTGAGAAGGCAAGTGGACATTACAAATTGTAGATGAAAATGATAAAGGTAACCCTTAAACTAGAATGACTAAACTGCAAGTATAAATATAAGAAGGTATTGGACTTAGTGGCATAGAATTCTTGAAGCTGAACATGAATAGTAATAAATTTGTATGTGGGTCATAAATTCTTGTGTCAAAACACATCTCTCGGTACCAAGCGCTTTCAATAGGGTCCCCTCTCGGGCGATGTTGAAATCCCCCAAAAAACTAAACCACAACCGCAATGCTAGAAGAAAATAATGGGAGAGGGCGGAGAAGTAGCAAGACATGTAGACAACCAATTATAAGAGAATGAAAGCATTACAATAGAAAAGAAGAATAACTAGAGACAAACCTATATATTAATCGCTTCACAGCCAGAATTGCTCCCCTACAATCCTTGAAGGAATCTAACTTTTTGAAGGCCTCACTCCCCTTGAATATCCCCGTGTACGCATGATCCCATAGCTTCATTCTCCACCCCTCCAAATATTCAATGAGTGTTTGGGGTTCAATGGGGACTGAGTAGTTGATTGGAATATTGTCAGCCTAAACAATGGAATCAAGCATCTCCACGCATACCTCCTCCATCTGATAGTCAAGTAAACAATAGCAATAACACATGAGGGCAATCCTTGAATGAGTAAAGAATGGATATAATGATTCTAGTATAAAATAAAAGCCACAAATGACAATACAATGTAACGAACAACCATAGGAATGTAAAAAGTTTTACCCCGGCATACCAACATGCCTTGTAGAGGAAGAGCATTAGTTTCTCCTCATTGACTGGGTAGGGAGGAAATCGGCATGCCTCTCGAGATGGACCTGAGGCGTTAATCCACTTCAGCCATTTCACTTTTTGAATTGGACTTACATTGGCAGTGGCTATTAGCTAAAGCTTCTCCAAGGTCAACTCCGGCTGAGCATAAAGACTCCAGTGCATTTCGATCTATGAGAAGTTTAAAGCCATAAGAATAACCATTGAGTTCAATTGCATACGGTAACTTCACAATCTAGAATAGAAATGCATTATACCTCCTCCATCCAATCCCGACCAAAGGCGGGATTGGCAACGGACACTATCTTGTATAACTTCTTGTATAACTTTTCTATCATTTCCTTGATAGAATTCCTCATAGCTGCCGCGACGCCCTCTTTAGAGAACTCATCCAAAGCAGTATCTTCATTATATTTTCGAACTACAGCATCATCTGCCACAGCAATTTCTTGCTACATGCAATGACAAATGATATGTTAGAATGGGATTTAAGGTAATCCTATTATAGAGAACATAGAAATAATCCCTAATACAAAATAAAGAGCAAATGAATATGAATCATATACCTTGAAAATAAACGAAGTAAAAACCTCTAGTAGCATAGTATACCAAGTCTTTCGTATACTTTGTTGACAAGTCTTCACCTCTTCCAGACTAAGGAGCTCATTGAACTTGTCTAGTCCCATGACCCCATACTTCTAGACACAATATAGCGTGTGCACCAAGTTGGTCTTCACGTGGGAGTTCTCGATGTGCTTGAAAAACAATTCACATGAAATACACAGTGAACATCAAATCAATACATCAACCCTAAAAAATGCCGAGTAATGTTGAAATAAAAAACAATTCCCACTAAAACATAAGAGGTCTTACTTATTGATATCATGCATAACTTGCATTGCAACACCATTACGATTTCTCGTGTCCAAGACAATGGAGTCTACCGAGATGTGCCATTCTCTATCTGACTTGTGCATCCGCTCAATGTGATTCATCCATGCAAGCCTTTGGTGATTCTCGTCGCAGATGTAGAACTTGTGGTCAACCAAATGTTTGAGTGTTGCCTTGGACCTGAGGTGCTTGTTGAAGTCGTCGTTCACTGAGTTCCATAAGGGTCCCCATTTTTCCTTCTCCTCATCAGTGAAAACACTTATTTGTCCCTACTCATCTGCAATGGAGACATAGAAGACATGAGCGCCTTCCTCATATCCATAGACAAATTGTTGCTCCAATAATATCAAATCACAAGATAAAGTAGGGTGAACCATCGGCATGGGTATAAGCTGACAAAGAGGAATTCGCATTCTCAAGAGATCTAACACTGTCAGTCTCAAACTAGAAATGGTGGAGATAGTGTCCATCTTCTATGTCCGCCTAATGTCATCCTCCATATAATTATCTTGTGGTCCTGGATTTTACTCTTCATCAACATCATCGATCTCTATGAACGATTCAATCGCTGGTTGAGGACTAGTGTGCATCATTGGGGACCCGGTGGACTTCAAAGGGGAGTCCGGAGTCCCAATGTCTTGAACAATCTACATCATAGAAAGAAGGAATACAAATTTAACAATAATGCAATACAAAGGATTCCATGCCTTTTGCAAATCCCTTTACCCCATTAAGAACATTAAATGAACTCTAAAACAGTCACCAAGTGTATATCATAGTACGAAATTATAAAAGATTTTGATTATATAAAATCATTCAAATTGACTCATTCCCCATAAATACAGATAGAGGAATTGCAAGCACCACTAATGGTCCAAAACTGGCCACAGCAAAATATAAGAATATCATCATCCTCCTCTAAACCTAATGTGACCTCTACATCCTCGTGGTCACATGTGCAGAACTCAGTGGTATCCATTGAGGTAAGAACATCATGAAGTAATTGGTTATCTCCAACAGAAGTACAGCTAGAATTAAGTGGTAGCATCTTGCCATTCCTGAAAATTTCAATAAGAGGGTCTTCTCGCAGACTAGCAAGGCATCTAGGCTTACCCCAGGCGACTGCACAATCAAGTCGACAAGACCCACCTCCGCAGTAGCATAATCGCCAATGACCGGGACAAAAACCGCGGCGGGGATCAAATCTCTAGGAACCTGATATTAAGCAATCAAATGCATGAAAACGTCCTCCAACTACAGATATATAAATTAAAATAAAACATATAAAACACAAGGAAAACCCCCAGGCGACCTTCCTGGAAAAATAAATCCAAGAGAGGGATGCCAATGGCGCATGCCCCCCGCCCTCCTTGGACCCCTCTCGGTGCCGAGAGGCCCTAGGCAAGGGGTCTTCTCTTGCATTGCGGCCTCAGCATCTCCCATAGGTGAGCCAAATGCGTTGACAAGGGCCGGGGCTTGGTCACCCGACACCTCACCCAAATTCAAAAATCATACACATAAAATCCAAACCAAAAAACAGTGCTCACAAACGGGAAGCCAATGGTGCATTCCCCCTGCCCTCCCTGGAGCCTTCTCGGTGGCTCGGTGCCAAGAGGTCCTGGGCAGGGGGTCCCCTCTTGCGTCGCAGCCTCAGCGTCTCCCACAGGTGAGCCCAAATGCGATGATAGGAGACACCTTGGTTAAATAAGTGTCGGAAGATCATACCTTTGGTGAAGGATTTGTATTAGTAGGAATTGATGCTCCACCCCCTCCATCAACGATGCTCACCACACCTTGACCACATCGTGGTCGAAAATTGTGCTCCATTGTATCAATTTGTTGGAGAAGTCGATAATGCTAGAAGAGTCAAAAGAGGAAGATGAACTGCATAAATGAAAGGGAAAGGGAGGAATGCGGAAGCTAGGAGCTCGGGATCCACAAACTATAGGAAGGCAGGAAACTCATCCTTCGGTCTACCACTGCGATTAGGGTTGCCAATGCTAGTCCCATAGGTGAATCCCAAGAGGCCGTAAGGCTATGTATGAGAGTTCATTACTTGGGCGGAGTAATGTTCTAACATCCACACTCATTTCACTTGCGTCTGGTTATGTACTTTGTTCTTTATCAAATTGCATATCTGTGATCAGCCCTACTAAATATTAGTTCCTACTATTGTGGTGGTTTTGGTATTGATGTATTATATGAATAGTTCATGCGGAGTATTCCTTAACCATTAGGAACGATATGATGTTGACAATAAGTGATGGAGTGTGTAAGTGTTTTAAACTCCACCCTTCAAGTTAAAATGTGCACACGGGTTCTAACGGCTGGTTAAATCAATTTCCTTAGGGTGTTTCTGATTTAAATTCAATTTGCGCCTTCCAAGCAATGGAAATTTTGTTTTTAAATATCCAAATTGAACTTAAATTGTTTAAATCCTAATTTTTAAACTATGGTTAACTAAATCAAATAACTAATCAAATAACTAATCAAATAACTAATCAAAAGATGAATTCAAACTAAAATCAATCTAATCTAATTTGTAAAATGTAATTTGCCCTTTCCAGAATGATAAAGCAAGTTAAATTTTGACTTTCCTAACAAAAGAAATGAATGGATGAAATATTGATCCCCAAACTACATTACAACCTTCATCCACAAATTGAAAATAGTAAAACTAATTGAAATAAGTCTAAATTTTAGGGTTAAGTTTTTAATTATGTTAGTTACCTAATTCTAAGACTAAACCTAATTTGACCACTAATTAAAGGACTTCATCCAAATTAAGATCAAACTTCATCCAAACTTTTCTCACTTAAAATTAAAGTATTTTTTAAATGAAAAGAAGTTCTGGAATCTTTAAAAAATTCCCTAATTGATTCCTAATTTAAATGATTCGTTAAAGATTCTTTAGAAATTCTTTTTTAATTATCTTTTAATCTATTGTAAACTAAACTTTCTATTCTAAAATTAGTCTTTTTAGGTTTTTAAGTTTTTAAATAGAAACTCAAAAATTACCTTTCCAAGAAGGTAAGACACAAGGACCTAAATTCCTAATGAAAAAGTTATTAATGAATGAAATTTGTTTTAAAAGCCTAACGAGTTAAATTTCATTCATTAATTACTTCTTAGTCTAAACGAACAATTATAATTTTTAATTTTTTAAATGTTAATTTTCTTTCCTAATTTTCCTAAAGTTTCCAATGGTTTATTCTATCAAGTGAAATTTTAATCAAATTGAAATTAAGAGAAATAAAATATAAAGAATTTTAACTTACCTTTCCCATGAAGTGATCGATCGTATCGTCCTCGAGGAACACGAGATGAATGGTTTTGTAGTAACCCGCTCCATCCTCCATTTTTCTAATTCATCGCGCAATTTGAAATTAATTCTCGTTCAATGTTGTACTTCAATTTCAATTTTTCTTTTCCTACTAATGGTTATGGGATTTAATTAATTTTGGTTGTATTTAAAATAATTCCTAATTAATTAGAAATTATTTAAATACCTCAAAACCTTTTAAATCCACTAAATCAAATCAAATAAATCCTAATTATTTGGTAATTTCCTATTCATCTGAAGATATTAGTTGGCATTTTGTCTTTATCTATTTGTCTTATTAAGCCTAATAAAACCTAACCTAACCTAACCAAAGCCTAGCCTTCTAATCCCTAAAGAATCTTAATTAATGACTAACCAACAATTTAATGAATAGTAATGAGAATAAAATAAAATTCAAGAGATTCTTACCTTATTAATTGTTTAGATTCCTTTTATTCTTCTTCTTCCTTTCGTCTTCAACCTTCCCCTTCAACTCTTCAATGCTTTCATTCGTTTTGCATTTTTTTGTTACTCAAGAATGGTGTGAGAGTGGATGATTTGAAGGTACTTTGTTTAGATCTTAACTAAGTTGTAATGATCCTTGACATCTTTTAAGTTAATTGGAGTGTTTTGTCAAAGTACTCAAAAACTCACCTTTCAGTTCAATGTTTGCTCTTTCAGTCTCTGCTGCAGCCTTGGTTTGAGCTGAGCTCCCTGGTCAAGTTTGGCTCCTTCGTCAAGCTGGCTTCCTGGTTGAGCTGGGCTCTCGGTTGAGTTGGCTCCTTGTGTTTTTCCTCCTTCGCTTATTGAGACACGTGGCATGGCGCCGTTGGTCTCCCCTCTCACAACCCCTTCGTCAGCTCCTGACGCGTTGGACACGTGGTGCGGCGTGACTAGGTACACCCCTCGCGACTGTCCTGCTTCTCAATTCTGTTGGGTTGGGAGTCTCTACCTTCTCCCGATATTGATACTCTACGGTCTCTACCTTCTCTCGATACTAAGACTCTGTTGGTACTACCGGCTGGTTGGGTTATAAATTTAAATTGAGCTGGTTAGCCGGTTAGGACCCCTGGCTCTGGTTTTTTGTATTGGTTATTGGATCACACCTCTTGTTATCCTTACTTTGTGGAAACTCCACTAACTATGCGAATTTTCACTAATCTAATAAACTAATAGATGTTGACTAATCTAATTTTTTAAGAATTTTTGAAATAATGTAAACTAAGTAAATTAAAGTGTCCTAAGCTAATAAATCTAACTAAGGGGAAAACTAATCTAAGACTTTGAATTTTCTTTTAACTACTACTATGGTTTTATCAAAAGTTCAAATTAAGGTATGTTTTTCTCTAATGTTTTTCTCTAATTTAAATGTTCCTAATTATTGCACCTGCAAAGTAGTTTTCGAAGCATGCAAATAAGGAAAATTCTCCAAATGTTAATATCCCAAAGTCAAAGCTTCGCCGTGCAAGGGTGACCCTAGGCATACACCGTGTCAATGATCAAATTTTAGTATTTTGAAGTCAATCTTTAAAGGAGGTACACATGACAGTGTTTAAACCGAACTTCAAAGATTAATTCTTTAAAATTTCAAAGTATCTAAGTTTAATCACTAAAAGAGGTACGCATGACAGCGTTTGAACTGAACTTTAGCAATTAAGTTCCAATCTCCGTTGAACAACGGATTTTGGACAAGGGTTGGTTTAATAAACTTTTGGCAAACTCAAGCTTCGCCGCCTTAAGTCTATTAACACCAAATTCTATTGTAATAGGCATAATTTATTAGTATTCAAACAGTTTTAAACGAAATTAGAGTTTAGAGGTCTATCCCTTCCAAAACTCTCACAAATCAAAGAAAATGGAGGCTTAGCCTCGAGAACTTAAAGAAATCAAATAGAAATCACTCTAAAGGGACCCTTTTGTCCTTCAAAGTGTGCAAATCAAGAAATAGAATGAAAATCAGGTCGGATCTCGACCTGGATCAATGCTCCGATCACGCCGATAGCACAAAAGCAAAGGTTAGATATAAGAATGAGGGTACCGACAACCTCAAGGGAAGGGCCTTTTATACTCGTCCCAAGCCCCTCCCCGGTAAGTTGTCGATGAAAAAACATTTATTTTTGATCCCAAGATATTCCCTAAACTACCTTAACGTACTTCCAAAATAATCCTTGTTTAATGGAAGAATTCTCTAGAACCCTCTTCATTTAGCTAATAAATCTTGGCTAAATCGAATCCAAGATCTTTTCCCAAAGATATTTTGAAAATAACCCTAATTAACCTAGATATTTTGCTAATTAACCCAAAGTATTTCTAAATTGTCTTTCTTTAAACAAAAGATGGATTTTTACGCAAGAAAAGAGATCTTATCCAAATCCAATCTTCAATTTTCCAAAAGATATTTCCGAAATTAACTTTGAATTACCACTAATTACTCTAAAAAAGTCAAACCTAATGCTGGACCCTTCCTATCTTCTAGGGAACAACTCAAAATTGAAAAACGATTGAGCCATTGCATTTAGAAGACCCAAATTTGCATAGCGGACCCCCTAACCCCCCCTTCCCATCCATTCGTAAGTGTAAAATCAACTTATGGTAACTCCAAAGAAAAGTGAAAACTCTAAATTTTGGAATTTATTTCTTTTGAGGAAACTGTCTAGCTAGGATTACTTAGAAGGTTCGTGGGAGTAAGAAAAGACCCCTCATTCATGTTATTTGCACACCGCCATCTCCTAGTACGCCGGTCGACCCGTTGTAAAGTCGTAAATTCTTCAAAAGTCTAATGTTGTTTCCAATTCTAGTACTTAAGAATTTCAGAATGTCTTCAAACTTTGTGGAACGCTTTATTAGCACACAAAACACTATCCTAATTTTTAGTGGGATTTTTCCGCAACATGGTTAATTTCTAGGAATTTACGACCACGTTCAAAGGTAGTTAACTTCCCATGGAGTCATTATAATTGTTTTGGAAAAATCTGAAACTTTTTGTGTAGCTTCTACAAAACTCCCAAAACCAAAATGCAACATTACATTTTACTTTGCACTATTCATAAGGAAGCTAAAATTAGTAGTTCCCTTTTAATTTCCGCCTGAGGGGGAAATTATTCTTGTATCGGGGAATCTTGGAACAACCGGCTCTAATGTCAGCTTTTGGCATGCTTTTAGAGTAAAAGCACCTTTCTTCATACTCCGGTCGCTCTCCCATCACTTTATTTGTAGATTAGATAATTCTTCTATAAGTTACTTGCAAATAAAAACTTACTAATCCAAATTCTTTACAAATTGGATGGTGACCTATACTAGACTCTCTAGACCTAAAATGGACTTAGCCAACTTGTCACATGCAATTGTAAGACTTAGTTTAACATGGACAACTACTAGGACTGGCTAACACTCAAAGTCTCAAACCCTTAATTCTCTCGAAAATACTTAATCGACTTTTCAAACTCTCAACTAGGCATTAGAAGTATGAAATTTGAGTATTTTATATACTCTATACTTCTAGGATGACCCCTCATTGTATTGGTAGGGACTTCTACCCAATACCACTCAAACACTCTTTTTATGCATTTTTGCATATAATTACGCTAAAATACTAACAAAAACAAAAACAAAAACAACTTGAGTTCCCAATGCCAACTTGAGGACTCACAGAGCGTTGAACCAAATTTTTTGCAGTAGAACATAATCACAAATATAATGTCAGTAATTTGAGTGATCCCCAATTTAGTTGAAAATATGATATGTTATTTAATAAGATAATTGATTATTGAACTTGCTGAATTATCATGCTAGAGGATGAAGTATTTTAATTGACAAGTAGTACATTTCATTGTTTATGACATAATGTATGTTCTTAACGTCATATATAGAAACCCTGGATCAGAAAATTTTGGAAACTAAGTATTTGTGGGCTCATTTAACTGACTTACTATTACACTAGAATGGGATTCTAACAACGGTGGTGATTTACCGGTGATTGAATTTGTGAACCCATTATTGTAGTATGTCGTTCAATGTAGTAAAGGTATTCACCTCTTCCATGTCTATGCTTTTCCTTCATGCATATTTTGTTTTTGCTGGATCTGAAACAATAATCTTCCTTATGATTGGTGGTGCTAAAGGCCATCCTATGTTCTTTTTGAGTGATTTCATACTTTAGTATTACACTGATCTTTATTTGTCTCTCTTTAGGATGAGTTCAAGTATGTCTTCTGAATCAATGGTAGTTGTTAAGGCACCCGAACAAGTGGTACCAATTTCCTTTCAAGTCAAAGATGTCGGGTTTGTTGTCGTTAGTGCATTTCGATTGAGTATGAGATTCCTCTTAGTTGAAAAGTCACTACATATAGATCAAGAGGTTTTCAATACTACAAGTGAAGAGTTGTTGCACACCCTAAGTCACAAGCCTATATCGTTAGGCCTGTATCGGCATTGGCATTTAATGCCAGGGAAATATTTAGAATACGGTCTATCTCAAGTGGTCTCCGAGGCATCCTGTGGTGATGGAACTCCCAAATTGTCATCTACTTCTACTTCGAAAACGCCTCTGCCTAACAAAGTGAAGATGGAACGTGGAGTAGAGGTCATAGCAATAGATAGCGATGACTCAGATGACCAATCACTTCCTCACAAGCTCCTTAAGAAATCTTAGCCTTCCTCAACCCAAGTCCCTTGCACTTTGTCTTTGCCTTCTCGAATAGAGAATGTAGCCACATCTAGTTCTGGAGCAAGCCAATCTATAATTCCTTGTCAGCAGAAGCTTTGTCATATGAAAGGATCGAGGAATCCATTCAAGAAGGTAAACTACAATTCAATTCCTATTCATCATGTTGAATTTATTCCACCAGTGTTTAACGGTGATGTGATTTTTGAGTTACCGCCCCTTGGTAGTAATGGTTCCCAAGGTCAAGTGAAACTTATGAGTGGAATGGAGAAATGTTATGATGGACATGTCTGGTTGAATACACATATGACAGACATCAAGAACGATGATGATCTCACATTCTGATCATCTTCTTGTATTGGTCATCTACGTTGCGACAATAGCAAATGCGACTATCTAATGCGAAGACACCACGTAGCGCTCATTATCGAGACTGAATGGGATGGATGTTCTCCTATTCCATTTGAGGTTGGTTCTACCTCCCCTTCCGATGCAACAATCACTTGTAAAATTTGCTCTATGGTTCCTTCATGTATTGCAAATTATCCTACGAAAATATACTACGTAGTTAGTACAACAGACATGCGATGGATGAGTGTTCACTTTGGAATCTATGAGCACCTTGTGAAAGTTGGAGATTGTCATGACTCCAAGGAAAGGACTCGAACCCTAATTTCGGATCAACTAAAGAGAAACCCCTCGGCTACAAATTCTTCTATTATCTTAAAGGCAAGCAAGGAGTTCTTAGGGGAGATGCTTCTTCAACCGGAAGGAGCCTCTATTGTTCCTATTGAGTTAGACGATTTCATGCCAGTTTTGGAGAAGTGCAAGTTCATGAGTTCTCCCAACATTCGAAATGAAGTGGAAACCTTCAAGTACTTTCAAAGATTTGGAGTCATGGATAGCATCATGAAGTTACGAGGTTGTAGCAACTGGGCTTATGTTCAAGAGAATAAGTTCTCCGGTCAAGGATTTGATTTAGACAAAGTGTTTGTCTTCAAGATGTCTGAGGTTGGTCTAAGGAGTGGCATTAATTTAGTAACATGAATGCAACCTAGTGGTGATCTTGAAGATGCTTGGATTATGTTTGATTATGTCAAGCGAGTCAAATAGTGGACTACCATTGCATGTCATGTTTATGACTCCACTTACTGTAGAGTTATGACCATAGTTGTCTGTGACATGCAATCCGAGGATTCCATTGTCCAAACATATTTTTGGACTAATTTGAATGCAGTGATGAGTAGGCATGGTATTGCCTTGCCTTATTTCAAGGGCTTCATGGTAGATTGTGCACAAGCAAACTGGAATACAGTACACATTGTATATGGAAGTGGTGACCTTCTGAGGCCTATGGTAGATCGAGAACGGACATGTTTCTTCCATTGGACTCAGTCAATGGAGAAATATACGATAGCAGACATTCGCATCGACCTACGAGATCAAGATCAGATGTTGTGCAAGCAGTACATGGATGCAACATCGGCATCAAAGTCTGATATCTGATTTCATGCCATTCATGCATGGTGGCACTCTTTGGGAGCCACAACAGAGGAGGGGATTAAACAACTAGAGCTGTGGCTAGCATTTTGGCACTTCTGATATAGACAATGGAAAGGTTTCATGTAGATTGTAAGAATATCTAAACCCATCCATTTCAATTCTCAGTGTGCAATTCTCATCATACACTTTGCATTCTCTAGTTTCTTGTAATAGCTTGTAATTATTGTCTTTAATGGATCGATATTGCCTTCATTGACATCTGTAGGGACCTCTCGTTTAATTTACCGGTCGAGTCTATTAGCTTTTTTTTAAAAAAAACTATTTGTTTTTCCTATCTATAACGCTTGTTAAATGGTTCAGGATTTGCTAGCGAATGAACTTGTAGAGATGCCCTCTTGCAACCTCACTGAGACAGTCCACAATAAATGGCTGTAGCAGTCTGGAAAGAGAGGGAATGATCTATATGTGGCAACCGTTGATGATTATATTAGGGCGTTCATGCAAATGGTTAAATACTACCAATTTCTAAAATGTGAGAGTCCTAGAACCATTCTAGGAAAAGAAGAAATTCTCCTCCAAGTAGCACAGCAGTTTGCTCAACACACCAGGAATCCTAGTGGCCTTCATGATGCAATGGCAACTATCCCGGGTGTTGGAGAATATTGCACAAGAGATCCTCATTTAGAAGATGAAAAAGTTTTTGGATCTCAATAGCGGATGCCAAACTTACCTCCAGGTTCTCAATATGATTCACACCGCCTCAATAAAGTGAATTTCTCTTGACCCCGCGTAGGAACAAGGTGCACTAGAGCAAATGCAATTGTGATTTCTCTGAAGACAATTTCTAAAGAAACATTACTTCATGTTGCCGAAGAAGAGCTCTAGGTGTCAAAAAACCCTATGAATGCATCAACAAGATCAAGCTCTTCTCGAGTGACAAGCGTTGAAGAGAGTGCTTGCGATGAATCCAAATGGCATATTGCTCGCTTGCCTAAGACGTCGGCTAAGGCTTGTTTTGTTTTACAAGCCCTTACTAGGAAGAAGTGCATCGCAAAGCTTGTGCAAGGCAATAGAGGAATTGCCGCATCAACTTACATAAGTGACATGGACAATTACAAGAAGAATAGGATTGAGCGGATGCAATTCTTCTTCTGCAATGATGACATTGAGCGTTGCGTCAAAGGTTCAAATAGAAAATGGATTATATTCAAACCTGAAGTACTAAGCATTTGGCGAGTGAAGTTTGGAACTCATTTTACACCTAAAGAGATTTTAGATCTTCAAAATGAGGGGTTTCATCTTCCTCAACGTCTTGAAATCTTTCCATGCAAGTTGTTTAGAAACTAGAATGTACCACTTAGAGTGCCAAAATTTGAAGTCCCACCTTATCGTACAGAGCACTCTGGTACAAGGTCTGGCAAGAAAATTCATAGAAATTCTAGCTCTCCCACAACTAAACAAGCAAACAACTGCACTTCAGCACTTACGATCAAGGCTCTTGTTCAGCAAGTTACATTGATACCACATCCTGGGTTCGGGTGCATCGTAAACCTTGACTCAGGTATAGCCCCTAACATACAACAATACATGATTACTATAGGTTCATTTCTCGATCGCACTTATCCGAACTTCAAGGAAATATTGACAAAGGCACTAGGGAAGAGAGGACAATAGGCAAACTGCAAGCACTTATATTTTCTATTCATTGTCATATCCAACTTGGATGTAGAGGTAGATATTTTCATTCATACTCCAAGCTTCAGCTTCAATGAAGTGAAGCGGATTCTTGAGTGTGTAATCCTAAGGTGTACCCAAAATATGTAGGTCACCCTAATTAATTCACGACAGTTCATGCTGAAATAGTGAGGAGGTACACATGAAAGAATTCCTTGTATTCCCATTCACTTAGTACATGTAGTGAGATTAAAAGGGCCACTACTTTATTTATGTTTGGTTACACACATATCTACTTCTGACTTATATTGCACCTCTTTTCACTTTGGCATGATTTCTTGTAAGATTGACTTCAATGTTTGGCTTTCTTAAAATGACTTGATGTATATATTGATCACAAGCAAAACTCCATCCACTCTATTCAATTCCAGGACCTCTATCCATTTTGTAGACTCTAAAGATTTCTATATACTTTAAGTCCTAAAACTATGCATTCAAGTTCTACAAATTCGTGGAGACAACGTTTGCCATTGCCTATCAATGAATTCACTCCATTTCCAAGTCCACTTTATAATAGATGAATAGGAGACTACTCCTATTTATACCCTAAATCCACCCAATGTCCACAATTACAAGTTTGAAAGTATATATCCATGCTTACATGTCACATAAGGGTGGTTAGAGGTTTTAGTCCAACATTTTGCATTCACGGATATAGGTTCATGTCCACGGTTATAGGCTATAAAGTGCATATGAATGCTTATAGATCACACAAGGATGGTTACAAGTTCCACTCCAACTTTTGAGTCCAACATTTATGTCCACGGTTATAGGACCTTAAACCCTGAACCCCCTGGAATTCATTATAATTCCCAATATTCCCCCAAAAAATGTCCCTTTTCTTATCACAAAAATAAGCTTTTTACAAATTTCTTCTTATTCTCCAAATCCCTACTCAATTTTTCCCGCTCTACACTCGTATAGTAGCTTTGTTGCCCATAGGACATCAATTGGGACTTGGAAACATTATTATTACAGAAGTTGTTTGCTTGTTTGAGACTAATTTCTTCCTTGCCAATGCATCAAAGTCTAAACCAATGATCCCTTCCACTTCTACCCTTGCTTCCAAAGACTTATATAGGGAATCTTCTCCACCTTCCAAATTTCTAGAACTTGCATGATTGCAATAGTGCTTTTGAGTTCTTCAACAAAGTCATCAAACCCCCAAACGGTTAGGATCTTGTCACTCTGCGATGCCTCTAACACTTTTTGCTTGAATGCATTGTTGGAATGGACTCCTAGTTCAATGCCAATGGAGAAGTGTCCAACTGCTCTTCCCCTTTTTCTTTCTTTTTCTTTGAAAATTCCGGAAACTTTGCCTCACGAAGCTCAAGAATTAGGCCATCCCACACTTCAACTTGGACTCCCACTTTGCCACTACATTCATGCAACTATCCATCCCAATTGCTGCCATAGCCAGAGCCACAATAGATTGACCACTTGCCTTGTACCTCTTCCTCTCAACTCTCTTGGCCATTTCTTCTTCAATTTGCTTGGCAAATTCAGAAGTGTAGTGCTCTCAATGTAGCACCTCATCTACAGAGTCAAAAGAGAAATAAATTCACACTAAAATACACATGAGTGAGGCAGTGTTAGCCACACGATGCGAAGTCCGAAGTCCTACAATGACAAACATTAAAACATGCACACCATCAATGTCAGCATAAAAACATCCTGAAACAATGAGCTACACACAACACCACAAACTATTATCAACATGCACAATCTCATTCGTACTATAAGTTCAAACATGAAGGACCATCTTAGAAAGGAAAAATAAAGCAATTCGGAATTACTATTTGTCCACATAAAGTACACTCACAAGCCAAATAAGAGCGGCATGTTCAATGGCCTTCCTTGGAAGTGATTTTCCCACGATTTAATTTTGCAATACATCCTGGAAATGTCTAGCACTTCAATCCTTCAACTCATTAATTTTGCGCTTGTTCTCCAGCGCTTTCAAGAACTTGTCGTCAATTCAATTGAGACTTAAGCATTCTTTTGCCGATGAGTTCGTTGAAATTTAATCTAAATTGAACCAAAACATGTCCAACCTCCTTCCTCAGATACTTCTCAATCATTCCTGTGGACTCTCCATGTACCTCGTAAGCCTGCCTCCTCTCTGCTTCTTTGGTTCGCCATCCTATCTCTTAATTGGATATAGGTCCTTGGCAACAGACCATATGTCAGTACGAAGAGAGGCAACCTAATACTCAGGTCTGTTATCAACAGAGTCTCTCGCGACCATTGAAATGAGTGAAATCCCATCCATTCGTAGTTACGACTGCTCCGTCATATGCCCACCGCCGAACATTACTCTTATCCATCCCGCATCATAGGTATTTGAAGAACGCGGCATCTAACCATGCGCTCGGTATGGTTAAACCCTCAACATGGATCATCCCTACAACTCACGATGGGCATCATCTCACGGCCATCATTCAAGAAGAACGAGCAGTAGGCAGATCTACTTGCCAACAAAAATTCGACACCAAACCAAGGTGAAGAAAATTCTCATTCAAGAGTATTTCAAGGAAGAGATCAAAAGAAACTGTGTACAAATGCGTACCAACGGATCCTACAGCCCGTCCTCGGAACCACAACTAAACGTTCACAAATCTAGTTATACAAATCATCCTCGTCAGCAGCAGCACTAAACGCAGGAACGCCTTCGGCTACCCCAGGGGCTCCAGAAGCTGCAGCTGGACGATCCGGAAATCGGAACTCAGATCCAAATCCACGCGATTGCTGCAGGGTCTGAGCGAACGCCTGATACTTCCGAATGTCAGCATCGCTCACACTGCGACGAGCAAACTTCATAGCTTCCTCGAAGTGACGCGCTTTAATCTCGGCCACTTCTTCAGCCTCATCTTCTTCCATGGCCTCAGGATTCTCGGACCTCCTCTTTTCCCTCTCGATGTCCTGACACCACATAGCAATCCAAAAACATCACACTCCCAACTAACAACACTCAACCGGCTATCATCCTACCCAAGGAGACAAGCCCTTTCACTGCCCATCAGAAAAGAGAAATTCCCAGTCCGCTGACACCAAATCCACACACGCCCAACTGATTACACAGAGACGTTCCCTCAAACTCACAAGAATTCAAGCTCAACAAATTCTGGTACTACAATCAACAACAAAAACAGAACCAACTCCTGCTTTACCTCTCACGCTAAAAGCACAAAGGCGGAAACTCGAACTCTCATGGCAAACGCAACCAACAAAATAAACAACAAATCAAAGTCTACAACAACCGTCAACGATACCAAACATCCCAAGCCGCACGGGACAAACCTTCTCGATGTCTTCGCGAATCGCATACTTCGAAGCACGCTGACAGATCTCAGTGATATCTGCACCGCTGAAACCCTGGGTATACCTCGCCAAAGCCTCCAAATCAACCTCCTTCGCCAAAGGAGACTTACGCAAAGCGGCCTGGAAAATGCGCAAACGAGAAGCCTCGTCGGGAAGGGGGATGTAGATAAGCTGATCCAGACGACCGGGCCTCAAAAGGGCAGAATCGATAATATCGGGACGGTTCGTCGCACCGATAATGAACACAGTCTTCTTCGCATTCATACCGTCCATCTCCGTCAGCAACTGGTTCAACACACGATCGGCGGCGCCACCAGCGTCTCCTTGGCTGCTACCACGCTGAAAAACACATCCAACATAATCGAACGTCAGGGAAACAAATCACCATGGCCAAATAAACCAACAACCACAAAAGAGAAATCAATACACGCAGAAAATATCAAACAAAAGAAGAAAGACACTTCACGCCTAGCCGCACAAAAAAACATCTGCATGCACACAACCAAGGGAATTCACATGTAACCTGATTGGCGATCGAGTCCAGCTCATCGAAGAAAAGAACGCAAGGCGCAGACTGACGAGCCTTGTCAAACACGTCACGCACGTTCGCTTCGCTCTCACCAAACCACATCGTCAACAGCTCGGGGCCCTTCACGCTGATGAAGTTGGCCTGACATTCGTTGGCGATGGCCTTCGCAAGAAGGGTCTTGCCACAACCAGGCGGACCATAGAACAACACACCCTTCGAGGGGGACATGCCGAACTTCTCGAACTTCTCAGGATGCTCCACTGGGTATTGGACGGTCTGAAAAAACAACCAAAAATTAAACGGGAGGTAAATAACAGACACGGCACAAAGCAGGCGCCCATAACAACAACACGCTAAGGGGCGAGAAAAAAACGAACACTCAGCAACAACTCATCAAGATAGACCCTTCACTATCAGCCTCAATGAAAAACTAAGCATCAGAACACCCAACACACATTGCACAAGTCACCTCCTCCAAGTTCTAAATCAAAATCCAATCATCCCGAAGAGAAAAAAACACAACACGCATCAGATTAGAACAAGATCACTCGAGTAAGACAAAATACCTCCTGCAGCTCACGCTTGACATTCTCCAACCCTCCAATATCCTCCCAAGTCGTATTCGGGACCTCCACCACGGTCTCACGGAGAGCAGAAGGATTGCTGATGCCAAGAGCGGTCTGGAAATGCTCGTTAGTCACCGACATAGAATTCAGAACCTCAGCATCAATGGTTTCGTCCTCCAAGTCGATCACGTCCATCTTCTCACGAATGCACTGAAGAGCTGCTTCCGTGCACAGGGCCGCCAAATCCGCACCCACAAAACCGTGCGTGTCATGGGCGATCCTCTCCAGATCGACCTGCATTTCCAGAACCACACACGAAACCGTCAGCCGAACAACGATGCAAACCCCAAACATCCAGATTCCAAAATCACAGAATTCAAATTCGCACAAGACACACAATGCAGAACCGGAAAGGAAAATAAAACAGATGCTCAACCATCCCGAAAATGCTGACACAGAAACGAACCAAAACTAAAAAAAATACTCCGCGCGATCCCAAAACCAAAAGAGCTGGCCAACGAAAAACCTACATCCTCCGAAAGCTTCATGTTCTTCGTGTGAATGCGGACCACTTCCAAACGGCCCACTTCGTCGGGAACACCGATATCAATCTCACGATCGAAACGACCAAAACGACGGAGCGCTGGGTCGATACTGTTCGGACGGTTCGTGGCCCCCATCACAATCACGTGCGCACGAGACTTCAAACCATCCATCAGAGTCAGCAACTGAGAAACGATTCGCCTTTCCACCTCTCCCTGAGTCTTTTCCCTGAAAAAAAAACAATCGAAAACACGAAATTTAATTATAGAAACGAAACTGGGCTTGTCACCTATCCGCTTCCTTCTGGATGGATGCTGGGGAGCACGAAATAAAAAGGCATTGCAAACGTACCCCAAAAAATAATATCTAAACTGCATGAAAAGTACGATACAAAAAACTTCAAGAAAAAGGATGCAACAAAGGTTCGGAGATCGGAAAAACATCCACAAGATCAAAGAAAAGCTGTCGAACCATATCCAAAGTCTCAAGCTCAAAAGACACTTGACACGGCCCATACAACGCAGACAAAACACTGCCGATTACCTCTTCGGAGCAATGGAGTCGATCTCGTCAATGAAAATGATGGAGGGGGCGTTCTTCTCGGCCTCCTCGAAGGCCTTTCTCAAATTGCTCTCGCTCTCGCCAGCCAACTTAGACATGATTTCAGGACCGTTGATCAGGAAAAAAAAGGCGCCGGTCTCGTTAGCCACGGCCCTCGCGATCAACGTCTTGCCCGAACCAGGAGGACCGAACAGCAAGATACCCTTCGGAGGCTTCACTCCGATGGACTTGAACAGCTGAGGGTGCCGCAGAGGCAACTCCACAAGCTCACGGATCTGGGCCATCTGCTTGCGGACTCCACCCACATCGTCATAACCAACTTCGTCGAGGCGCTCCTCGTCCTCACGCCTAAATTCAACATAACACAACATATTAGGCTCAAATCCTCGGCATCCCCGTTCAGTTTGGCCTGGCCCAGAGGATGAGTAAATCAATCCCCAAAACACTCCCGCGACTCTCCGAACTACTCTGTCCTAATGCTCTGCACCACCATCCTAGCCATTACCCCTCTCGGAGCCCATGCAAACCCACTCACCTCAAAGGCTCGCCCTCGCAAAAAATCTCCGTGTCGGGAGCGACGATGCAGTATTCCGCAGGGTCCGTCTCCACAACTTTGAACTCCACGCTCCTCATGCCTCCTCGCACCAAAAACAAATCGCCTTTCCGGACTGGCCTGTACGCTTCCATGAAGTAAGCTGCACAACAACGACACGAGGATCGTCAGCCACGCAACTCCTCGTCAACATCCACAGCATTCAGATGGACCATCTTGGATACGATTACTCAGGAACATGGAACGAGAATAAACAAACGCAACGACAAAGCAAAACACTTACGTTTCAAGTAGGCATCGAAAAGGTTTCCGGTCACTCCCTCGATCGAGTCATCGAACGGAAGGACATGGATGCGCTTGCCGTACTTCACATCTGCACATTGGTGGACGGACACCACGTCTCCCAGACGCACCCGAAGATTGGCCCTCACCACCTTGTTCATCCGTATCTTGGGTTCGTCGCAGGTGTCGTCCGCCAGCACAATGCAGACCGTGTCTTTGCGTTTCTTGCCCTACATCGCACACGAAATATGGATCCGATCAGATCAGAAAAGCGGACAGCAAACCTTACCCTGTTCAAATGGCCGCACCTCATCTCCTAAGGTCGGAATCTAAAGACACAACCCCGTAAAACAAAAATCAATTTCCAACCAACATGAGGTAGAGCTTCAATGCCCAGACAATGCTGAGACAAACCTTAATCAGCACAGTGTCTCCACGGAAAAGCTGCAACTTTTCCATTGTCTCCATGTTCAAAGCAACCACAGAGTTATCATCGTTCACAGCCTCGTCTACAATCAACCGATTGGGAGCCTTCTTACGCTCCAGAATCGCAGTGGAAAAGTCCTTCTTAGCTGGCTTACTGAAAAACAACAATAACGACGAATTCCGTTCAACAACCAACCGCAACAGATCGTACACCATCACATGCGAAGCTCGGCAAACAATATAAGTCAACGATCATGCACTGGCTTGTCGGCAGAAGAGATCACAATTTCATGCAAGAACGTCACAAAACACAAAACTCAGTATCAACAGTCACTGTACAAGAAAAGTCAGCTAAAACAGCTTCCTAATCACGACCGACCACACAAACACACCTAAAGCACTGCCCAAATCAGCAACCCTTCCCAAACTTCACCACACCCATTAGACAACCCCGCAAATATAAACACTCTCCAGGATACGAGCTTCGCCATTCATCTTCCACAACCAAGACATCCTCCCCAAAACACAACATACTCCTGTAATTGACATCTGCTCCGAAACTTGAACAGTAACGCTCAAGAACTTCACCAAACCCGACCAAACACATTAGCTGAACAGCCAACCTTTCCCACTCCATCCACATCAAATTATGCCCCACAATACCGCAAAAAACCATCGACCACGTAAAATCAAAATCAGGAACCGACTCGGATCACATCCCTCCGCATCCTAACACAAGTCATCATCGCATGATGACCAACAGCCAAGCAGGAAACCCTACAGCACGACTCCAATTAACACGCCACAACATACAAACCAAGTACCGCTCCATCGAATTCTACGTCCGATTCAAACCCTAGCCCCCCGTCCCTGACCGACGACCACTCCATCAATCGACGTAGCAAACCACGACAGCGATAGAGAAAGAGAAAGAGAGAGATCGTTACGGATCGGAGGATTCTCCAGGATGTCCAGCAGCGGGAGTCGCCATGCCCAACAACACAAGAAATTCAAAGCGTTCGTTCTCGTTGGAAAAAGAACCGATGCAAGTGGCGTTTTTTCGGCAATCGAAATGGAACCGGACTGTCTTCCGATCTGGGCAATATATAGACGTGGGGCGACAGCGGCGAAATTGGCGTGGAAACAGAACGACGAAGGGAAGGAAGTGAAGCGAGAGAGCACCGGGTGAGCGGTGCGAGTTCTACTGCCTTCCTTGGCAAGGCAGTGACGACGATGATGGCGATGTTTCCTTTTGAAAGCGTTGCCCTAAATCTTTATTAGTGTGGTCTTGCTCTAATCATGTGACTGTTTGCGTGTTTAAAATTGTTGAAATGGCAGTATTCATTAATTATTATTACATAATATTTTATTTTAGAACATGAAGGATGGGTAAGTTATCCTTCTACAAGTGCACTCATAAATGTCGTGAATAGCAAGTAGGCATAGTTTCTATTATGAATTCATTGAAGACTCAGTCTTCAAATTTTGAACAACACACAAATGCAAACATGTCCCACGTATATAATTATATAATTTCCAACCATATAATTGCTTGTTGATTTTTGTAATAGGACACTTACTAATTCTAGTTCTTATTAAAGAATGAATTATCATAATAAGTTTTACATTCAAAAATACACAAGTAATCACAATTTGAAGGAGTCTTATAATGTCAAGATTTCTTGAGCAACTATGTTTTGAACTACTCTTTAAATTGGTTTTTGTTACTAATAGATATAACCTGCAAATGTCTTTAGTTTATTTTAATAACTAATGAAATCTTCTATATTTGGCTAGTGCTTTCTTGAGCATTCTAAAACCATCTAAAGTCCAAATACAAAGCTTTAAGAAATATAAGTCCGACTAAAAGTCCAAATATAAAGCTAAGATCTTCATGGAACATTCAAGAATGATTAAGAGTTATCAATAGTTGTGTGTCTAGAAGCTTAATAATAAGTGTTTTTGTTTAACAAAAACTTGAAGAAAAGGAAATTATGCAAACTTTCTTTTATTAGTTGTGCAATACATATTTCCAAAGCTTCTACATTAAAGTATTCTAGAATATAAAGAATGAAAGGACATTCACTTTCCTAACCAAGCTTTCAATTCAAAAATAACTATTACCTATTATTGCAACATGATTTCATTTATTTTTGTTTTTCACTTTAGGGCTTCCCATTTCAAATCCATGACAACATTTTTCATGTTGAAGTAACCTAAATTCAATTTATAATCAAATTTATCAAATAAACATTGGTTAGTGAGATGGTAATTTAAAATGTATATTGGTAGATGTGATATGTAGGGGCATGATGTAAAGTTTTTATTTGATATTTACATTCTTCTTCTAAGTACAACTTCAAAACACATCTCCTTTTCAGAAATCTGAACCCCCCTCCTTTTCACTTTACGTGTGAAATATCAAACATTGAGCATTGAAAATGCAAATATGTAGTTGACGAGTAGAAAGGGAGAGAGAAAAGAAATCCCAGTGAACCATTGAGTGGTTGGCGTACATAAAGATGTAGAGGAAAAAAAATTTGAGCTGTGGGACAGGACCGGAAAGTGAATCTGGAAATACAAACTTGAAACTGACTTTTTCATAAACAGCTCAATGAATGGTTCATATTGAACATGATACTGTGCGTACATACAGAAATTTCAGCGGTACTTTGCACCTTTATTTGACTACAATTACAGTGAGGTTCCAAACCCTAAGAATAGTTTCTGTAGGACGTATAATTTGAACTACCACGAAGTATACAGGGGCACGCTTGTATGCTCTCCACGACTTGAGTTGCAAGCCTCCAATTGCAAACCTGGACTTAGATAACTTGAAGAGAAGCTGTACAGAATCTCCAGGTGAAAAAAAATGCATGTCATAGCTGAAGTAGAACTCCCGCTTGAATTGAGCTTTACTCAGTGGACCGAAATGCGATGAGGAAATTCCTACACAACTTCGGAGCTTGTTTGCAACGGTTCTTGATTACTTGATAGGTTCTTGTTATATAACGGCAGCTCAAGAAGGAACACGTGCTTCAACCAACTTGGGAGCCTTCCATACAACGCTGGAGGTAGAGGTATTAATGGACTGCAGAAAACAGGAAGTCTATGTTAACTCTCATGAATAAAAGTAAGCTCTAGGTACAAATTGACGAATTTGGCGGGTAGATAATCGCAAAGGGTATGAAAAAGCTAGCTAGCCAGAGAATTTCAGTGACTACGAGGGAAATTAACAGCTCAACGCAAAAAGTACTAAAAGAAAAAACATACAAACGGTTGCTTAATGTGGCCTTTACCTTGTCTTCTTCTTGTAAGCCCTATATTCTGGGTTCTTCCCGTGCTTCTTATCCGCTGATTCCTACACAGTTCAGGAACAGAAAATAAAGAATCAGACAAAATTATAAAGCATCTGAAAACTTGAAAAATGAGTTGAAATCGCTCCAATATCCTAAAGATGGAGAAAACTGACAAAGGTGGTGGTGGTGGTTGAATACCTCGAGCAACGGTATCCCACTCACGAAGAGCAGAAGCAGCGTGATGAAGATGGGGCCAGCAACAACTGCCCATTGTCCTTTTCTTAAAACTGGAGTAGCGCTTATGAATATGCCCCACCATAAAAGAATCTGCCAAGTACAGATGCGCCATCTTGCATGAATGACTTAGAGAGGGTACTCAATCCCTGATTCTCTAGAAAAGAGAGCTTAGAAAATCTCAAACGAGGTCATACCAAGAAACAGGTTTTAGGCATGCTCAATCCCATAAAACTAGTTGTAATTTCAAATTAAGAGGGAGCAGTCTGATTCCCATGAATATAATACGATATAAATAATAATGTTCACCTCTCCAAAGTAGTTGGGATGTCTAGACCAACCCCAGACGCCGACATCACACCATCTCCCTTTACTGGCAGGATTTTTCTTCATGTTCAGCTTTTGTTGATCCGCAACTGATTCAATAAACAACCCTATAGCCCACAGAATCCAACCCACAATGTCCGCTGCTTCAATACCTGGGTTCCTGTCACTTCCATTGACTATGGTCACGGGCAAGCTCACCGTCCACACCCAAATTGCCTGACAAGAAACATGTGACATCAACATCAAAACCTTGGAAACTTAAGACTCCAGCACAATACTGTCTTACACTTGCACCATCAACGGCAGTGTAGCTTCGCCCAACCAAGCTTTAAATCCGTGAATTCCGTACCTATATATTAAATGTCACGGAGGTATTGACCAGTGCGCCAAGAAACAATGAGGTACTTAAATGAGAAGAAAATATAAATCAATAGCTCAGCTGCCCAAACACAAGTATTCAGTTTTCAAATGCAGAGCGTTCAATTCCCGGCATTTCAAAGCAATGCAATTCTTTGAATCTGGTTCGAATAGGAGTAACAAAATTTTAGGGGGACCTGGAAGAAACCTGAAGCAACCAGAATGCAGCAAACTTCAGAAGATTCTCACGCTTGTCATCAAACCGCTTGTCTTCTCCCCATGCTAGTATTCTGAAATCCTCAGCACCCACGTACCATAAAGTCTCACTCTCAAAGGTCACTTACACGTGCAGGTAATTGCAGCCAGAAATAGTCAAGAATTTGCAGTTATAAATAAATTGAACTCTCGTGTCAAAAGAAATCTGCACCTGAGGAGCAAAAAGATGGCCAGTCGAACTCCCCAAGCCACAACCAAACAGGTGAGAACGACCTGCATTACACCACCAGATAACTTACTGGCAATTTCCTAAGATTTTAGCAGCACGGACTATAGAAAGAAAGTCATTTTAAAAATAAATGCCGTTTTAGCAGGCAGAATCCGAAGTGCAGACCATAAAACATACTCAATTTTTCACGAGAAAGTTCACCTGCCGAAAGTGCCATGTATGGTGCAGGAAAAATGTAAGAACCGCAAGTATCACAAAGTTCGTACCACCTGCCACGTTAAATCTCAACGTTAGTCTCAGCTCCAGAAAAAAGTAGAATACAATCAAAATTAAATCAGCAGAGAGTTTCAAAGCACAGCACGCCAGAAAAATCACTTACCAGCGAAGTCAGTAACCTTGTCGAATTTACAGGTGGCAGCTACAACGAAAAACGCAAATTGATAGCATATCTGCACTCGCAATAGAGCAGAAAATCACTAAACAGAGTCATCAAATCTAGATTTGCAAACAACGAAATATTCGCGTTCTCCAGATTCTAATTCAGCAACAAATCGAACATTAATCAATCCTTGCAGGTGAATTTGCAGCTCAAGAACAGAGTCTGGATTAACAGAAAGCAGTAAACAGCAATCGTAACGCAATTCAAAATTTTAAGAACGACAATAATCCGTTTTCCTGTGACACAGCATGAACCGAACATTTCAATCATTCCAATAGCCTGTCAAAACCCGGTTCCAAAGCAAGCGCTCGTCGAAAAAAAAAGATCAGGACTAACACCGCAATATACTCACAGTGACTATTGCAGTAATGGCCAAATAATTCTCGTCGATTACGAACGTCATGGCGAAGCGCAGTCCGAGTCCCTAACCACCAAGATGTCGACCTACTGCCGCTCTCAAATGCTCAAACAATTCGTTCATAAGCAACGGCAGTATTCTCTATCGACTACCATCTCAATGGCGCCCTATAAAAACCTCTTACAATAGCGACGTATCGAAACGACCGAGCAACGAGGTTGCAATTTCTCAGCTGCCGGAAGGTCAGGCTCAATCCAGGTCCGGGCTGTGCTCGCAACGCAGCTTCTGCGTATTTCGCTCTCTTGATCGTTTTCGAGGAAAACGGAATATCCTCGCTACTCAGCTCTGATGAATAGCATTAAAGTGAAACCTGCAATCACCTGTGGCGGTACTTTGAGCTTTCGAATGCAATTTCAGTCTCTGAGAACAGAGTTGTTTTTCACCTGCCGAACCTCACTAACTTAATTCACTACCTCGACCGACATTCTATGCACCAACGCAGCAAGTCTGCAGACTGAAAGGAGGGGAGTTCAGAAAGATTTCTCGGTGGACCTTGCTTGGCCACAGAAACGAAGAGGCGAATAACACGGAGAGAAACCGAGCACTTCCGCGCAGTTTCTTACGCAGTTTCTCGGGTCCAATGGCAACGGGACGGTATGGTAATTCCCACCTTATGTTAGGCTGTTAGTTATGTTGTTAACCCGTAAAGGACCAGAGGTGCAAAATACAGTGTTGCAGAAGCCACTTGGTGGCCTTATGGTCCTTTAGAGCTTAACTGTGAGATCTCCTGGACTATGCATCCATTGGGGGTGTTCTGGGTAGCGTCGGAAAGCTCTCTGCTAGGACAGGTGCACATGCTTTGCTACATGGTGTTTGGACCTACAATGTGAAATATATTGAATTTCAAAGTTTTAAGAATTAAAAGTTCAAAATTTACTTTCACTTTTATTAGGAGAAGGTGGGCTTAACCTTCACTTTTGACATCCTAGTGGTTGTGGCAAGGCATAGCACAGACTAGTACCTTTAAAGTAAACTAGAATGCTTTTCATCTCCTCTTACAAAAGTACAATAATAGAACTATAGTATCTCCACTCCGTCAGTTTGGTTTCCTATATGTTTATAGGCATTTGGTATTTGACTAGAGAGGAGGTCCATAAGGGGACCACTTAACAATTGATTCATAGTTTGGGGGAGTTTGACTTCACAAAATAATTTTCATTAAGTTTTCCTTGAAAGATAAATAGAATTGGCATCTACTCTAAGTCATTTCATATTTTTTGGAACTTTTTGGAATTAATCATGAAATTTGATGTTAGAATCACATGAGGGTCTACAAGCATCCACCTAGTGATATGTTCATAGTTGGTACATTGACAAATGCAATTGATACATTGAAATATGTACCTAAATTGTGTTATAGAACAATTTTAGAGCTTGATCATTTTAAGGCCTTCCTATCTTAATGTACACAACCTTCCTTTATAGGACAAAGTAGCATAATAAAGCATGGATTATAAGCATGGATTATAAGCCCATTTCGTCTTTTTTTGAATGAAAATTGAACAATTGATGTTTGACTCTACTGAATTATTCTCTTTGGCTTGGCAAAATTTACAATTTGGGGGGACTTGGCAACTTTGCCAAATATGCTTTTCTTTTTACAAATATTTCATTAGACTAGCAACAATGGATTTTTTTTTTCAACACTATAGTAGAAGACTTCAGATTAATTGGTAGGCAAAACAATAAAGCTAATTTTTTTCATTAAGTTTTCCTATATTAGGCTAATTAATACAAAAGGAATAGGAAGAATATTTCCATCTTTCAAAATTTTACTCTCTTATATAGATTAACCCATCCAAGAGAAACAAAGAGAATTTCACCACTATCTACTCAAAAAAACAATCACATCCCCACTCAAAAATACCATGCACTACCATCAAAATTAATCCTAAAAAAATTAAATCATTTGGACTCATGTCAAATATACAAATGTGGATGTTGTACATGGCAAATGTAGATATGGATACACATTCCATATTCCATATACTTTGTTTTGAGATGAGATATGAAAAAAATAATATGGTCTATAATATGAAAAAATTGTTGAAATATGAGAAGTTTGGAAGTTTGAGCAACTATCCATCCTAAAAAATCTTGACCATGAATTATTACTATAAATTGAAAGACAAATTTCAAAAAATATTTTGGTCTTGTTACAAGCCAATAGGAAATTTGAGCAAAAAATAAAATTTCAAAAGCTAAAGTGTACAATGTCATCACTAAATTTACCAATGAATGCTCATTTGTGTTCTTCAACATTTGGGAATGTTGTGAGGGGGATTTTATATTTATGTAGAGGTTTTTAGATATTTAAAATTAATGTTAAATTACAAGTGGTATTAAAAGTCATTAATGTATTTTAAGCCAAATATATACATGTATTGTATGAAATTGACTTTACAAGTGAATTACATGCACATAACATTTTAATTAAGAGTTTAGGGGAGAAAATAATGAAAGTAAAAGTTAAAGACCTCTTAGGTGTGAATTTAGATTAGATTAGAAGTTTGTAAAACATGTGGGAAGTGAGGTGTGAAGATTGAGGTGGTGCAAGTCAACTACCTTCCTTGTCCCTTACTAGATTATGAGATTCATCAAAATTTAGTCTTAAATTCAACTGGTGGGAATAGGAGAAATGAAGAATTCTAGTTAAAGATAACTCTAATTAATTCAAGAAGTGAAGTTTTGGGTCTTAGGGGGGATTTGAGGGCAAGGAAGGACCATTTCAAGGCTATTCCCTTGGTTGTTCCCCTTGTTGTTTAGGAACTCTGGACTGGCCAATACTATTAGTAATTTTTAATTAAAAAAAATTAAATTAAAATTTCAAATTGTTTAAAAAGTATTTAAAAACTGAAAATTGATTAAAATTAATTTTTTTCAAAAATAAATATCAAATCATATTATTTGACGTGGCATGGTCTCGGTTACTTTAGATTGTTGATGTGGCGAGTTCCCAAAGTCTGGGACCCCCGAGGAACTTGTAGGCTTCTTTTGCCCTTAAATCTCTTCTAACGTTGGGAAGAGAGAGCATGTGCAGAAAAAGATTAAAAAAATTCTCTTAAAAATTCTTAATTGTGAGCTAGGTAGAAGCATATGAAGACAAACTTAAGGGAGCAAAACTTGCAATGTATAAAGAGAGCCAAGTGAAGTAATCAACACACTCATCATCATTCTCAATTTCCTTCTACTATTAAAAAACTGTGGATTTTTTAATGCAATATTAGGTGAAGTCCAACTATTTTTATGCTAACAATAATGTCAAATGTAACATTTTGATATTATGTTTGACATTATTGTTAACATAAAAATATGTGGATGTCACCTAAAATCATGTAAAAAAAAGAGGATTTCTTATAGTATTTTATCATCTCCATTCCACTCTTTAAGCTATATTTTACATTTCTATAATATAGTTGATAACTTAGAAGAATTTTATCACTATGTCTTCTTCATCTTCCTCCTTTGTGCATGTGCATAGGCTTACTTCATATCTTGAATTCTCAACTTGAGAAGGAAAAAAAAGAAGTTTTATTATTTTGTGTTAAAGAAGTGACAAAAGTGTGAATACACACTTGTAGTTAGAATACATGTACTTCTTTTGTCTCAACATAAATCCATGATACTTTGACTAGTTTCCGACTAGAGAACATGAATATATTTTAAGACAAAAGTAGCAATGAAGGGTTATATTGTTGGATTTCCATTTTGCCTCAATTTTCTTGCAATATCTTTTTATTTTATTATGTTAGACAATAAATTGAAATTGTGTAAGTACAAAGGTCTTCTATTGAGGTTTTTGAAAATTAAAGCAATCTAAATTTGGAATTGGTACATTTCCATAACCTCTATTTAAATTAGCAAGGGTTTAGTTCCCACCTTTTTAAGTACTTAATATTTGATGCAAGATTTTTTTTAATAATATTAGTTAGACTAGAAAATTGGATGTAAGGTGCTTAATTAACTTAGAATTCTAAAAAAATCTACTTGTAGTCTAGTTTATTTGAATACAAAATAATTGAGTAAATGGTGGACAATGGAATGGAGGGAGGTCTATTGCCCCTCTTTGCAACCATGGGAAGCCTTTTCACCTCTCTTCATGCTCCATTTCAGCAAGTCAAAATGAATTTTATCTTCCTTGAAAATGTATCTTTTTTTCATTGATAAACGAGATTAATGGTTTTAATCCAACATCTATTCTATTACAAAAAGGAAAAAGTTTTGGATTGACATACAACAAATTTACAATATATTTATAGAATATATGTTGAAAATTGCCTAAAATTACATTGCAATATCAAAACAACAAAAGTAGTACATGAAATTCGATAGTATTGGTACCTTAACCTCTAAGCACTCTGATGTCTATTTTCTGGACAACGAATACATTGAAACTCGAGCTTTATCCTCCTTACTATTTGGATGAAAGTTATTCTAATTTTTGGAGATAATTTATCAAGTTGTTGTCCCATCTAAAGGTTAGATTTGGTGTTATTGAAGTACATATTTTTCTAAAATTACAAATGTGCAAGGATGTTAAATAGTCAAATGGCATTAACTCTAGTTCAAAATTGGATTTGCTGGAATAAGTTCATAGATTTGATGAACACAAAAATTTCAAAAAGCCACCATGTCAAGAGAACCTCATTTCAAATCCATTCCATCAAATTTTACTCAAAAACTAATAATCTTATTTTGCTTGTAATCGAATTTTGAATTTTTTTTGGAATTTCTCTTTCAAAATTTATAAAAAAAGATTGGTGATAGCATTGGTGAATCTAACTGTAAAGATGGAATCTAAAAATCAAAATCTACATCTTTTGTTTGTATATCAATTCCAAAATATGCTTCCAAATATCACTTTATAATGATTTTTCCCAAATCGTTGATTCTGGAGATGAATCTGGACGTTTAGGGGTTAACCTTATTTTGGCGAAAAAACATTTACCGTAGTAGGAAACGGAAAATGAAAAATGCGGCAGTGAGTAGGGGAAGGCGTCCTGCGAGCCTACGGCCGCTCGATCTCAAGAGACAACGCACCACCGTCGATTTTACATTCGTTCTCCAAAGTTCCCGGTTCCCCTCAGTTCTCGGCCTTGCAGTGCGCCGGCCGGGAGACGGTCGGGCAAGACCAGCTGGAGCATTATCCTTCCACTCCAAATCAGCCCTGCTTCAATCCGCAGCCCTTGACATCGTGGTTCATCTGCTGCTGCTGGCGATGCCCTGCAGATTGCGCAGTCTGGATTCACGTCGCTTCACGTCGCTGAAGCTTCAGCCACCGGCGAAACAAAAACGTTTCTGTTTGCAACACAACTCCTGGTTTGGTTGCTATGGCGCTCTCCGTCAGCTCGCTAGCTGCGAGCGCCTCCATTTTCCTCTGCAGCTCCAAATCTCTTCAGGTACAGCACCACGCCTCGCCAATTGCTCTTCGTCTATTCGAATGTTGAATTAGTGGCAGAAAAGCTCCAGCGTCTTCCAATTTGCATTGCATCAATCATTTCAGAGTTATCAAATTCATGTATGCTCGTAACTGCTTGGTTTTTAGATAGTGCGCTTCTTATTCCTGCAATGCATTATTACAGTGTTAGATTCTGGGGTAGGGTTGGGATTGAGGCTGGCCGTGAGGATTTATGGTTTTCTTTTTGTTGAAGGTGAACCAGGGTGAGCCAAGGGTGCTCTTTAATGGAGATTTTGTCATCACCGCCGTTGGCACACAGAGTGAGTACGTGGTGAATATTCTCTCTACTTATTGACTTACTAGATAGTTCAGAGAACGGGAATTCGATTTTGAGGAACAGAGTCAATGGAGAAAAATGTGGTGGAATTCAGCTGCTCTATTCGCAACTAGCCATTTGAATCATATTCCGAATGTGTGAAGGGAGGGCTGGATTCTTTATTAAGGTAGTGGAAGCTTTATATCGGTTAGGGAGTAATTTCCAATGTCACTCGGAGGTGTATATCTGTTGCTTTTTTTTTTTTAAAGATTTAGGGTTTAGGGTTTTAGGGTGACCAAGCGTGGGTTCGAATTTGTGTTCTTAAGGGTCTAAGGTGAGCCCCGTCGTCATAAGTGATGGTGTGTCTGCAGCACAGGACTGTCAACCCGGAGGAGAACACGTAGAGAGGTACTTGTTGTAGCGACGAAGAGCAAGAGCGAACCTGCTGCGACTGTCACGAATGTGAGCGAAGGTTAGCTTTCGACCCTCTCCATTTTGCTCGACTCTTATCTGTATTAGGTTTTCGAAACTGACAAAAGCAGCACGTTCTTCTCACCGCTATTGGATTGCATACTCAAGTTTCCCTTCTTATTTCGACCATGGAAGGAAACCTATTCTAAAGTCGTAGTATTTTGATCCCGTCATTTGCCTGATGGTATGGCAAAAAATCCAGATCAATGCATGAGAATCATTACGCAAGTTGTTTTGTATTTTCCAATACTCCAATACGATTTTCGAAGTTGCAGTCTTTGGGATCAAATGTTGACACTAGACTATCCCCCAATTGGACATTCTTGAAGCACTAAATGGCTCAACTCCCATTGCTTACTTCAAGGAACTCTTCAACTTCTGTTGACTACTTATGAAAGCCTGTGATAGTTTTTGGAGACTATGTACTTCCCTTTCAGTGCTAATTCTGGGTGTTTCATTTTGCATGGTATCTCTTTTAAGGTAACTACACCTTATGTGACATTTCACAATCTTTCGCAATGAGTCCACATAGATTTGCTGACCAGAAAATTTAAAAATGTGGCCATTCTAATCATAGAAACGATGCTCAGCGCTTAAATGTGATCTCTATATATTGTAGTTATTAGGTGTGGTATACTTACCTTAAGCTAAATGTGCGCAGGCAAGGCAAGCACATCAATGGCCAAGCGGACTACGAGGGAGAGGAAAGCCGTGAAAGAAGAGGATGAAGAAGAAGATGAAGAGGGAGAAGAATTCGACTGGCCACCGTTGGTGTGTTGTTTTGGGGAAGCGCATTACGAGTTTCTTCCGACAGTGAGACCCTTCGAGAGACAAATGGACGAGGACATTTACTCCTCATGGAAAGGCCTTCAATGGAGCCCTCCCGAATTCGCTCGTGCACCTGGCACCTCGCCTTCCAATGTAGCGGTCGCCTTGGCGCGGCTGGGTGGACGCGTAGTGTTTGTGGGAAAGGTGGCCAACGATGTTTTCGGAAACGAATTGCTGATGACTCTCAACAGTAATGGAGTTCAAACACGGGGTGTCAAAGTGGCCGACTCCTATGGAACTGCCGTCTCGCAGATGAAGCTCACTTGCGGCACCGGATCAGGAGTTCAGATGACGTGCGAATCGCCAAGTGTAGAATCTACACTGCAAGTTGAGGATATCGATCTCGACATTCTCAAGGAGGTACACTAACTCTTCACGAGGTTGAGCTTCATTAAGCTAACTAGTAAAGAACCTAGATTTCATGGTTATAATACCAATCTGATTGATCATATTGTGAAGATGATTATTAAGACAGGGTCAAATTTGAGGACGTTGATCTCGGCGTATTGAAGGAAGCGCACCAACCCTTCATGAGGTTCTTCTTCATTAGGCTATCCGCTAACCGACCAATATGATTGATCGTACTGTGAAATAATAGAACTCAGATTGTGCCAGCAGGATCATTGAAGGACGTTGGATATGTTGGTCAAAAGTAAATAAAATTGAGCGAAAAAAAGTCCTCGGACCCACTCACAAGTGATAAAAATACCAATTTGTCCTTCAGCAGTTAAGGAGTTGCTAACCCTTCCCTTGACGTCTTTTTGATCGCTGGTCCGTTTTTTGTATGCAGGCCCGCATGTTTCAGTTCACCTCTATCAGTCTTATGTACGAGCCTCTGCGGTCGACACTCATGTCCAGCATCGACACGGCGAGGAAAGGAGGCGCAGAGGTTTTCTTCGACGTGAATCTGCCGCTCCCATACTGGCAATCCCGGGAAACTACATGGAGCACCATCGAGAAAGCGTGGAAGAAGTCGACCATGATCGAAGTCACGAAGCAAGAGCTGGAGTTTCTGTTGGGCGAGGAGATCTATGAGAAGAAACGATTACGGCAGTCGGTGTACTTCTCCAAGTCTGTGGATGAGATGAAGCAAACGACCTCGGGAAGGGAGGAATATCACTACATGCCGGAGGAGTTGGAGCAAGTGTGGCATAAGAATTTACGCATCCTCGTCGTCACGGATGGCACTTGGCGGATTCATTACTACACACCGTTTTTCCATGGCTCGGTGGCAGGAACGGAGGATGTGCTGGTCACACCATTCAGTTGCGATCGAACTGGCTCAGGAGACGCCATCATTGCTGGTACACCATGATCTCTTTAATCTGAATGCCTGGGTCCCAAAATAATGTTAATGATATACTTTTAATGTGGGATCAGTGCGCTGCAGTGAATGATAGTGTTGCAAGTGTTCAAGATATTCCTGATTTTTGTTTTAGAGGTCATCTTAATGAGGTCTGAGTGTACTTTACCGTTCCGGGCAATAATTTCCCCTTTCTCTTTGTGGCCGCAACTGGATACCAGGAAGTAAAGCAGTCGAGTCGTTTGGTTTTGAGCTGGAATTCATGTTTTGAAATGACCGATTCGATTGATCATACTGCGAAGAATTTAGTCTAGATGAGTCTGTATTTTATATCACTAGAATCACTGAAGAACATTTCATGTGTTGGTCAATAAATAAATAAAAATGGAGTATTCGTCAATACTGCTAAAGAACATGAGACTCAATTTGGACTTCGTGGCTGTTTAGTGGTTAAATGTACGGTAGTTGGAATGCCGGTCGCTGACGGTTATCTTCAGTAGCAATCAGTTACAGTTAGCATGTGGTGAGGGTGTTAATATAGTCACTATTTCTTTAGGGTGCTATTCTCACGGTCCTCGTGGCATTTGCAGCTATAATCCGAAAATTGACAACCCAACCACAACTCCTTCTCGATCAAGAGAAGCTAGAGAAGGCATTGAGATTCGCAATTTGCGCTGGTATTGTATCTCAGTGGACGGTAGGGGCGATTCGGGGCTTTCCAACTGAAAGCGCCGCCCAAAATTTGACTGAACAAGTGTATCCACCTTCAATGGTTCTTTATACAATCTAGATCCTAGTACACGTGATTTTTCTCATTCCAGCGTGCGAAGTGTTCAACTTCTCTGCTTGCTGGCAAGGCTCCTTTCTCATTGGTTGCATGCTTCGTCTTTTGGTTGTTTCAGTAGCTGCCATGAAAGTGGATATTTCAAATTTCAGACGTTGACTTTACCCGAGTTTGAAGAGGTGAACGGTGTGCGGATTCTTAGAGTTGTCACCTCTTGGGGATGAGAGGGCAAGCCTCGTTCATATCTCGTCCATGTGGCAGTTTCAGTTGTTACTGCAACTTTTAGCCCCTTTTGTTCCGAAAGGCTGAGCAACAATTGGTGCTGTATTGAAACCCTAGATAACTCGATGATAGTCATAGTTGATTTTCGCTATGTTTGAGGCTGCCTTAAAGTGAGTATTGTCAAGTCTCGGTTGAGAAACCATTGCACATTGCCCATCGTAAGCTGATATTGGGATCCAGACAGTTTAAGATGGTTCGAGAATATCTTTTGTGCTAAGTTTTTCCATCTATCTAAGGGTTGTGGTATGTAGGAAAGACCGGTGGTGTGAAATACAAAGTGATCTTCACCTTTTGTTAGAAAACAATTCAATTTCGCCTTTTCTATGTTGCGATGCGATTCGTACTTCTAAATCAGCTCTCTTTCTTTTGATATAATGGAAATTCTGATATTTTGTTGCATGACCCTAATAATAATGATCATATTTGACCCGCCTTCAAGGAAGTATTTGCAGAGCAATTGTGCACTTACCTATTTGCGGTGTGCAGAATGATATAGCTTGAGAGGATGGCAAGGGGTTTCTGACTCTGAATTGGTGATGCAAGAATGATCCCATTTCATGATCACTGACACTGTTAGTCTCTACTTTAGGGACAACTTGCCACTGTCCTCAATATAATCGAAGAGTTCCTGTCTCTTTTATGGTGGTATGAAACTTTCGGCAACGCAATTTTATTTCGTGAAGAAGCTCGGGAATGAAGGAGTTTGTTGAAACTGGGAGAATTTGGCCAGAATAAGGCAAAAAGACGGGCGATAAATGGGTTGGAAAGCCTGCCACCATGACCATTCCAACTCGGCAAGGTATGCTCTGTGCTCCTCCATTCGGTACAACATCAAGCAGACGTATGGTCTCGACTTCCCCCCTGGAACTCCGCGGTATGTGGAGATTCCTCCATTCTACGGGGAAGAAAGTGAGCATGAAGCTGATAACTGGGTAGGAGGTTTTGAGGATTGGGCTGTTCAAGAGAATCTCAATTCCAAGAAGAAGATCCAACTGGTTCTTCTAGGGCTGTTTGGGGATGCTTATGAATGGGCTCGACAACTGAATTTGGAGAAGGCCAAGTGGAAGGAGTTCGTTTGCTTGTTCCGTGAAAAATATGTCGGTGATCCAACGCCTTGGTCTGGTATTTCATTCCTTGAAAACCAGGATTGACTTGGTGTTGAATTCTCATGTAGATTATTCAAAGAGGGCTGTATCTTGCAATTACTTATATGGCCAGGGATTATACCTTTCTTTGCTGTCGTTGTTTTTAGCAATAGCTTCACTTACAGGATTTTACGTTGAACAGGGTTTTTAGTAAAAGTAGACTGTTGCAACGACTCTTCGACAACATCATAAAGACAATTTTCGCTATGATTCATATGGAGCTTACCCTATGATCAGGCTGATCATGTTATAGATCGTACGGAGGCCTGCATCTGTAATCATTGTGATCAAGAGGAAAACCTCCTTATGAATCAAGGAGAAGATCCTCTTTATAAAAGTTCTTGAAAGAGTCTAATTTGACTGAAAACCCTATTGTTGGAATCCTTGTATTCCATTAAGTTTTACTCTTTTGGTCTTTGTAAGCCTTGTCTTTTTTAGCCATTTTTAGGAATGAAATTTTTCACTGTATTTCGTGCAGGATCTCCAAAGTTCCCGTACTGGTTGTATTTCAGTGGAACTGCACGGCCAACGGCAGGCCAAGTCCAAGGGCGAGCAGGTGTTGGAATTGTAATTGTCAGTCCACTGAAGGTATGTCACTCTATTCTACTTACTGTGCATATCGAATGCCACAGAAGTCCTTGTGTTTGGCTTGGACTAGTTCAACTTGTATTGTAAATGCAACTGTTCCCCTTCAAACTGTTTAGCGTTCTGGAGTCCTAGTCAATCCTATTGCCTGCAGTCTTTATTGGTTGGTCATCAACTTTGCCGACTTCACTCGTTCAATCCTGGAGTGCCACCAGCCAATTTCTGCGATTGTCCCTGATTATTAGATTGTTTACAATGCACAAGAGTAGTTATGGACTGATTGTAATTTGAGCCAAATTTCTGGAGCCTACTTACCATGCTTGGCAGGGGTAAACCGGTTCTGAGTGTATTATGTAGTCCATGATGACAGGAGTTGCAAATTGCACATGTCCACCAATACCTGGGGCGATTTTGCTCGATCCACGTTGCTGAATACACTGCTCTTGTTATGGGAATGGAAACTGCATTGCAACGTGGCGTGCGCCACTTGACAGTGATGTGCGACTCTAAACTTGTCTTCAACCAGGTTAGCCATGAGCCCTTTGACCACAGTTCTCACGGTGGAATTGAATCGATACAGGAGAGTTCAATGTTAACGCTGGTATGGTCGATTATTTTTTACCCTTCATATGCTACAAATCACCTCATAGACTCCCGTCAATGTTTAAGTGCATGACAGCAAAGTTGCTTCCAGAAGAGCTAAGGCCACTTTTAGGTTGCGCAGGTCGAAGCAACAAGCTTGACATAACAACAAATTCTAATCCTTGGTTGGCACAAAAAAATTATTTGTTTTACCTCGTCGTTTTCAATGTTGACCTTACACTAGTCTAAGCAATAAGAATGAGCATGACAAGGTCGTGCTTACATAGCTCCAATGTGACACGCTAAAATAAATTTGAGATAACCAGGTTTCAAGCTACTTCTTTGAGACGCTTGTTACAAAAAATGTGTCAAAAGCTGTCATAAATACAACGGATTACTTTGAACCTCTCATGTCACTCCTAGTTGGAAGGCTATTAATGTGATTGCACTGCATAGTTGCTGATATGCGAGCTGATAGTCTCATTCTCACGGAAAATTGGTATGCCAGGTAACTGGAAAATGGACGACATGTCATTCGAGTATTCGTGATCTCAAACTTCGTGTGCGAGAGCTATTGAACGAGTTCCAAACATGTGGGGCGCTTTACATTTCCCCCAAATGCAACACGGAGGCTCAATTTCTTGCGAAGAAAGCTATTGACAGCTCTTCAGACAGCACCTCTATTTCCAGGTTAGCTTCATCAGTGTATCTCTGGCTCATAGATTTCGGGTCGGTTTACATTTGTGAGAGCAGGCCTTGACATTTCAATCATAGGGTTGGAGATTTGCCTGGACAGGCCTTCACATTGCATTGTAATATTTCAAAATTTGTCCATACGACCATGGATAAAGAATCTTAAAAATGGATGATAAAATGACATGGATGCTTTCATGGCGACAGTTTTTGTGAGTGGTCTTCCATTTGACCACGTTGTTGAGCGCTGCAAACATCATCGTGCCACAAAGTGGTCGAATGAACAAGACCCTTAGCATAACTTAACCAATTTGTATTTCAACGTTTTGCCGTTTTTTCTAATAACTCCTAATAGCTGTGTTTAGCCTCAACTTCTTACTTGTCCTCAAGACTTGTCCAAAGAACTGTAAACCGGCTCAGTGTCTTCGTGACTTTAGAACGATTAGCATGCGCTTCACTAGCTGCAGCTCTAGCAACGAAGTGTGTCCATGTTTAGATTAGATTTAATGTCAGTGGAGATTAATCCAGACCATTGATAGAACAATGTTATGGATGCTTGAAGGCGAAAGGGCTTCAAACCTATTTCGTGCATGGCCCTCACGAGGCGATTGACGCAGCACCCTCTGCCTCAAGACCAAATGAAAAAATGTGGACAAATGGGTTGTGTGCTCTGCATGACTTCCCCGCCTGTAAGATGATATCACCAATTTGAAGCCAGTGCTTGCCATTTTTATTTTAAGAATTTAGCCCCTAAGTACTGAAGCTTAATACAAAAACTCTACTTTGGAAGCTCATAGTCAATTATCATAACTTTCAAAACATGTTATCATTTCTTCTTGCTGTAGGTGCATTTCATTACCTTTTCTTTAGATACCCTCCTAGATGATTTATTTATTTCAACTCCTGTAGGTATGGAAGCAATCAGTTTTGACTACTTAAAACACCTCTAAGTGCCCAACCTAAAAACAAAAAATCTTCTTTGGAAACTCAATCACTAATCACAATAACTTCCAAAACATTGCTTTTGATCATTCAAAAATGTAGGACATGGTCACTTCTTTCTGTAGGCACATTTTGTTATCTTTCTTTGAAGCTTTCTAAATGATTTATTTCAAATTTCTATAAATATGGAAGTGGACACTTTTGAGTTTTGACCCCTTGGGCATTGACGGGTTAATTTGGAGACGATTATGTGCTTCCCACTGGAGCCTAAGCTTTACAAACTGAAACGCAGAAAGCGGCCCTTTGTGAGGAATACACAAGGCTGGCTTCTGAAGCAAATCCTACGAGCCAAGGTTCTAGTGGTGCTACACTAGATCACTTGAGCGAATGTCAGGGCTCTGATTGTAAGTTGAAATTCAAAGAAATAGTTAATTTTTTTTTGCAAATCTCTCTGAATTTGCATCTTCAGCCTTCCGACTGACTGCAGGAACAACTCTAAAGTTTTGGTCTGTGTGATGATGCAGAAACAATGAACAACCCGGCACAGATGCGGCGAATGTGGCCAAGCCATACTCCGATTATAAGACTCTCTTGTGCAGAGATTGGGAAGATGGCTATTGCCGCGCTGGAATGCGTTGTTACCGTGCTCATGGCTTCAATGAGCTGCGCATCTGAATTTCGGTCAGCCCTGTCAACAAGCGAAGATAACAAGCAAAATGTGAGGATTTTAAACTTTCTTTGGCAGAGTACTTGACAAGCATGCACGGTGGTCTCAAATCTGTAAATATTTTTATCATTAATTTAAGTGCCTAACAAGGCTGTTTGTAAGGTATGAGCACTTGTTGTCAACTTTGCCTAAATACCAATACTTAAAAGATGAGCATGAATGACAAAGGTGTGGTAAACTGTGTGAAGGAAGCGATTGGGAGAGGTCATTGAATCCATTATTTGGGTGCAGATTGTAACCTTTTCAGTGTGAATCCACCATTTGAGTAAAAATTACATTCTTTTCAACATGTGTGCTTCATTTATGAGTGACCCTATTATTAGTTCTTGATGCTCAATTTATACAAATTTTTTAGAAGTGAATATCTCTACAATTTTGGTCCAAATATTTTTGCTCCCACTTCATTACCCCTTCTCTTTGACTTGCTTGAACACACATCATTCTTGCATCCAAATTTTAGTCAATTTTTGTTGAATTGCAATAAGTGGTGAATATAGATTAGGTGATGTGAAAGCAAAGCCTAGTTCATGAGGTATAACATGCCAAATTGCCAATCCACTATTGGTAAGGAATATTCTTTTTCATAATGAGCATATGCTTTTACATTAATAGACATAATTTCAATGTTGGTGGTTGAATCTTAGTCAACAATGCTCAATTAAGGGTCTAGAAGGAAGTGTATAATAATGCTAAAGCATCCCATGTTATGTGAAAGAATATGCCCTCTCTTTATATAATGAAAGATTTCCATTTGTCATGAAATGACTTCCATTGAAGTTATGGGTGTGCACTTCATATTGAAATAGTGTCATACCCCATGTATTAAATGAGGATGTTTATTTGGTTGGTTTGTTACAATGAAATCTCCAGAATCATGAGTCCTCCAATTGCATTCTTGGTAGTGTTGGAAAACTATCCATGAGGAGGGGTGCATCAACTTTGTTTTGTGGCATTAGAACTTACAATGTGAAAGATATTGAATTTTAAAGTTTTTAGGAATTAAAATTTAAAAATTACTTTTATTGTTGTAACAACACTATTAAGTTTTGAATGGAGAAAGGCTTTACTTAGATGGTAGAAGATACCAAGGCCCATGTGTGGGCTGAACATAAGCTAAAAGCCTTTCACTAGTTATCCACAAACCATGTGGGATAACTAGCAACCTTGGGCTGCCTTTGACTACAAGCAACACCCAATAGACTCTAAGACTAACTAAGAGTCTAATACTACTCCTAGGGCTGAATGTACACTATCTACACTAATATGTACATGATCTTCAACACTCCCACTTTGAGAGTGGTCAAAGGCACGAAGGCCCATCTTCTCAATCAAGGTAAGGTGTTGGAGCTTCCCAAGAGCCTTGGTCAGCACATCAGCAACCATAGATTGAGTAGGCACATACTTGAGCTCAATCACCTCAGCCTCCACTCTTTCACGAATGAAATGGTGTTGCACATCAATGTGCTTGGTCCTTGAGTGGTGGGTGGGATTCTTGGCCAAAGCAATGGCACCTTGGTTGTCACACAAAATTTGTGTGCTCCCCCCTTGCACAAGGCCAACATCAGCCAAGAGCTGCCTTAGCCAAATGGCCTCCTTGGTGCAATGGCTCATGGCCATGTACTCCGCCTCCGTTGTAGAAAGAGCTATGGTGGGCTGCCTCTTGGAATTCCATGAAATGGCACCCACTCCAAGCATAAACACATAGCCGGTGGTGGATCTTCGATCCCCCTCATCACCCGCCCAATCCGCATCACAATACCCATGCAAACTCACTTCAGCACCTCCTAGTTGCAACTCCAAGCCAAGTGTGCCTTGAAGGTACCTCATCACCCTCTTGACCGCAGCCCAATGCTTAGGGCCATACTTGGACATGTGTTGACTCACAACACTCACCGGGAAGGCCAAATCAGGCCTTGTGGCCACCATGGCATACATCAAACAACCAACCGCTGCCTTGTAAGGCACACCTTGCATTTCAGCCTTCACCTCCTCAAAATCAGCATCCGTGAGCTTGGTCAACTTCTCATGAGTGTCAAGGGGTGTACCTATGGCTTTGCACTCCTCCATGTTGAACCTCTTCAAGATCTCCTCAAGGTACTTGTGTTGGCTCATAGTGATGGTGCGGGCAGCCCTATCCCTCTTGAACTCCACTCCAAGGCAATACCTCAACTCTCCAAGATCCGTCATCTCATACTCCTTGTGAAGCATAGCCTTCACCTCAAGCATCTTGGTCATGTCACTTGCAAGGAGGATCAGATCATCCACATAGAGAATCACAATCACCAAATGCTCACTACTTTGCATGGTGTACAAAGAGTGATCAGCATTTCCTCTTTGGAAGCCCTTCCTTGCAAACATGCCATCAATATCCCTATACCACGCCCTCCCGGATTGCTTCAGCCCGGGGAGGGCCTTCTTCAACTTGCATTTGAGATGCTCTTGCCCCTCTTGCACAAAGCCTTGGGGCTGATCCATGTAGATGACCTCCTCTAGCTTGGGATTGAGAAAAGCCGTCTTGACATCCATTTGGTGCATCTCCAAGTCCATGGCTGCCCCTAGAGCCACAATGCACCTAATGGTGCTAAACTTAGCAACGGGGGCAAAGGTCTCATTGAAGTCCACCCCCTCCACTTGGGAGAACCCCTTGGCAACCAGCCTTGCCTTGTACCTCACAATGTGCCCCAAAGCATCCCTCTTGGTGGAGAAAACCCACTTGCAACCCACACTTGACCTCTTGGGAGGGAGGGCAGCAAGTTCCCATGTGCCCTTGGCAATGAGGGCCTTGTACTCCTCTTGCATGGCCGCCTCCCACTTGCTTGCATCCTCACAACGCAACACCTCCCCAAGTGTGGATGGATCTCCAAGGAAAGCCACATTGGCTTGTTCTTCTTGTTGTGGGGGAAGAATGTGATTCAGCCACCAATCTCCAAGGGGCTTGCGGGTCCTAGTTGAATAACGAGGTTCCTCTTGCTCTTCCAAGGGCTGATCATGCTCTTGCACCTTGGGTGAAGTGCTTGGAGAAGGGGCAGCTGGTTTCTTCACCTTGGGTGTGGCCACCTTCTTCTTGGGCTCCACCAAGTCTCCATCTTCCTCCTCTTCATCTCCTTCCTCTTCCATGTCCACTCTTGGAGTTGTGCCCACCATTTGGGTTGGTCCTCCACTACTCCCACTTGGGCCCATCTCCAAGAGCTTGGGATCAGCTCCTTCCTCCTCCAAGAAGGTCACATCACGACACTTGATGATGGCCTTGGTCTCCACACACATCAGCCTATAAGCCTTGGTTCCCTCACAATAGCCAAGGAAAAGACACTTGGTGCCCTTGGCATCCAACTTGGTCCTCTTGGCACTTGGCACCAAGGCATAGGCAATGCACCCAAAGGTGCGCATGTGGGACATATGAGGTCTGATTCCACTCCAAGCTTCTTGGGGGGTCTTGCTTGTCAAAGCTTGTGTAGGGCACCGGTTCCTTGTATACACCGCATTGGACACGGCCTCCCCCCAAAGCTCATACTTCAGCCCTTGGCCATGAATCATGGACCTAGCCATCTCCACAATGGTTCGATTGGCACGCTCCGCTACGCCGTTTTGTTGAGGAGTGTAAGGTGCTGATGTGTGGTGCTCAATGCCATGAGCCTTCAAGAAGGCCTCAAAGGCCTTGGACACATACTCTCCTCCATTATCCGATCGCAGCACCTTCACCTTGCATTCAGATTGGGCCTCCACAAGGGCCTTCCAAGTCTCAAAACGCCCAAACACCTCACTCTTGTACTTCAGCATGTACACCCAAATCTTGCGTGAGAAATCATCAATGAAAGTCACAAAATACCTTGCTCCTCCTATGGATGGTGTCTTCATTGGCCCACACACATCTGAATGCACAAGCTCCAAGGGCTTGCTGGCCCTTGTTGCCCCATCCTTGGGGAAGGGCTGCCTTGCTTATTTCCCCTCTATGCACCCCTTGCACACCAACGAACTCCAATCATGCTTGCAAGAAGAGAGGTTCAGCCCCTTCACAATGTGTTGGAGGCTCTTCATGCTCTTCACATTCAAGTGCCCAAGCCTCCTATGCCAAAGCCCCACAAGGTCTTCATGAGCTGATCCTTGGGCCACACAAGCCATGGAAGTGCCATTCACCTTGGTGAAGTGAAGGTGGTACAAATTGCCCTCACGGGGGGCTGATGCAATCAAAACACCACTAGCTGACCTCACCACACACCCCACCATGTTGAAATGCACCTTCAAACCTTCCAAAGACAATTGGCTCACGGAAATCAGATTTGCATGCAACTTAGGGACATGGAGGGCCTTTTGGATCTGAATCCTCTTGGTCCTCCCCTCCACTTGCACCTCCACAAGAATCTCCCCCATGCCAAGGGCCTCCACCATGCCATTGTCTCCCAAATGAATCCTCTTCCCCACAATGGGCTGATAGGTGTGGAAGGCATCTCTATGGCTGGTCATGTGTTGAGTGGCCCCCGAATCCACAATCCAAGTGAACATGTTGGCCTTCTCCCCTCCTCCATAGGTGGCAAAGGCAAAGTCCTCCTCATCCTCCACTTGGCAAGCTTGGTGTGCACTCCCCTTGTCTTTGGCTTGGCTGCCCTTGCAATGCTTAGCAATGTGGCCTGATTTGCCACAATTGAAGCACGTCCTTGTCTCCTTGAACGCCTTGGTGTTGCCTCCCTTGCCATGTCTTGATACAAGGGCTGATCCCTCCCCTTGGGCCTCATTTTCCTTGCGCTTGGTCATCTCATGCATCAAGCGTGCCGTCACAAACTCCATGGTCAGCTCCTTGGTGGGTCTTGTCTCCAAGGCGGTGATGAGGTACTCATAGGAGGGTGGCAAACTCTCCAACAAGGTCATCACCACATCTCCATCCGTGACGGGGGCCTCCAAGCAAGCAAGCTGATCCGCAAGGGCCTTGATCTTGTTGACATGATCCAAGATGTCATCCTCCTCTTGCATCTTCATAGTGAAGAACTTCCGCCTTAGAAAGAGAATGTTGGAGAGGCTCTTGGTCTCATGGATGTTGCAAAGGGTGGTCCATGCTTGGGCTGGTCCTTTGCAATGGCGGATGTGAGCAATTTGCCGGTCCACAAGATTGATGGCTATGAGAGCAAAGGCCTTCTTCTCCTTCCTCTCAAACGCCTTCTTGGTCTTCAAATCAGCATCTTCACTTGGAGGCTCCTCACTCCCATCCACCACCTCCCACAAATCCTTCTCCGCAAGAATCATCTCCATCTTGAACTTCCACATCCCAAAATTCTCCCCATTGAACTTGTCAATGATCCGGACGCCCTCTCCTCCACTTGAAGCCATCTTGAATCAGCTCCCACTTCTTGGCAGCACCCACAAGGTCTCCAATCTGAATTCAGCCCTCAAACACTCCCTTGGGGCGAATTGGGCTGAAATGGGACCAATCAGCCCTCACAAGCACCTTGCAACCCTAAGAACGCCACACCACTCCTCACAAGCACAAGACTTCCTCTCCACACCAAATCAGATCCTAATGAAGCTCACAACCACTACATGCTCGTCATGGGCTGGTGCTACTTCAAAAACCCAAGGAAATTCACAATTCTCCTCCCAAATTGGATACTCCACACTCCAAAGATCACAAGAACTTCTAATCAGCCCTAGATTGAAGCTCCCACTCACAATGAGCACCTCATGGACCACAATGGGCTCAACCAGCCCTACTTGGCTCACCAAGTCACTCAAGAACCCCAATTGGATGTCACTCTCTCTCAATGACACAAATCAGCCCTCTTGAGTTCACAATGTCCACTATGAGGTCTCACACACTTACAAGGGCACAAATCAGCCCTCTTGCTTCACAAAGTCCACTACTTGGTCTCACACACTCACAAGGGCACAAATCAGCCCTCTTGGGATCACAATTTCGTCTCACTCACTCACAAGGGCACCACTCAGCCCTCAATGCATGGAAACGCCTAATGCAACCCACAAATGCTCCCAAGCCTCACCAAGGACTCTCACAAGATTGCAATTGCCAAAATGACAATCACCAATGTACTCAAGTGCACAATTAGCCCCAATGGGCTGCCAATGTACACTTGCAAGCACAAACTCAAACAAGGAGCATGCAACCAGCCCTAACAAGGTCTGATTACAACCATGAGCAATCTCACACTCAAAAATGGACTCCAAACCTCACAAACCAGCCCACAAAAGCTCAAAACAAATGATGGAATTCAAAGACTTTTTTCTTTGTTTTGAAAATTTTACTCACACCATATGGTTTGTAGGTGACAAAGGGCCCAAATTCAGTATGCTCCTCCAAGCTCCAAGAACTTCTCCAAATGACTTGAATTTCTCCCTCATGTGCAACGCCAAGTGCGTGGGCCCATAACCTATTAAGTTTTGAATGGAGAAAGGCTTTACTTAGATGGTAGAAGATACCAAGGCCCATGTGTGGGCTGAACATAAGCTAAAAGCCTTTCACTAGTTATCCACAAACCATGTGGGATAACTAGCAACCTTGGACTGCCTTTGACTACAAGCAACACCCAATAGACTCTAAGACTAACTAAGAGTCTAATACTACTCCTAGGGCTGAATGTACACTATCTACACTAATATGTACATGATCTTCAACAAACACATGGCACACTTATATAGTTGAAAACATTGAAAGCCAAGCCTAGAGCACCAAGAAGTCATCAACTTTTTCATGTAGGATAAACCATTCCATCTCAAAACCTTGCCAATTTAAGGCAAGTGAGATTTGGACTTCCACTCTCATGCACGATTGTCTAACATTGGAAAAGCTCTTAAGGTAAACTATACCATTACAAGCAAAAGACCCATTCAAAACACCTAAAGAATGACCCATCAAAATCTTGCATCAACCTATAACAAGCTTTTTTAATAAATGAGATTTGGGTTTGAGACATTGGATTGAGTTAGTTGCCACAATCAATATCTTAGGTGATTGTAAAGGAGTGATTAGTGATTATAATAGGAACTTTCACCTTTTAAGTATAAATTCATTACAAGAAGTGACTATTTTAGGCCTTCATGTTGTAGCCATGTTAGGAAATATTGTGACTAATTTAGGTGAATAAAATGACTATTATGGATACATTCTCTTTAGGTTTGGGGGTAGTCTAGAGACTCTTTGGGACCAATTGGGCTGCACACTTCAAAAATTCATAAAAAATTCATACTTCGTCAAAAAAATATATTTTCAATTGCACTCACGGTTTCATACAGTTGCCTTTAAGTGGCAAAAAAGTTTTAAAAATTTCAGCAATGGCATGAGGGCAATCTAGTAATTCTGCCCATGATGGGCTGTTCTACCTTAACCCTGGAACAACGCAGGGGTGCTCTTGGTTTCTACTGTAATCAAATCTCTGTACTTCTGAAAAAAGAAAGGCCTTCAATGAGGGCTGGGTCATGCCTAAGAAGACTCTGCATGCCCCCACCCACCTCCCAACATAAAAACAGTAGATGAAGAATTGCTTTTCTATCACAGATATCCTAAGTCATTCATCGGACAATTTCAGTCCTCAGCGTCGTTACAGCGTTAAATGGAGTGGCATACCTTGCACAGTTGGATCATTTGCCAAGTTTTATTTGACATCTTGATATAGGAAGTTGGTCATGAGATTCTTCACCTCAGGCATGGTATTGCGCAGGATGTTTCCATCCTGGTCGATAAGGAGCAGCCCTATGACATCCTGCATGCATGTCACAACAATCCTCCGTGAGAGGATTGTCTAAAATGTTAAAGCATTGAATGTTAAAGCATCGGTACTTTCAGGTCATTTGATAGGCATTGGCACCTCCAGGCTGAGGATGCGTTTCAGTGCTTTCTCCACGACCCCTGCAGACAATCTCAACGTCGTGAAGCTCAGAAGTGCCGGTGGATTGTATGATAACTCTCAAAGATCAATCAGTAGCAAGGCATCTTTATATTGTGCACATGGAAATTTACAGTAAATCGTGAATTGAAGGATGCCTACCACTTCGACGTATACGTCAAAAGTTGACGAAAAGCATTGCAATCTATAATTATGTTGGCCACTCTTGAAAAGGAGCCTAGTCTTGCAACGTCAGTATAGTCGTCACTACAATGGAATCAGCAATCGACGTGAAACTGGTGAGGATGCGTTCCTCCGCAAGATGAACGTCCAGGCCATTGAAAGATCATAGCTAACTCCTGAATCTAGGATTATTGTTCCAGATCTCCCTCAGGACCATGTAGTAGCTGTTTTTCGAATCTGCTGCAATTCTGCACATTAAAGGCCCACAAGAAATCGATACCAGCAATTGAAATGCCGTGGAATGATTTGTCATGATCGACCAGTTCTGAAATAAAGCATCCAAAATAAGTATTTCCTACTGCTATTAAACTGCCTTATGTTTTGGCGAGTCTTGTTGATTTAAATTTTTGACAACGTTACGTTGGAATAGCCTATAAATTTTTGAAGTGCTCTTTACAAATGTATCCATATTTACCCTAGGATCTCATGTTCAGAATATAAACATATTAGGCAATGATGAGGGTCGCAATTAAGTGTAATTAAGTGTAAGGGTCGCAATTAGATGAATACCGTAACTAATAGGTCTGTGATTGCACCCGGTTTGTCCATTCATTTCTCCACACCTGTCACTTGACATCGTCAAAATACAAATAGAAAAAAAAAAAAAAGAAAAAACCCGTCAACTGATTTCAATGGACAAATTTCTCTGAGTTGACGAATGAACGCAGGTGTTATTCAGTGATAAGTGTTTGACAGCCTACCGTGATCTGGAAGAATCGGAAATTCGACGTTTTGGATTGCAACGTTGTAGGTGTCTCAAGTTGATGTTGCAGTCGAAGCCAGGACAGTTAATCTCTTACATGTTTGCCGCAGATCTGATTGTGAGGGACACTCCTCGTAGAAAAACAGCCTTGAGGGGCAGTTACAAGTTTACCTCACTATAAATACCCACTCAAAAGAGAATTTTGCATTTAAACAGCACACTGACGAGGTCTTGATGTTTTAAGAGATTGCAAGCTACTTGACTGGTACCAAGTCACTCCAAGTTAGCCAATGTGAGGACAGAGTTCCGAAGCATCGTGAGAAGACCGGACATTGAACTTCTTGGCGACCCAGAACTCTCCTGTCACAGTCAATGCATAAACATAGCAAATCCCATTCAAAACATAAATCGCCAACTCCAGCAACGCCGAGTGTTTACTTTTGCCCAAGACCAACGTCTGCAATGTACTCGCGGTATACAACAAAGTGAGAAGGAAGAGCACCACAGGGAAGTACAGCCGGACATGATACTCCAAGTGCTTGGCCATGCTGACGATGAAACTGATCAAGATCGCTGCAAAAAACATCGAACTCAACGCGACGCACCAGGACAGATGCGAAGAGAACACGGCAAACCGACCCTCCACTTTCTGGCATTCCTTCAGAAACTTCTCCTGGTCCTCGCCGTCCAAATGCAGCACCAGTGGCTTGTGCAGAAAACTGGAGAAGTGGTGCAATGCCACTTTCATGAGCAGCAGCAAGTTGAGCACCAAGCAGATGGCTTCGACTGGACTCACGTGAAGGCCTTCAGCAGCACGAAATATGACCGCGTAGATGTAGCCAATTGCTTGAATCGCGGAGAGCACCACGCCCAGTCGGGAATGGCCATGAAGCTTCTTCAGATTTTCGTAATTCGGCAACACATTGGCCCGCAGCAAAGCCTCCTTGCCTTCCAGCGAGAGAGGGATGAAATTCACGAGCTCGTCTTTGAACTTGCCGATCACGATTGCGCTGGAAAAGTCGTGCACTTCGATGTCACCAGCATAGATGCTTTCCATACCTCGCAGCTTCTCGTACATCGGTTGTGACAAAGCATTGATTATCACGTCGCTGGGCACGATGATCTTCACCACGCACTGACCCCAAGGGTAGCATGCCGGAATCAATGGCTTGCCAAGCCTGGACAGCATTCTCAAGTAATCCACAGCGTCATCGGCCACCCCCCAGAAGCTTATGAATGGATTCAAAGCGCCCAACACAAAGATGATAAGCGTGTCCACCTTCCCTGCAGCTGTGTGCTTGTACCGGCCCCACGAATCTAATCCCAAAGCCAGCAACGTCACAATGCAGCCCCATACCGTGGTCACTAAGCGTCGGGAGCACCTCACGCGGTGGGATTCATAAAGGTCAGTTCCCAGTGTACCATTTTCGAACCTCGTTTGAGCAGACACAGTTGACATGAGCGCAGCTACGGTCAGCAGATGTACAGTTGTTACCTTGGCACGATGACACACCTTCCACAGGAGCTCAAAACCAGAATTCTCCATGAGATAATATTCTACTTTGTTATTCCTACCAAGTCTGCGGAACATTATAAATCGCATCCGCTTCGCATGATCCATCTGGGCTCTACACCATCCTTGCTTCTGCAAGCCACACCCGAAAACCTTCACTTCAAGAGCCACAAAACAGAATCACCGAAACCTAACCCTGTCGAAAACACAAAACCAGAGCTTGTCCTTACCTATCGGCTAGTGCTGCATTCGTAACTAATTCAATAACAGATACTTCTCTTAGAGAGCATAGTTGCCATATGGCGTGAAATCAGCAACTTCTCGCCGAATTTAACCATCTACTGAGATTAGGGCACCGTTGATCAATCATCGCATTCAACCCCATTCTTTCACCATGTCCCCCCTTTGCTCACGCTTCACACTTGCCTTCATAAGATTGATCAGTTTTCACTACCGTTTCTTCCTCAGAAATGAAACATAGGAAGAGCTAATCTCTGAATCAAGCCACCACAAAGGAAAACCCTAAAATCAGTTTCTTGAGCCTCGAAGTCCGATTTTCGTCAGCCTTGGTTCGTTTACCTGTATTGCTTTTCAATCGGGAATTGAGGTCGTGGTACACACAACAAGTCTGAGGTGAAGTTTCCATTTCCTCCGATCCCATTCGCATCGACGAGACTGGCGATGTGAAATTCCGAAAAGTGGGCATGGACCTCTCTGTTTTTTGCTTCAGACTGTCAAAGGTACAGTGACGGTGTTCCCTACCAATTGCTTCAGACCACGAACTAATCTCAACATGCCAATTACCTAACAAGTCCTGTAGTCCCTATGTGACCACTTTTGGGTCTCTGGGTGGTTAAAAATCATGGACCACGTAATGTGAAAAATAGAATCTTGTTATGAGAAACACATGCCAAATCACGAGAGTGGCAAGGGATGTTATTTCTCATAAGGAGATTGTATTTTCACGTCATTGGACATAACCTCCATGGGATGGTTGACAATCAATAAGGAAGTGGTATAAGCATCACTTGGCTAAATGTCAACGGCCACAGATAGCATTGATAGCATTGATAGCATAGTCACACCACTCACTACTTATGAAAAGGATTGTCTACTATCCCTTCAGCACTGCTCTACAACCTCTCTCTTTGAAATCGCAAAGGTAATTCTTACACAATAGCGTTAAGAGAAATTGATCTCAATAAAAACTGACTCTTGTAGTATCGAAAGTGACCAGTTTACATCTGAATACTGCTCGCCGAGGAAGCACAGTCCAAGATATTGGTCAAAATGCTTCAAATGATGAGGAAAACTCAACCTTACACAAGAGCATCTTTATCTACAGTAGTTAAACTGAAAGGTTGTTAGTTCCAGAATCATGACAGTGCGTTTAGACCTGATGAAGAGTACGAAAACACAAGCACAACATTGGCACAAAGCGGTATTGCAATTTACAACGCATATGCCTCTCTCTCACGAGATCCTTAACCTCAAACCCTCATCTATCACCGATTGCTTCAAAGAGCACCTCAAAATCATCGCACAAGAACAACCAAGAAAAAAACAGAGCACGTCAATTGAAGTAAAAAAGTTAAAGATCCAAACAATGCACTTGCAGGTTTGCTACACTGCACCTTGTTTACAAGAGCGATCCAAAACCCTGAACCCTTAAAAGCCTTAAGTTATAGAAGGAATGCACAAATGCAATTCACTTCACATGAGTCGAAGCCAGTTGACTGAATGCAGTCATGCCAAGTGGCTAGTGTTAGTTAAATGCCCTTAAATCCTGAATCAATATTTTCCTATTGTGAATGACTGGATTTAGGGCAAACTTTGAGCTTATGTAAGGTATAAAAATTTCATTAGTTGGAACCCTCATATTCATTTGGCAACAAAAACATATCAAATTTGACTAGATTAATTATATAAATTATGTTGAAGAGGTGATTTGGGGTGTCTCCGTCCTTAACCCTAAGAGGGTCTATTCAATCGTATCCTCACAACAACGATGATCACAATAAGATATTCAAACACAAATCTTTAGTTCTATCCCAGTTTGACTTAATTAAATCAAAATCTAATCTATTGTCGTATGGTGGCATTGGCTATAATTGTAGCATAAAGAGCAAAATTGTGATTGAGTTAGAGATGAAACAATGTGGGTGGTGCAAGGGGTGGTGAAAGAAGGTACCAAAAAAAGGAGAGTAACTTAATTCTAGTCAAACTTGAATCTTGAATGAAGAGTCCACAAGAGGTAGTTCTACTAGCTATGCCAAAGGGACATCAATAGTGGTTATTATCCTATTAGTCTAAGGTAGAATACTATTATATTTTCGTTAGTTTTTTCATTTTTACTATTCATTTTTATATTGAATGAAAATAAATTTACATTTATAATATAGTTTATTATTATATTTTCTATATCATTTTATTGATTGCTTAAATTCTCAAGTAGTCCTAAAATCCTTCAAATAAGTGGGTGCCAACATATATATTGTTTAAAATGTAATTAAAAAGATTATCAAGATTCAAGAAAGTGCATTGTAGAAAAAATAAATAAAAATAGAAGTGCCTCATATGCCTAATTTTGAGATGAAATAGTGATTAGCTACAATTCCCAAGATGTCAAGGCATGTCCACATGCGCATATTCTTTATCCATGTCAAAAAAATTTGGTATCCACCTAAGCAAAAAAATTTCATAATTCAATTTTGCACTATAAGAACCCCATGTTTTAGGTGATGGATTTTAGGTGACATCCAATGTAACAATCTGTGTTTTTTTGTTAACAATAACATCTAACATAACATCTTGATATTATGTTAGACATTATTGTTGACAGAAAAACAAAGATTATTACATTGGATGTCACCTAAAATCCATCACCTAAAACACAGGGCTCTTACAATGTCAGAGCTTGGTGATGGAGTAATGAAAGTTTTTAAATTTTAGTTACTAGGCATAAATGGTAATTTATTCTTGGACTCACCTAACTTTCTTAAACTTAGACCAGTGATCTCTCCAAGAGAGTAATAATAAAATCTCTAGGCTATTGTAGATATTCAATTTAGTTAGAAAATGCAAGGATTACAATGTAATTGTTGTGAATGATGGCCTTTGGATTAGAGTTGGTTTAGAGCTTGACTTGTGTAGAGTCTATTAAGGATGCCTTTAGAACTATTATTAGTTTATACAATCTAGAAACTTCCATAATATTATGAAAATTTAATATGAACAACAAATCTCAAAGTAAATATGTAATAAAGTTTTGTTCAATGAAAATAGAGTCTATTTGGAGTGACAGATCTTGCTTTAGGATTTTTGCAAAATTGGCTAGTACACTCTAATGACTTTACACTTTTAAATTTCTACATACGATTTTTGGAGTAATTTCAAATCACCAAGTTCAACAAAAACAACTTTGTTTCATGCTATTCCAATAATTATTGCAAGTCATGAGATTCTTTCAACTTCCATCTCAATGTGAGCATCATAGTAAATCTAATTTGAAAAGTTGATTTATTTTCCTATTTTATTGGATGGATGGATTTTTATTCAAAAACTTTGATTCATTCTATTTTGAGCATAAATTTAATTCCCTAAAGTCCCACATGTTCCTTTGGGGGGTATCTTGGGGGGGTACTTGAAGGTTCGATCAAGTTCCTATGATTTCATTTTTTTGCATAATTTTTTAAAATGTTTTTATGAAGATAGAAAAATAAATTAGTGTTGGGGGAATATAATTATTGTTTAAATCAATGCCTGGGATCAAAAGTTACGCCATGTGCTCAAAATAATTGATCTTGAGTAGTTAAAAAAAATGGAAAAAAATGAAAATTTTATTTCTTATACATTGTATTTTTTTTCTATATATGAATATTGATTCATTCCATTTGGATTAGTATTGTGAAATTTATAGAGGATCTTGTTTTGATGGCAATCATAGGATTCACAACATCCTTTTGGAAAAATAACAAATTTTTTTTTTTAAAATTTCATTTTGACAATTTTTTGAAAAGAAGAAGTTGAACAATCTTTAGTTTGTTTTTTCAGAAAAACCTTATCATTAGGATTATTATGCTTCAAGTCCACCTTAAGTCTATTACTGATTACTTTAATTTTCCTTTTGTTCAATACCTACTTCCACTTCACAATTTTTTGAAGAATGGAAATCTCTTGTAATTGTTTTTTGAATTAAAAAAAATTGCAATACAATCCCACTACTTAAAAAAAAATTAATATAAAAAAAAATTCCAAATTCTTTAAGTTAAGAGGATACAAAATCTTACAATCTAGTGTAGCAAGGTGCAAAAAAACTTGTCTTCTTCACTTTAAATGCAATTATCTTGCAATCTACTTCATCAAATTTCTTCCACAAATTTTAGTCCAAGATCCTATGGATGGATATGCAAAAGAATTGATTATGTGTAGTTTTCACATAAAATATTTGCAACATTATAGAATAATTTCCAAACTATACCATTTTCAAGTATAAATGTAAACCCTCATTTGGATGTCATTAGTAGTGTAAAGAGCAATGAAGACTTAGTTAATATAAACTAAATGAATTTTGAAAGTGAACATGTTGAAATATTCATGTTGTATTGAAATAGGTGTATTTAATTGGAACCTAAACTCTCATGATTAGCCTCACTAAAACATTAGGACCACTGGCAATAAAATACAAGTCACAAACTAAAATTATGAACAAATTTGTGCATTAAATAACTCTTCAACCCTAAAAGATCTAATTTATTTTTATTAAAATAATACAATTGTGGATGAAAGAACACTCAAATTATTTGAAGCAACAAGTATATTGCACTTGGATGACTTCATTTCATTGTTTTAGTTGTGTAGCTGTTTGATTCCATGGTCAAGTGGTAGTCTCATTTTGTAGCTTCTGTTGTATGGCCTTGTGACTCCATGCCCAACTTGTGTCTAGGTGACTATTTACAACTTGTGTACCCTATATATGTCAATAGGGTAATATACAATGTACTCCAAAGTTGTCATTGGAATTTTCAAATGTAGGAACATAGGGTACTCTATAGTACTAGTATTAAACTCATGTTGAATAGACATCCTTGAAGCAAAAAATGCCTCAACTATCATGGGTTACTTCAAAAAAATCTTCACCTCATTGGCTACTCATGAAAATTTGTTGTGGTTTCTCAATCATCAAGATATTCCTTCAAGTCTATTTTTCAAGTATTTAAAAACAAAAAAGTGTAACATTTGGATGTCCTTTAGTATTGCCTAATTTTTAAGCAAAAATGCTACAAGACTGTATCTCATTACTCAATAGATTTGACCAATTTTGATGTAGATTTGGAACAATCATTACTTTCAAACAATTTCTAAACCTTATAAAATATTGTATGTTATAATTGATTTCATTCTTGGCTCTTTAAATGTGTGTTGACAAGACATAGAATACACCTATTTAACTTGCTTCATTTTCTCTATATATGAGTGATTTATAACAATTTGAAACTAAATGCAACCACTCATAGTACATATCTATTGAATTCTCATGTAACAATTGTAATTTTGTCACCTTCTATTTGGCCTCTTTCAATTTTTAGGCTAGAGTGTATTTGAATTTTGATTCAACGATGTTATGTTATCTTAATGACAATAAGACATGATTGCATGCACTCAAATTCCATTGAGTTCTTTTCTCCCTATATTGAGATTTTGGTCTAATTTTTACAACCCCAAGCTAGAAAGAAGGGTCAAGAACTTTTTCTCCATTTTGAGGCTTAAAGTTGTAAGAATAAGATCAAAACCTCAATTTACAAAAGAGATAACTCAATGTGGTTGCAATCATCTTGACTCAAAATTGCATGGGTGAGACCAAAACCTCAATTGAAAGAGTGACAGATGAAGGGCGTGCATTACTCAGTGTGACTAAGACACATCCAAATATGCCTTGTTGTCATTCCACAAAAAAAACAAAATTCAAATGAAATCAGAATTGAAGGAGGATTCAGTTGAAGGGTAGCAATTCCGGAGTTTCAGGATAACTCTAAAGTGTCGAACATTTGTCTAAAAACCATAATTTCAATTCCTTTGTTGATCAATGTGCTTACTAACGGGTGCTCTATATCTGGCTTAGTTTAACGTGTCCCTAAAATTATATGTAGAGGCTACATTGCTGTATCTTGGTTACCCGTCTATTTCTAGCAAAACCCGGAAATTCCTCTCAAATCTACTTGTCTTTTTCCAATAACAATTTGGGCATTTATTATGTCACTCCTACAATAGCAATTGGATCATTCATCTTGCTGTCCACATCATAATACCATGAAATTGCTGTGTTTCCTACCCACAAATCTTGCAGGAATTCTTTCATAAAATTTAGAGTATCCACGGATCATGCTCAAGAATACAACTGAGAAATCGAAATACCAGAATAACCAAGAGTGATTTCAGAGTGATTGATGTGAAGAGGGCGACTTTACCAAACTTGACAGTGAAAAGTTTCCCATTTCCAAGACATACCTTCACGAAAATGGTGCAAAATAATCATAAGTCGCTCCTAAGTAATTTTCTATTGTTAGCAATGCAAACTTCTCCTTGACAGTCGTCTCTGGAGATAGAATATCCAGAGAAACTAGAGACAAGGACTTCACCTCATTATAGCAATGCAACCACATAAATCTGCAGTAATCCATCGCGGACTTCCTCTCCCATACCTTCAGATTCGATAAATTGTCTTCACTTAAGATGCATCAAGGAGCTCTGCTTCCACGCACAGATTTCTTATTGCATCATTGCGTCCGAAACTTCAACTTCAGTGTTAGAGGTAGCAACAGGATCACGAACTTGTTTTCCTGCACAATCACCATCAAGAAAGTGCCATACAATCCATTCAAGAGAGTTGCTGTGTTAGTTCCACATCAACATACTAACATTTCCGACACCAATCCTTACAAGAAAATGCACCGCTGAATTAACGAAAAACTGGGGGTTTGGACCATTTGATACTGACAATCGACAGAAATCATTGATTTCTGTTCATTATGTCCATACAAACGTTCCGAACCCACATGATTTTGTCGATTCAGGATATTCTTTCTTTTAGTGAATTCTGGTGATATATGAGAATGGACGACAGACACCATACCTTTGGACGAAGAGCTCTTCAACCTCAGCTTGGCACGCTTCTTCATGAGAAAGGCCCGTCCCAATTTAGGCAACTTTGGCTGTGACGATCCTTGATCACCTCCACCTAATGAAGCATTTCGTAAATCAAAGAGAAACAACAGAATTGCTCAAGATAAAGATAAGAAAATCCTTCTTATTCAAGCATTTGTATCCTAAAAATGCAGAAACAGAGTTGTACCTTCTTCATCTATGGCCATCATCTCAATATCATGCACAGTGACCAGCCCCGACTGTAGAGCCTCTTTCTGTGCCTGCAATAGCCAACCAATAAGCGCAAATTAACAGACGAAATTCTTTCACAGACCATCTCAGCACTGTGCTCAACTAATTTTTTTGTTATACACAAGAAATGTCATTACGGTCACACAGACCACACACTCCCACCGAAAAAAAATATATAATACTTACAGATTGTTCTAGACTTCATCTATTAACTCAATGCTGAAAAACAAAGATCTACTGGTAGAATTGGCCTAAAATCTGTTGCTGAAAAAACCTCGCCAGATTGAACCCTCGGTACCGCATGACCCTCTCAATGCTTCTAGAGTAGATCAGCTATAAATTCCATTCTAATTCTAAGTCCTTTGCACATTTCTCTCGTAAGCAAGAGCCAAAAAGTCGCCAATATATTTAAACGACATTGCATGCGTAGGACAATTAACAAATAGAATCGGACAAAAAGAGTCCCCAAATGACCTACTCAAAACTGCTAAAAAAACATGAAGCAAAATCTGGGCCTCTTCTAGGAGACAAAAATCCCTGGCAAATTGGACCCTTGCGACCACAAAGCCATCTCAACGCTTCTAAGGCCGATCATCTTGCATTCTTATATCAGTTTCCTCACACAATCCTCTCGTAAAGAAAAGCCAAACACGCACCAATCCCCTCGACGTCTAAATTACACGTAATTCAAGAAAATAGAAACCCTAAATCACTGTATGAATTGCGGCAATGGTAGGTTCGGCGATCAGCCTACCTGTCGCCATCTCTTCTGAAGCTTGCGCGCCTTCTTTCCCGAAATCCCAGCCGGGCCGGTCGCGGACGACACCTTGAGCGTGGCAGCGCTGGACCTGAGCTTCCGTTTCTCGGCCCGCTTGGCCCGCCTCTCCTTCTGAATGTTGCGTCGCGGCAAATTGAACTTGTTCATCTCGCTCGAGAAGCCCAACCCACCACCACCGGTGGCGGACTCCCTTCGATAACTCTTCGTTTCGACAGTCTCTTCTTCCAAATCCTGAAGTCGCCAAACACCAAATCGTCACAACAACATGAAAGGAATTGAAGCAAGAATTCTGGCGATGAGGACTGACAAGATTATACTGATCTTGGATTAATTCCAATTCCGAGAAAAAGACGAGAGAGGAGAGTGATGAAGAGCGCAAGCAGGAATGCGGAATCATACGACCTTTCTAGGACGGAACATGCCCCGTACCCGTGGGTCCTCCGCCTACGACCGCGTCTCTTGCGCTCTGACCAACAAGGCTCTACCACGTGCAGCTTGTGTCGAACAGAACTCATCCATCCAACCTCTGCATGTGAGAACAACCTGAAGAATCCCGAACAAAAGATAGTAAGTTCACTTTTTTAAATCATAATAATTATTTTTTAATACTCTAAAATATTGTAGATATGTCATTGATTCAAGTGGGACATCCTTTCCATTGATAAATTTCAAGAGTTTTCTTGAAGAATTCTCGATGAATGTTAATTGGATGAAGTGCACTTTTCAAATATTCATCTTCCACTTACTAAATGAGCATTTATGGGCTAAACTAATTGCAAGTGAAAGAGATTGAATAAGATTATTACACCTAAAATTGTCTTCATCCCACCAAGAATCTAAAATCAATTCCTATTATTGAGGTAGAATGAACTACAATTATTTTATGTTTTATAGTGAATAAGGATATTAAAGGGACCAAAAAATTAAAGGGACTAATTGTAGAAAATTGTAGATGTTTGAAACATGATGTACATTCCCCGAACACTTCAATAACTACTAATGTACAATAAAGGTAGATATTTATGTAGTGTGGAATGTCAATTAATTAGTATGGATCCCCTTAAAATCCCTATTCAATGTAAATGTAACTTCTAAATCACTATACACACTAAAGGTTTCAATGTGTGTATAGAACATTCCAAGGCTAAAAGATTCTAAATGATTCTTCAATTCAAATTTCAAAAGTTCACAATAAATTCAATAAGAATCCCCAAAATATGGACTACATCAAAGTGGCCTAGATGTAAATTATTGATGTTGTTTAAGGCAAATTGATTGATTTTTTTTAAAAGTGCAAAATCCTTTTCAAAATCCATATAAGTGCTTAGAAGGACACTTTATAAACACATTATGATAATTCCTTGGGGACACTTTCAAAACCATCACATACAATGCTCTTGCACTTAACAATGTAATGATTTTTTCCATTTAAATTATATTTTCTAAAATAACATCAACCCTATGTCTTTAAAAATCCAAATTGTCTAAATTGAAAGAGGATTCTAGATCTTTTTAAATTTTATTTTTAGATAGTATATGAAAAAACTATCTACCTAACAAGTTGATTAGATCATATGTAGATAGGTCATATACATTCCATATTTTAAAGAATGAAAATTCCAATTTGGGCAAAAATTGGTATAATACAAGACTATAGTAGCATGCACTAGATTATCCCCTAATAAATTTAGGAGTGTATCTGGGGCTTTAAATAATTTTGGATAAGTAATTGCAATGTCAATTCTTTAATCAAAAGGTTGAAATTTTTTATATAAATGCATGCAAGGATTGTCTTGAATGCAAGTCAAATTCAAAGAATTTAGAGAAGTGATAAAAAATTTGAAAGATGAACTATGCATTTGCAAAGTTATACAAAAATATTTTTCTTGTAGTTAATCAATATAAATATCTAATAATGAATGAGGATTATTACTTTGGAATTTCTACACAATACAATGCAAAGATTGAACTAAATAATGTTATAGTTGGATTAAAAAAATTGATCAAAGTTTATATTTTTTTAAATTTTGTGTATTGAAATACATTTCTTTTCACAAGTATGCAATCATTTCATCAAATTGGGCACAATTGGTGCATGATTCAAGCTACCATAGTTTTGTAGTAGCTTAGGCTATTTTTTGAGTAATAATTAATTAAAATGCAAAGAATAGTTAAATGGCATTCAAAATATAATATATTATAATCAAGAAATTTGAAATATAATTGAAATAAGTTATACACTCATACAAGTTGTTTTAAAAAATTTATGGATGGTTGTGACTACTTTCACCTAAGGTGTCGCATTTACCTAACCCCTTGTCTTGAACTCCAAACTCCAAACTTTCTAACTTTTATGTCAAGTTTTTGTTAAGTGTTAGGATTTTTTGCATATGAGAGATATGCTTTGTTTGTGAGAAATGGTGCTTTAGAAAGGTCAAAATGGCATGGCCAAAATTGTGCAATGTATATTTTTAGTTATTGGCAAAGAAGGGATGCAAGATTGTATAGAGTGAGTTGAATTTATATGAATTATAGAGAAAGAGACAAAGTAGATCAATAAATTTCAAAAAATTTAGGCACCCTTTTCATTATTTATTTTTTGACCAAGCTACTAAAAGACTATAGTAGTAAGATGATATTATTTCTTTGTAAATATTTTTGAAAAATACATTAGCTTTGCATTGGCATGCTCAAAAGAACGCAAAAGCTTAAAACGGTTTTCTAAATTGATGTGACATTAATTTACAAAAGTCATGCTTTTCTGAAGTTATTAGTACAACTTCAAATTTTACAATATTGTATAATTTTCTACATTTTGTTTGTGATACCAATAATTTTTTTAGTATTGCTAATTCCCCTCCCTTCACTAATAGGGATGACTAATTGAACAAATTAGCATAGGCCTCCAATGATTAGGTTTGAGTATCAACAAGACCTATCATCAAGAAACTTTGTCAAAAATGATTTGATTTTTGGAGCAATAGGTGTATTTTTCATTTCTTCATGAATCTTGGAAGTCAACCATAAGTCACTTGTTAATCTCAACGTCCTTCCAAGGTTACAGTGGCTATTAAAATGTTTTATTCATAAAAATTTGGACATATTGTGGTAGAAGTAACATACTTGCATAAAATAAAATTTTATGATATTATATAAAAATATACATTTTTTAAGAATTCAGTCAAATTTGTTAGTGAAAAAATATACATAAATATTTATGAAGGTTCTTCAGTAAGTGGAATGACATTTCTTTTTAGAAATCTTTAGGAAAAAGTTTATAAATTTTGAATTTTTATTGAATAAAATATTAATAACTAAAATGACTTCAAATATTGATGATTTTTGTAATTTACTCTAGTGATTAACAAAAAATAGGGGAAATTTTGAAAAGTTTATTATATATAATTTATATATTTTTTGGAGATTTTTGGAGTGAATTATAAGAAATGTAACTACTTAGAGCCATACATTATCAATAATATTTTACTCAACAACATTTTGAAATTTATAAAATTTATACCAAAAAACTCTCATCCAAAAAGAATTCTCATTCTACTTACTAAAGAATCTAGAACTGAAATTACTTGTATTAAAAAAAATTTTCACTAATAAAATTCATTAAATTTTGAAAAAATAAAAAGAATTTAAAAAGAATTTGAAAAATCATTCTATACAAATGTGTTACTTCTCCTTCAATATTTTCAAAATTTACTGAAAAAAATTTAATTTTTCAATTAGTTATAGCACCTTAATTTTTGAAATGTACAGTATCTATACTTTAACCCCTATAGGACCAAACAATGTTTTTTGGCAACATAGTGATTTCCGGCAGCTCACTACGAATGGAATTTTTATTTTTTTTCTTTGAAATTTTCATACAACATGTGCCCGAGGAGTAGCTTTAAGATCCAACAATTTTCATAACTTTTGAATACATGGTTAAAAATTTATTGTATGATATGTTGTTTTCATTGCTTAGTAGACAGCTCGGGCAGCAAAAAAAACTTCTTTAAAAATCACTTTCTTTTTTTTCTAAATTGAAATTTATTTTCCTGATTTATATATTCATGAAAAGCTTTGAATCATTCCATTTTGATTTATGAGATGAAAGTTATGAAGGGTTTTAGTTGTGGATAGTTTGTGGGTAGTAATGGAATCTCTACTCTAAAATAAACTTTGAAGACCCTTATTTAACTCAATTTTTAATATTTTTTGAAAAAAAATAAAAATGTGAGGTGTAGATTTTTTATTACAACAATTTCACCATTGGGATTATCCTTTTTCAATTCCATAAACAAATTATTAACAATTTAGTATTTTGAATCATTATCTACTTCTTTCAACTTATTATTTTTTTCCTATATGTTGTACAATTCCAAATGATCTAAAATTTTTCACTCATGTAGCCAACATGACTTGAAGAATGAATCCAAAGAGTTACAACCATTTTGGACATTTTTTCATAATGATCTGACCTTGTGAAGTGCATCTGCCTAGATTTTTGCAGGGACAAAAAATGGCTTTTTGTCACTTCAAATGCTTATATCTTGCAATCCAAAGGGTGGAAATTTCTGAAATTTTTTCCACATATTCTCAAACGAGTTTCATACAAGATCCTATAGTTACATTTGTCCAAAAATGTATTTTTTCTAAAATTTGGTACTTGTACCAAAGATGACAATTTTGGAGCATTTTTGGTGAAAACATAGTCAAATACCTTTAGGGGTTAAATGAGGTTGTCGGTTTGGTTTGATTGTTTGGTTTGAGATCTCCAAAATTGTGCATCCCTTGGTTGCACTCTTGGTAGCGTTGGAAAGTCCTCAACAAGGAGGGGAGTATGGACATACTAAAGATCCAATGCTTTGCACAACCATACGTTAAAGTCCTCACTAAAGTTCTTCCCCTTCTTCTCACACCCCTCACTAGCCTCCATGTCTTCGCTTGAGGCCATAGTCAAAGTTACTCACTATAAAGGCCCTCTTCTTGCCAAGCAAATGTGGGAATGACAAGAAGAGCAATATGACTTGTATTATAAAGGGATGTTGGTATTGATTCACATTTTGTTTTGGACAAGTGTGGCAAACCTAGAGTAGTGTTGCCAAGGCTTGGTGGCAATGCTTGTATGAGCCACTATAACCAACCTTCAAGGCTGCCAAACTCCCCCCCCCTCCAAAGTAGTTACCAAAATACTCTGATTATTGAACCAATAAGTATATTCTTTGTTTTTTCAGTCAGGGTTGTTCTGTCAAACGTGTTTTGGGGTTTGGGTGTCGAGTTGTTCGTTTGATGTCACATGTCATAAAAGACGAGTGTCGCATATATGAGACAAATTTGACGAGTACGGAATTAGGGTTTGAAATTTTCGGGCAGGGCAGCCAAAAATTTAATCTTACGTGGCGGGTTGTCAACAGTGACGTGGAAAGCCTCCACCACATCACCATGGGCAACTGCGGGTGGGGCTCGTGCGGGTAAGGTGGGGCGACCGTGGGTCCTAGAATGAGGGCGACTACGGGTCCAATCCAGGGCGACTACAAGTCGAGGGGGGGGGGCGAGTGCGGGTAGAAGGGGGTGACTACGGGTCTTGGGGGGCGAGTGCGGGTCTAGGGGGGGCAAATGCGGATAGAAGGGGGCTTAGGGGGGCAACCACAGGTCATTTCTTGGGCGACCGCGGCTGATGGGGCGACTACGGGTCTCAGATTCCGGAGGTCTTCTAGTTCATGACGATGGAGACGGCTGCGTATGGGGCAACCACGGGTCAGGGGCGCCAAAAAACATGAGTTCAAGTTTCCCCCTTTACAAAATGGAGGGAAGGCGTTCAAACTTTTCAAGTACCGCTCCCCCCTTTTCTAAAGAATAACTCCAAAGAATCCTAAAACTGAGGCATTCAATACTAAGTGATCAAAAGTTAATTAAGTAATAAAGAAAACAAATTGGTTTAGGAAGTGGAGATTTGGAAAAGCCTTTTTTCCTAACATTTCATTTCTCCTTCATCCATCCTTGTGGTCATGTCAAATTCAACGTAACCATTTCCTATTTTAATTTTTGGAGGGAGTACATTGAGAGGAGACCTTCCCTTTTGGGGGAAATCATGTACAAAAAAAATACTAACACCATGGGATGCACGAAGAAGAAATCTTCTTATCTACATAAGAAGTGGTTTAAGAAATGGAGACTTGGGGAAGCTCTTCTAATTGACATTTTTTTTTCCCTCGTAGTCATGTCAAATTCAACGTGACCATTTCCTATTTAAATTTTTGGAGGGAGTACATTGAGAGGAGATCTTCCCTTTTGGGGGAAACCATGTACAAAAAAAATACTAACACTCAAGGATGCATGAAGAAGAAATCTTTTTATCTACATAAGAAGTGGTTTACGAAATGGAGACTTGGGGAAGCCCTTCTCCTCATCATTTCATTTTCCATCCTCCAACATAGGAATTTCAATATAGTCCTCCCCTTGATGTATCAAGGGGATTTAAAACTCATTTGAAGGGGTGAATGAATATTCAATTTATTGAAGATTAAAAGTTAGGAAATGACACTTTGAATGGTTTTTATCTTACAAGTACAAGGTTTAGGAGTTCAAACTTTTTTACGACATATAATGAAAAGCAACTCACATGTGTTTGTCATTTTATCCATCCTAAAAAATAGAAGTACATTACTTTTGGAATGGCATACATGGAGAAGGTCCATGGTTTTTCTATAGGGTTTAAGGTATAGGGTTAGGGTTTAGGGGTTGAAAAACCCTCTTCAATTTCTCTAATTAGTCATAATAAAATTTCTGTATTTGTAGACTGATTCTGTAGTATTAACTAACTACGAGCATTGAAGGACATGTCAATTATAGTGTATGGAAGATGCAATTAAGCCTGACTTCATTAGAGTTGGAGATGGCTCACATCTTGTGGTATGTTGGTTCATGCACTGACGTGACTTTAAGATAGAGGCGACTATGGGTGAGGTACGACTTTAGGTCTTGGGCGACCGCGGGTGGAGGTGAGTTCAAGTCTTGTTGTTGTTGAGCCCAATTTGGTGGAATGGGGGGCGACTTCGAGTCTTGGGCGACCGCGGGTGAAGGTGAATTCAAGTCTTGTTGTTGTTGAGCCCAATTTGGTGGAATGGGGGGCGACTTCGGGTGGGAGGTGACTTCGGATCTTGGGCGAGTTCAGGTCTTGGGCGACCGCGGGTGAGGGTGCGTTCAAGTCTTGTTGTTGTTGAGCCCAATTTGGTGGAATGGGGGGCAACCTCGGGTCTTGGGGAGTGACCATGGGTTTGGTAGGGCACATTCGGGTTTGAAGAGGTGTTTGCGGGTTCAAGGGCGATTGCTAGTCTTGGACAAGGCGACTTCAGGTCCTAGACAGGGCGACTCAGGGTCCTAGATAGGGCGACTGCGAGTTCTGGATAGGGCGACTGCAGGTCCTGGACATGGTGACTGCGAGTCTTCTGGAGGGCAATTGCGGGTCTTTTGGGGCGACTACGGATATTTGTGAGGCGTTACTTCTCTTTAGGCTCCGACTTCATGTCTTTGCCTCGCAAGTCGCCACGTACTTCCCACTCGCGGTCGCCTACCAGCTTGAACCCAAAGTCGCCCTATCTATAATCACCCGCACCTGTGGTCGCCCACACCTACATGCGCCCCTTTAGGATGACACGTAGAAGACACATGTTTGCCACATGGCATCTAGGTGGCCTCATGGGCAGGGTGAATTTTTTTTTAAAAGTCAAAGCTAAGTTTGACTCTATTAGACAGACAAGAGGGTCTACTTGACATGTTGGACTTCGTGTTCATCATGTTGTCGAACTATCTACCGAAACAACCCTGTTTTCAGTGAACAATGAAGTCATCCATTGCATGAACATCCTTCAAAGGGTGAGCTTACCCCTTAAAGGACAAACTAATGACTCTTTGGGAAATCATCTCTTTTGGAACCATGTGACATGATCTACTTTAAAATAAGAACAATTTGTCTTAGGTGAATAATAATATTGATGGTAGGGAAATTAAACTCATATTAGGAGGCAAGGATTGAAACTTTTTACAATTAGTTGATTGTAAGGGGGCCTGACTGGTAGGGGGTCTAAAGGCTGGTTGTTTCAGATCGGAAGGGGTGGAGGTCAGGTTGGAAGGAGGGGGGTAGAAGGGGGGCAAGGATAGAAGGAGGGCAAGAGTAGAAGGAGGGTCAAGGTCTGACTAGTTAGGGGTCTTAAGGTTGGGGTCCGACCCAATCTGATCCCTCTAAATTTTAACTTTTTTAATTAAAAGAAATTTCAATTTTTTTTAATTTTCGATTTTTTTAGTTTGTTTGCATATCAAGTCACTAGTTGGAGTCTTGTGAAATAGGTTAGATTTATATAGCTTAGACTTACACTTAGATTTATATAGGGTAGACTTTTGTAGATTGGACTAGGTTAGGCTTACATAGGTTAGATTTACATAGCTTAGACTTACACAATAGACTTACATAGCATAGACTTATTATGTAGATTGGACTTACTTATATAGCATAGACTTAAATAGGTTAGACTTATTTATATAGCGTAGACTTAAATAGGTTAGACTTATTTCCATAGCATAGACTGACATAGCTTAGACATCTTACATTGTCTAGACTAGGTGAGTTTTTTTTGCAATAAATCCAAAGAAGATTCTTTTCTAGATGCTAGTTTACTAAGTTAAGTGCATAGATTTTGTCTCTTGGCATACTGACTCATCTCCAAACACATTGTGCAATGTGAATGAGAGTGTTGTGTAGTGTGAATGTAGTTGTAGATAGGATTTGGACTTTTAGAAATGAAAATCGGTGAGGAGTCAATGCCATAGTATTTGTCCAAAGGACATAGCGAATAAAACAAAACAGTAATTTGCTTGAATGTCAAACTATTGTGTAAGATCTCTCCTTCTTGCACCAAATTCCAAGGCCAATGAACAAATTGCCCTTTTGTCTTTATATGTCATACCAAGATTCTTTGTCATCCATTGGACAAAAAACGCCTCAGTGTCATTAGAAAAAATATGAACCCTCTAAGGGGCTGTGAGTCCTGGACAGCAGGGAACGTCAGGGAACTGTGGCCGGAAAAAAAAATTCGAAAAAAAAAAAAAGTTTTTTTTTTTTTTCCCGGCCAGCGAATTGCAGAGCCTCATTCATGCAGGACAGTTCAATTCAAGAATTAAAAAAATAATTAAAAACATTAATCTTAAAATAAATTCAAAATTACAAAATTGTGAGATCCGATGTGGCCTTGGTGCGACCACATCACATTGCTATTATTATTTAAATATTATTTTAAATATTATTTTAAATATTATTTTAAATATTATTTTAAATATTATTTTAAATATTATTTTAAATATTATTTTAAATATTATTTTAAATATTATTTTAAATATTATTTTAAATATTATTTTAAATATTATTTTAAATATTATTTTAAATATTATTTTAAATATTATTTTAAATATTATTTTAAATATTATTTTAAATATTATTTTAAATATTATTTTAAATATTATTTTAAATATTATTTTAAATATTATTTTAAATATTATTTTAAATATTATTTTAAATATTATTTTAAATATTTTAAATATTATTTCATATTATTTAAATATTTTTTAATATTTTTTTAATATTTTTTTTATTGTGGCACTATTCATCATTGATGATGAATAGTGCCCACTATTCCTCAACGGGGCTGTGCGTTCCTTTGAGGGGAACTTCTCAAAGGGAAGCAGTCCCTTTGAGGGCTGAAATTTTTTCTAATGCGTCGTCGTTTTAAGTGAGGGTTCCTAATCTGACTCATCCAAGTCAATCCGCCACCATTCCTGAAATCGGCCGGGCCGAACATTGTCCCCCGAAATCCGGACCTGCGTGCCTTGCCACGTCACCAAATCCACTTGGCGAAGCCCCCGATCTGGATATCATTCCAACGCATGCACTCCGTCCGTCGCCCGTCACAATTCCGTCGTGCGTGCGTAGCGTTCTCCCCCACGGGCACCCGTGCCCGCCACCTTCCTTCTCCGCAACAGAAATCGACTCCCTCTCTCCTTTCCTCCTTACCTTTCCTCCTTACCTTTTCTGCTTCCCATCACCTTCTCTCCCACAACAATTGCTATATATTTCTAGGACTCCTGCCTGTCTCGCAATTCCTATTCTCCATCATCGATCGAAGTTAGAGCTTCATCAATCACCAATCATCCCCTGGCCATAGAGTTGTTAACTTACAGTAGTTGCTGGAGGTTTTGATTTCTTTTTTTCCATTTGGATTATTTCGTTCGAGACGATCGAGAGCCGGCTTGAAGGATGAGTCTCAGTGGGGGACGCAGACTGGGCGTGGCCTTGGACTACTCGGCGAGTAGCAAGTATGCTTTGAAGTGGGCGGTGGAGAACGTGGTGCGCGAAGGTGACATATTGGTGGTGCTGGTGGTGCAGAAAGACTTTGACGACAATAGCGGGGACTACCAGTTGTTTGGGAAAGATGGGTCCCGTGAGTATAAACAAGACTACTCTGGCTTTCAGTTAATTAGTAGTTTGATCCCTTTGTTGGAGTGAGAGGGTTCATCGATTGCCGCAATTAATTGTTGAATTGGCTAACCTTCCTTATAATGGCTTATCGACTTCTGAAACGATTGATGAAATGGTTGTCGACGCTCTTCGTGTGATGAAATTTGTTTAGCCGGGAATCGGGCCTGGAATCTAGACTGTTTGTGGTGCTGCTAAGAGAGAGAGAGAGAGAGAGAGAGAGAGAGAGAGTTCTCCATCTGCAAGATGGTACGGCGACTTAAGGATGTCATCATTAAGTTTTTGTAATGGATTCTACAAAGGGCTAGATTTACTGGTATTCGCGTGCACAATTGGTTAGTATTATTTTGGTACCTGCTACAAGTTTTGACTACCTTACGTTTCTGTTTGTTTTTTTGTTTCTGAGCGGATGGATCGCTTTGTTGTCTCTGTTTCTGCATAGAATTGGGTTACCCCCCGGAATATTGACAGTTTTTAGTGCAGCTGGAATATAGAGAGTTTGTTCTCCGTCTGCTAGTTACTATTGGAGCAATAATAAGGATGTCGCCGAGAAGTTTTAGTAGTGGATTCTCTAAAGTGTTACGTATACTGGTATTTGACTATTTGAGTGCAGATTTACTTACTAATTTTCAAAAAACATGCTATCAATGTACAATTTGTGTCTTCCTGACAGTCTCGGGTTTTCTAGTTTATGAGCAGTTCAAGCAACTAGTTGTCTCTCTTTTTGCCTAGAAGTTTCATTCGCTAAGGTAACCAATCCAAGAATCTAGAGAGTTCCTGATGCAGTTCCAAGATACTTAGAAATATGTGTAACCTTATATCACTTGGACAAGCGGCGTTAAATAGTAATCAATAGACATACTGGACATTATATAACTGCAGAATTTGCTACTAATTTTTTAAAATTGTGTAAAAATAGCCAAACTTGGTCTAGATTGTTGATAAATTCTAATATCACGGATCCATGGCTTTCTCTTTTGCAGCTCTGATTCCTCTTGGCGAAGAGGAGGAAGCAGGTACTCAAAGGCAATATGGCCTGACCAACGATGAAGAAGTGCAATCTTGCTTGAAGGAAGCTGCCTCTGCGAAGAAGGTACGTGACTAGATTTTTAGATTGAAGAATTTATTATCTCTGATTTTTGCATGATTATTTTTTACTATAATTAATAGCTTAAACTAAAAATGGGGCAAACAACAACTTCTTTAGCGTTTTGAATGTTGCTGTCCTGAAAGATGGAATGTTAATTCTTTTTTAAAATGACGGTATTCTAAGCGTCATTTAGACATTTGCATGAGCTTGTCGTTGTGCCAATAGATATGCAAATTTATACGTAAATTTCATTTCAACTAGAACATGGTGCACCCCTAAGCAAGGGCTTTCACCCTTGTCACCCCTCCCAGCTCCCTAAATCATTTTATTTCCTTACTTGCTTGAGCTTGAGGGTCAAATGCGCCATTTTAATGGAATTGTACCAACATAATAAAATTGTCGTTATGGACTAAATAATGATATAATGTGCAGGTGACCGTGCTGTTCCAGGTGTACTGGGGCGATCCCCAGGAACACATTATTAAGTCTATTGCTGACATTCCTCTTGATTTCCTCATTATGGGTTGCCGCGGGATGAGCAGACTCAAAAGGTATAACTTAAAATGGTTGCTCTACCAGTTATTCCACATTATGTAGTTTTCGTAGGAAGCTGGAGTTTTTAAAAAACGTTGCTCAGTGTGCTAGAACTTCAAATTTATCACTAAAGTTTCACATGTTTTGTGCTAAATTTAGCCACATGAGTCTCTACTAATGAAATTATCAATTCTGTTCTTAAGTTCAATGGTGGAGTCAAATGTTTTGTGGTTTTTTTCCCAGTTAATCAAATGGGCTCCTTCGGTCTATTGCTGTTCTTGAGAAGGTTTCAGACATGATAGTGGTGGAACTTGTGTGTGTCATATACTAAATTAGAAAATTTTCACAATAGTTTCACACTTCTATAGCAATCCAATGTTTTAGAGTTCTGTAGCCTTGACCGTCACCATGTTGGTGCATTGAAACATGCCTGTTTTACAAATTTTTGACCATTATTTGCTGATATTACGAGCACATCGTTTTGCAGAACATTTATGGGAAGTGTCAGTAACTACGTCTCCAACAATGTGACCTGCCCAGTCACCATTGTCAAGCTTCCACCGGATGTAGATGCTTGAGTGACCATGTATGAGAGTGTTTAAGCATGTGGGTTCAGTTACGTATAATCAGACTCAAAGGGTGAAGAGTTGGTATTTTCATTAATTTCTTGTGAAATTGTTGTATTGAGGATTTGGGACGTATTTATCCCCTACAGAATTGGGGTGCGTTTGGGCAGCAACTGTCAAAAACTGCCATTTTTCTTGTGCTTCTCTTGTGCATTGAGAAAAAAAAATGAAATAAACAAGTTTTTCTTTGAAATTCAACCATGAAAACTTGTGCTAGACTACCATGGGAATGTGCTCTAATTCAGAAACTTTGATTGGATAGATTAGAAGATTTCATGGTGTTTGAAATTGGAAGAAAATCTATTTTTATGGCCTTATTTGATAGAGTTAGCAAATTTTTGTTTCCTTTCATGAGATTTTCATAGTGTACATAGTATTTCTCTTCACAATTTCTGTCCTATATTGTGTGAATTATGTACTAGTCAAATATTAGAAGTAAAAGAAGGATTATACTCAATTTTCCCATTGTTGTCACCTTTGCTAGACAAGCTTGGGATGATGGAACTTTGGATACAAGCACCCAATAAAAAAATGTATGTTACACTTGGAGGCTCTCTTTTATTAACCCCTAAAGTCCGAAGGCCATTCTTTTGTCAAAAACAACTCAAAACTATTGGTTTTATTGTGTTCATAAGGAAAAGGAAAAAATATTTTCTTAGAATCTAATTGTAGGATCTTGTACTTCACTTGTCTAAGATCACGTGGTAAAATTTTCATGAATTTTGACCTTACAAATTAGAACATATTAGCATCCAAAGTTGGAAAAAAAAAATTTAGAACCTTAGCCCGTAATTTCAAATGACTTTGACTGCCATTTGTGGAAAACTCTTGCACTACAAAATTTGAATTAAATCTTTTTTTGTATTGAGGAATTAAGTTGAAAGTCTAGAAAAAAAATTTCAAAAGAAAAATACTTGATTTTCATTGTTTAAAAAATTGTTCAGTAGAAATAGATCCAAGATTGAATGAAAAACTAAATTGTTAATAGCTCTAAGATGGGATTTTAACACTAAACTCCCAATGGTGAGATTATTTTAGCAAGAAAACTTAACCTTCTCAAACAATTTTTTTTCAAAAATTGATTTGAATTCAATTTCAACTCTTTTGGTCCACCATTAATATCAAAGTCTTTTTCAATTTCAATTATAGAAATTATGTTTCAAGCGAACTTGCTATTGGGCTATGATATTGCCCATCCTTGTCTTAGAGAATCGTCAGATTCTTGTCCACTTTTGTTGGGTTCATACTAAGTATACATAGTAATTAGCTATAGAGGTCCGCAAAAAATAATTCTACAAGAAGAATGATGTCAAAATTTCAGGAAAAATATTTTTCAAATTAAATTATTTTTGTATGGAGAAAACCCGGATTTTGAAGAAAGCTTCCTACTTTTACCATTTGCCAAATTCGATTTTCCAACTTTAATCAAATATTCAACATGAAATGTCAATCGTGATAGTCAAGTATGATATTCAAGCAAGGGGGGCTCAAATTGATGACAACAAATTTAATTATGAATTGGTAACCTCTAAAGGACCCTAAGGCCACCAAGTGGCTTATGTAACTACATTTAAAGAAAATTCAAAAGGTAAACCGCACTAACAATTTGTAGAGAACAAAGAGACATTGGACAATTTTTTGGTTAAATCTATTGGTGCAATTTAATTAAGAAATGATCAATTGTGCAATTTTTGGTGAATTTTTGGAGAATGGAGAAGGACGCACTAGGCCATCACTTTAGGTCTTCATATCTTTTTTCCATACCTCAAAATGATCCCCAAAAATTACACATCAAAATCAAAGTAATATGTACTTGTGGAGCACTATTGGACATTTTGATTTCCTTACATGTACAAAGTATTACCTAATTGAATTTCTTTTGTCAATCTTGTCAATGGTAACATTTTCTCAAAAATTGGATAATTTCATTGATCTTTTTTTCATTGGAAAGCTGTATAAGTCATCTTTCATTTCAACGGTGGCAATCATCAAAATTATTCCACACAAATGAGGAATTATATTTGTTACAAGAGCTAATCAAGAAAACAAGAGCTATGCTCACCCCCTTCCTTTAGGGGTTAATAAAGGTAGTTAATGGCTTACAACAATCATAAAGACACAAAAAAAAATTATATTTACCACGGCAAAGAATGAATTATTTTTGTTGACTCAAATAAGCTGTTTTCCAAAGCAGACTTTATGTGTACGTGTCAGTTGGTTGATTGAAGCAAAGGACAATCATTTTCCTTCATTTGCAAAAATCAGTGGCCTCTTACCCTAAATGACAGGCCTATGACCACAGATTAAGCACCTTCTTTGTTGAAAAATCAATATTACATTAGTGAGGGGATATCCAATACTATTGACTTAAAATGCACTTAGTACCTCATCAGAAAAATTAGATGAAAAAAATGTTTTTTTCCATCCTACAAAACCTCTTGAAATCATCCAAAGGACATGAAATGTTTCAGATTTGTAGAGCATATTTTATATTTTATACCATTATTTTTACTTTTTTTTAAAATCGTGGTAATTTCAATTTTTCACCAAAAAATCTGAAACTTTTATGATTTATAAGAGACAAGTGATTGCCTCTCTGAAAAATAAGTACAAAAAATTTCATTCATATGTCGTTGCAAAATGGGAACACATGATGACAATATACTGAGAAGAATTTTGAAATTAAAAAAGTGGTCCTAGGCAAGTCTTGGATGTCAAGGTTGATGATGTTTTGGATTGTCACATACTCTTCCTTAATCCTTAAAGGACAATGCCTATGGAGGTGTAAACAACTCTTCAATATTCATTGATTTGTATGCTCTATTTTGCCACTAAGTATGATTAGAAATTCTTTCATTTTTATGTTTAAAGATGAAATCACATGTTTTCTATAAGTCCTACAAATTTTAATTTCTTTGTGAAAATTTAAAATTTTTGTGATTTTTCCAAATAATGGTGAAGAAAATTTGTATCAAATCTAACATATACTTCAAAATTCAAAATTTTTTACCATAGTTTTATATTATAGTGTAGAACCAATTTTTGGCACTTTGCAAGTAAGGCAAACTAGCTACTACTAACACTAATGAATGGGGTAATAACTTATGGAATCATCTTCTTTTATTCCATTGTTCAAGGAGTTCATTCCCTAATAATTTAGCAGACTATGTGCATAAGTGGAGTATTGAAAAGAAGATTATATGTAAATAGAATATTTATATAATATTATAAAAATAATAGAAAATATTTTGAAAATATTTTCATAATGAATTTACAAAATCCTATTTTCTAAAAATTTGTATAAATTTTAATTCCAATGAAATAACAACACTAGATTCCTAACTTTTAACTCTCGTAGTTTTCTAAGAAAACGAGTGTGAACTCCTAAGGCATCATTGAATATATGCAACAAATATTTCACTATCATCATCCCCAAGTTGCAAGTATTGTGGGTTTGAAATTACTAGACTACAAATCTATCACTGGAAGAAATCTCACACATTCTAACTAAGTGATGTTTTGTGTTAAATCTAACACAATTTTGTTGGAAATAACACAAATTTAATAGAACTATGACTATAATAATGTTGAAACTATGTTATTTTCAACACAATTTTGTTGAATGTAACACAATAATTAGCTGGAATCAATGAGATTTCTTCTAGTGTATAATATAGCTTTCCAACTCTTCAAATTGCAATGAAATTTTTTCACTACATGTGTACTAGATTTTTTTGTTGTAGAAAATAACTTCTGGCTTGTAATAATTATTGTAAGTATCCACAATAAATTATAATCTTTAGGAATGCTCATCCAAAATTACTTTACTCTCAATCCTTTCTAAGATTCTACAAATTGTTTTTATATTTGAAATTAGAAAAATTAGATCATGAAGGTGGTTAAAAGTGTTGCTAAATGCACCAAAAAATCCTAAATAGATAATTTAACATTGAAGCACTCATGATTTTTGTAGATTTGAAAAATCTCCAAGAAAATGTGGTTAAATTTAACCAAATTTAGTACTAATGATAATATTTTCTCTTAGTTACACATTTGTTCTACATCTTTAGAATTTTTCATGACAGACACATCTTAAATTCTTAATTAAAGACTATTGGACAAAAAGCAATTATGTTATGTTCAATTAGATTCACATGCAGAGTCCACAAATGCACCTTCTTTTGGTATGTTAGGAGTCATATTGTAATTTTTTTTCTAAGAGGTAGACTCTTTGAGTGATTCATTTCAACTAAAAACTTAGTGGAAAAAAAAAGTAGTCACTTTTATTTTAAATTAATAAAGCAACATTGCTCAAGTCAAAAGAACTCTTAAAATGATTGTGTATGTAGACAACAATTAAAATTATTATTTTGCTCACAATATAGTAAGTATGTTTGTTTTTTCTCAAAAAAATAAATTCATAGCTTCAAAAGTCCCTTCTTACATTCCTACTCCAATATACAAAAGAAATTTTGAAAAAGGATGTATCATTTTATGAAAGTAAGTACTTGAAAATTCTTGCTCAAAACCCTCCAATGTTAGATTCAAGATATTCCATGATAATTTGTAAACCAAGAGTCTATAAACTTTAAGGTGATTCAAGAATCAGAAGACCAAAAGACTAGAACTTTGTTTGACTTTGGAATAACCTTCATAAGCCTCTTTATATTCTAAGGAATATAAAAAGACATTCGAACTACATATTTGTAGCTTGTGTGAGACAAATCAAAGAAATCACAATGCTCAATATCTCTTTCATAACATGTTTTCTTCTTTGTATGCTAGAATGTGTTAGAGTACAACTGTACAAGTACCATACATGAATCAATTTGTGTTCAATCATGGCACTTTATCAACAGAGTATCCTTGGGTGCATTTCTCGCTTTCAATATTTTTCTATAGCCAAATGAATATACTATATTTCTTCTCCTAACATTCAAATGGAATGTACTAAATTTTTAGTTGATCTCAGACTATTTGAGAATGTAACATTCTTTAATTTATTCAAATTCTAATTCAAATCCTAAATTCAAATTCTTCATTATGTTTATGTTCAATGTTTTCTTAAATCTTGTGAGTTGACTTGCTATCTTCAGGTTGTGATTACTAACATAGTAGAGAGCCAAAAAGAGTTTTTCTGGGAGTGAAATAGTGGTTAGTAAATTCAAGGTTTAGAAAACTGAGCTCCAATTTTAAACCATCCATTGTATAAAAATGTGATGCTGATTCTCATATTCAAGAATGATTAGGGCTAAAGAATGTTATGTATCAATTAATTGTCAATTGAAAATTGATCAATGCAACAGTTGCTTGGACTTGATTTCAACAACAAATGTCAAATTCCTTTAATTGGTGGTGCTTTTCAATACAGGCTTAACTAATCTCACATCTAAACAAATCCTAGTTTTCAGAACTTTGTTTATTTCAAAAGTATCACACTTTTGATACAAAGACTCGTGTCAAGTTACAAAATTTGAACATATTAATAGCCATTGACTTCAACTGAAAATTGTGGAATTGTGGAACAGGTGGACGTAACACGATGGAATGGCAAGCAACAACTCTCCATCATTTGCATAAATGGCCCAAGTCTCCTCAACACAATTTTGGCCATGCTCGACCTTAACGATTTACGTATTGTCCACGGCAACATTTTGTGTCCTGAAAATGTTCTCTTTGCATATTTCTACTTGGAGGTAAGGAAGTAAGAAACATGATGATCTCAGACAACATTTCCACAGTGGGATTCTTAGTTGTTGAAAGAAAGATACATTTATTTACGAGTACACATGAAATCTTTCAACACTAAATTAAATGGGGACTTCAATGTCTGGAAAGCACTGAACTAAGTTATCAGTTGCTAAAAATCAGCCTTAAAAGAAACGCAGAATAGACTAATACACACTTAAATCCTAAACCCAACTTTCTGATTTGAGAATGGTGAGGAATTTCGGACAGAATGAGCTGGGTGAAGACGAACTGGAACAAGACGAGCTTGACGAAGACGAGGACCAGGCTCTGAAAGAGAAGATACTCGCACTGATTAGTGCACGTTCATCGGATTCTTCTGACCATGAAACCTCCAATGGCAATTTTCCATGAAACGACACCAACATGCTTTGATCAGGTTTATAGTATAGCGGTATAGTCGACAATTGATGCATATGTTGTTATTACAAGAAAAGAATACGATGGTTAACCGGTGTCCGATCTTAGTAAAGATCTTCACTTCTTGTGCTTATTTGAAAACAATTTGGAAAGCATAGATAGGGTAAGTTCAGAATGCATTGATTTGCAAGGAAGCAAAGTTGTTTGTCTTTTCTCAATACATATCTTCACTTGTTTGCTTATTTGTAAACAATTTGGAAAGCGTAGGTATGGCATGCCAAGAATACATTTGGTTTGCAAGCAAGCAAGCAAGCAAGCAAGCAAAGATGTTCGTCTATTCTCAATAAATTAATATCTTCACTTCTTGTGCTTAATTGTAAACAATATGGAAAGCATAGGTATAGCAAGTCGAGAATGCATTTGGTTTGCAAGCAAGCAAGCAAGGAAAGATGTCTACATTGCAGCTATTTGATGTCAAATCCGAGGAGGAAGCTGGGTGAAGAAAAAAAACATGAATATATGGGTCAATGAGATTTGCAGCAGAGCCATGGTTGCACTTGTAAACCTGAACTCCGGCGTCAGAAAGGTTTTGAGAAGAGTAGGCGCTGGTAGCTCGCAAATGGACAGTGACCAAATTCGCTGACAATTGAGAACATATTAGAACTCTATAGCTTGTCGTGTTCTAGCAATCAGGATTCATCTACTAGAATGGAAATATTTTCAAACTTCGAAATGAGCCATCACGGTGGCAGAGAACATGATCAAAGATAGTAAAGGAAAATGGTAGCCCTAAAAGTAAGGACAAAGTATTTCGTCACACAAGAAGCTACAGGTGCTTCAGATGCCCAGGCATACTGCTCACTTGTTCCCCTTTGCTTTGCGTTGCAATTGAATTACTTAAAACCTAAATGCCCGAGGCACCAGATTCTGGTGTTTTGAAAACTTTGAAGTTAAGTAAAACCCAACCAAATTGCTATTATTAGTAGTTTGTATTTTTGGAGAACTCTTTTTGAAGTCTAGGTTAAGGATCAAAAAGTTGATCTTAAAAATGAAGGATTATGATTTTTCTATTCAAGATTTTGTGCAAGAATCCCCATTGCAATCTGGACTTCCCGTAGTGTTCTTGTAAATGAGCCTCAAATACACTAGATCTTGGAGGAAAAATCACTTTAGAAATTCATTTAAAAAAAATTGTAGAATAGATTTTGAAAAATCGTAAATTGATTGAGGTTGTGCATGCTAGGCCCTATAACCTCATATTTTTTTAGTGACCAACTTTTTAGAGTTGACATGCAAAAAGAGAATTGAAATTTGTTCATAGTTTTAACACCCTTGTGATCAAACATTATAATCTTTCAATCTGTAAGTGATATCGTTATGTTTTCTTTTCCTACATGATCTCTAACATGTTATGTTTTCTTTTCCTATGCGATCTCTAACATGTCTAGTTTGTACAGTTATAATTCAAAAGAAATTGGTACAACTTATGAAAATGTTGACTTTTTGCTCAATTTAGAGCAAATTTCAAGAAGCTCCAAACAGGCCTTGGGCATTTTTAGGGGTTGAAATTGGGCATTTTTAGTGTTGAAATTTCGCTCACTCCTGTTCACTCGTGTTCCTTCCCTTCAGTTTAGCCTGGTTGCTTTTCATCTAGTCTTTTTCATTCATTTAGTTTTCCTTTAGTTTGGTTCATCCACCCTGTTCTGTACCATTATGTATTCGTCTTCTGACGTGGTACATTTATCTTTTGATCTTTTGATTGCAAACAACGCTTGCATGTTCAAGCTTCCGCACTGTCTGTTTCGTTTAGTACGATATTTCTACACTTAGGTGGTGTAATTGGTGAAGGAGGGGTGCACTGAGAGATGGAGGAAGAGAATTCAAGCAAGGGGTCGCTGCGAGGACATGAATCGCTCTACCGGTTGTTGGCTTCGGAGCTTCCACCGCCTCTCTTCCAGGTTAGCGTTTTCTCACCGGCAATTCACGCCATGGCTGTAGTTTGGTGCACTCGGGTGGATCTGGGTTATGGGTTTCGCTCAATTCTCTCTGGACAAATTTCGATCCAATTAGGGTTTCGTTTGAAGAGTATCGATTGATATTATGTCGTCAAGAATTCTGCAGGAAGTGAGCCGCGTGTTGTATGGGTGCAACCAAGGGCGCGTTGTGACGCCAGGTTCAATAGACAAGGACCTCGGTGACGAATCCAATGAAGAGAATTTCGATCTGCAAGTATGTTTGCACTCTGTCACCTCGCTGTGTTATCTTGGTGCCCAGATTGGAACTCTAACTTCCCATTTGCATTGCCGAAATATGTTTTTTCCAGTGATTAAATTTGAACTGTACTAAAGTCCTCGTTGTGGTCAGACATTCGAGTTTACCGCCGATCCAGAGCAGATGCGAGCGCCGCGGAACGTGACCATTGGCTTGATCCAGAATGCAATAGTGTTGCCGACGACATCACCGTTCTTGCAGCAGAAACATGCCATCATGGAGAGAGTCGGCCGTCTCATTGACGTCGCTGGAAAAGCTGGCGTGAACATCCTTTGTCTACAGGTAGGCTAGACATGCCATCGCCTCCAACCCCCAGGTTTCAAATGGCTTAGCAAATTCAGAAAATGTTATTCAGTTACTTGAAACTTCCTATGACTATCGAGGATTGAGTCTTAAACCTCACAGAAGAAAAACGGTTCAAGAATGTTGTATATCTTATGACGTATGATTCATTTAATGATGAACATGCAAAATTTTATTGAATACAAGTGCTTCACCTTGACCTCAAATAGCTATTCTCTCTGCCGAGAGAGTTAAAGCTTGCAGTTCTACAATCAATGATAATTTGGATAAGTTGCACAAGAAGGTAACTTCTGGACTATACATTTTTTAAGGAGTTGCCTCAACACCCTTGAATTGTTCATGGATTCCTTTTGGACACAATCTTGAGTTCATAGTCGTCCTTACTTGGCCACGTTATCAATCATGTAGTAATTTCCTAACTCCATGTGATAATTGAAGTTTAGTTGTTCAATTTGCGTCTACAGTAGAGAAGGGTGAGTGGTCCCGACTGTTCTATGATGTGGGGTGCGATTTAAATAAACAAGGAATTGGTTGACAGGAAGCCTGGACGATGCCGTTCGTGTTTTGCACTCGTGAGAAGAGCTGGTGCGAGTTTGCGGAGAGTGCAGAAACCGGAGAGACGACTACATTCCTGCAAGCACTGGCGCAGAAGCACAACATGGTGATCGTGAGCCCCATTTTGGAGCGAGACGAGGCCCATGGGAGCACCTTGTGGAACACGGCTGTCATCATTGGCAACCATGGAAATGTTATCGGAAAGCACCGAAAGGTATGTAGATTGTCAGTCTGAGCCTCTTACACGTGAATGGAGCAAAGTTTTGGTGTGGCTGGCTATATAATTGATTTTAGATAGGACTTCGTTGCCTTCATGCTAGCTTGTCCCCTGTACTATTGTTTGTTCAATAGAGAATCTGGAGGAGGAAACTGCGCATTCTTTAGGGCTTCTTTCTCTGGGTCTGATACTTTGATCCCTGTAGACGAAGACCAGCTAGAGTGTGTAGGTCATCTTGCTTAGGGTCTCATATTTTTTTACTAAAAAGGAGTCTCCTCGGGGTTGATCTCGTTGGCCACTGATTTTTGTAAACACACGACGGTTCTTTGGATAAATACACTTTGGATAGGGATTCGTTGCCTTTCCTACTGGTGGGTACCCTATACTACTACACTTAGTATTTTAGAGGACCTGGACGAGGAAACCTTTTATACTATACGGTTTCTTCCTCCAGGCTGGATATGCCTGAAGACCCTTGTAGATGAAGACCCCCAGATCTCGATTTTTAGGGTGCTCTTTAAATACCACCATAAATCACAAACCTTGTAATGAGTAGGGTAGTGAACAGACCGGAACAGCTTCTTGGATGTGCACGCCATCCCGCTTAGGGTCTAATAAAAAATGTATGAAAAAGGGGTAGTTTGGTTTTGGATCATAAACATATGACATTTATAAATACACTAGGGTCCTATAGATAGAACTTTCGTCCCCTTCCATACCCCCATAGATCGCCGAGTCTGGAGGACGGGTCTTTTACAGTACTCTTGTCCGCTAATGTGATTGTGTGCCTTGGATTACAGAACCATATTCCACGCGTAGGGGATTTCAATGAGAGCACCTACTACATGGAAGGCAACACTGGGCACCCCGTGTTTGAAACAGAATTCGGCAAGATAGCAGTGAACATCTGCTATGGGAGACATCACCCTATGAACTGGCAAGCTTTTGGCATGAATGGAGCCGAGATCGTCTTCAACCCCTCAGCAACTGTAGGAGACCTAAGTGAACCTATGTGGCCAATTGAGGTATCATAATACTGTGATGAAATCAGCATTTGTGTGTCAACGTCGTTCTCACATCCCGCAGCAATTACACACGTAGTCTTGTGCATTTGCTCATATAGATGGTGTGATTTTCATTTTTGCAGTACTAGCTATTGTTGTGCGATCTGCTTGTCTTGGACTGGACCTTGGAATTAAATTATAAAATTAAAATCAAACCGTGAACCAATCCTAGTTCTCTTCATTTGCTCTGATTATTAGATTGATTTGCTGCGAAAGACTGAGAGTCTGGAGGTTGCGGAACCTTATATGTGTCACCTACCTAAATGCAACACCCCCAAATGTTAAAGAATGATTAAATATTGATTTCTGAGAATGTATACCACCTTAATATTAGAACTTGTGTCGGTTTTAGATTATGTGACCTCTTATAGCTTGTGCATGTGCTATCCTAGCCATGTGTTCCTTGGTGCATTAGAATCCTCTCGATTTGCTAAAAACTGCGTATAGGAATTTGACCATAATCATAATAGTAGCGATGCTCAGCACTTAAAGTGTCGCTTTTAGATTTACTTACCTTTGATTCGGTTGTGTGGTTGGGGCACAGGCACGAAATGCGGCCATCGCTAACACGTATTTTGTGGGAGCCATCAACCGTGTGGGAACGGAGGTATTTCCAAGAGAATTCACGTCCGGCGATGGGAAGCCAGCTCACAAGGACTTCGGCCACTTTTACGGCTCCAGCTTCATTGCAGCACCTGATGCATCCTGCAGTCCCAGCTTATCTCGGTGTCGTGATGGTTTGCTGGTTGCAAAGCTGGACCTGAATTTATGTCAGCAGGTGAAAGACAAGTGGGCGTTCAGGTTGACAGCCCGGTATGAGATGTATGCGGACTTCTTCAGGGATTATGTGAGGCATGATTTCAAACCTCAAGTGATTCGTGACTCACATTTGGATGGGGCATCTGCCAAAAGCAGTGGATCAGTGTAGATTCACATTCTCTTGTGCACGTATTATAATCGGTGTAGGATATGTGAATAGTTAGCAACTTCCTTCATGAACATGTGCAAGTTTCAACAAATTCTGGATTGCAGGGTGCTTGAATCTAGAATTCAGTATTCTGTGTAAGCTTTAGGTATTTGTTGTGCTCAAACAAGGAAAACAGATTCAAATTGAAGCGTTGCGGTTATAAACTTCTGTTCGAGCATAGCCGAAGCTGCATTTAAATTGATTAGCAGTGCTGACAGAAATTGAAATTAGAGTTGCAGAAGTCAAACCATGTGAATAGTCAGACTTCTTGAGCAACTACAGTGAGGAGGCTGCTTTGGCAATCTGCACGGTTTCGCTGTTTTGAAAATGGAATGTCTTGCAGCAAAAACGCTTTCTGTCAAGTGCCTGACCTGCATGCCAGTGTTCAGCAATAGATATCCATGTTCTGTACAAAACCATTACAAAACCTATTGTCAAAAGTTTTGCTCTCGAGGACCTGTGGATCTGATTCAGGGACCTTGTCCTACGTTCACTATCCTACGTGAAGGTCAGATTCGAAATAAATTAAGTCGTTCTTGTAAGAGAGGGCCACATGGCATCTAGTGATTGATGCAAGGGATGTGGACTTGTCAAAATCTGACCTGGAAATTTCATTTTGGCACCTCTCTATTGAATCTGACCTTCACGTATGGTAGTAGAGAAACCTAGTTGGGCTACAGTTGGTAGGGTCTTAGGTAGGAATTGCCTTGTTTGGTGTTTCTACATGTATGGTAGAGAAACCTACACTAAATAGTGAAATTAGGTTGCCCTAACAATTAGGTTGCCTTACCCTGAGAAAGCTATTGTACAAGCCATCAAAGTCAACAAATATTTCTAAAAATATCTTCATTTGTACACATGGAGGTTCATGAGTCCCAAATATAGGGATATGAAATTCAAAAGTAGTTCATTCTTGTATAGTAACTATAAATATTTATTTAGTGTCAAATGTCGAGAAATTAGTGAGGGGCAACCTAATTTCACTATTCAGTGTAGTTGTAATACAATTGGTAGCAATTTTTTTTAATATTGCCAAAATTCACTCCATCCATATACTTTGATTTTACTATAGGAATTAAAGGGGTAGAAATTGTATTTTTTTGCCTAAGTAATTGCACTATCCACTAATTGTGTTCAGCCATGTGACCCTATACCAAAAGTTCACATTGCTATTGAACTACATAAGCACTAGTGTGAAATTGCCTATACTACTTTCATCTTGGCCATACATTCCAAACAAGGGCGCCAAATCTTAACCATCGGATCATAGCTTGTCGCATACCCCAATTTGTACTTCAATATCCAATACCCTAAGGTACTCTCCATACTACGTGTCGCCATGTTAGTCTCTCTCGTACAAGCAAATTCATAGCCAAGACCTCTATCAAGGTTGGATTCCCATAGCTATGATTTTGAAAGTTTCATTATTTTAAAGCCAACATCACAATCCACCTTGAATGGAGGATTTTTTAGTTTGGATATTGAACTTTGAAATCCAAGTTTATTTTGCCCTTGTACAAAAGATAGATAAATTCAAGACAAAGTGGGATAGTATAGGATCCAATCTCTTTTTGAACAGTGTAGTCATTTAGTAGTTAGAGAGTTCTTTTTTTAAAATGGTAATTGAACTCTCATGTCAACTTACATTCTAACAATCTTATTTATAAATGATGCCCTTAGGTTTGCTACTGAAATAACAAGAAATGGTTGTTGGTAGGTGTTGATGCATTTATGCTTTGAACCCATACACTACTATGATATTTGAGCATTCTTTCTCACCTCTATCATTACTACTTTCCTTTAGATTGTTGCCAAACTTCAATAATTCAAAACATGTAGAAGTCAAAATTTAACTTCAAAAGTTTTAGTCTTGCTAGTATACAACTACTATGAAGATGGCTATGTCGTCTCTTTGCTTTCCTCATCAAAATCTTATCATTATTAATTTTAGGGACGACTTTTAGGTCAATATCATAGTATATTGAAGCCATTCAATTTGAAACCAAGGATTTTGAACCTGTATGACTAATACTTTATTTTATTTTATATATTAGACAACATGTTCAAGTATTTGCATACGTCCATCTTTTATGTGTCTTTTTAACTATGAAGGTTTGAAGTCCACCCATTAAAAAAAAAGCTTATTCTTATATTGCATGATCTATGAATCTCATAGAAATCCACAACCTCTAAAAACTCTCACTCATCACATTTCAAAATTGAAAATGTACACTTCTCATATATGGTAGCACAATTAGGGTTTGTTTTTTCTACCTTCATTGCTTGTAAACTAAAACTTCTTGTATCTTTCATTTCATTATTCAAAAATCAAAGGTTCAAATGATTTTGAGTAGGTATGAATGTATATAGTGAAATGAAATGAATTAATCTTTTTTTTAAATATGTTTTTAGCTCCCAACTTTGACATTTAAATCAAAATATAAATTTTACAATATTTATCATACTGAACTAATCACATGAAATGAAGTTTGACATGTAGATTAGAATGCGAACCATCTTAACACAACAAGAAAAGGGGTATTTTAAGTATAGTCCTAGAGATAAGATTTCAAATAATGACCTTTCTAAGAAATTTTCAGGAAGTAATTCCTAGAAATATGTGTATTTTTTCAATAAAATTCTACAACAAAGACATGCATTTCTAATAATTTCTTACTAAAAATCTCCTAAAAAGATCATTACTTAAAATCCTCTCCTTAAAACTATACTTAAAACACCCCTTTCTCTTGTAGTGTAATGATTTCATGCAAAAATTCCAAATATGAAACCAAAAGAACTTACATAAGTTCTGAAAAAATTTCAAATGGGCTTCTTGGTCTTTTACGGGTTAAAATCTTTACATTTTAACATTGTAAAATTCCAAAATGTTTAGCAACAAAGTCCTAGTTATTATTTTAAAATTTCTATAAAGCAATTAAAATGCAAGATATAGAACAGAATTCATTTTCATACTTGAGTTATTCCATTCGAAGTGTATCTAAGTTAAGTAGTAGTTGGATTAAAAATGAAAATGAAATAAATTCTGATTTTGATTTATTCAAGTAATGAAGATAGAAAGAAAGTATCAAAGGTTGTATTGAAATAATAATTTTCAATAAAAGTGTATTGTTCTAGCACTTCTTCAATGGTTCTACATGGCATTCTTTAATTTAGAATTGAAAAGGTCTTTAAGAACCTTTCATGTCGTGGAACTATGAATGGTTCCTTAAAACGCTATCAACAATCAAACAAATATTGTGCATAATTACCAAGATGTTCACAAGCAAACTCCAAAAGATTGCAACATCTAGTATATAGTAGACTAACTACTCTTGTGCTTGATCACCAATCCAAAATTTAATGAAATTGAAAGACAAGCTTGAAATCATTGTGATACATTTTTAGTGTTGAAAAGTTTCTAAAGAGCCTTTTATTGTCTATTTGAAATATTTCCTAATTTTGTAGAAATTATTGAAGTAACTATTTGTGTTTGGTCCAACTTCCAATCAAAGTTTTGTAAATGAAAAGATTGAGCTTTTTACTCAAATGGTAGAGTCCCATGAAAGTATTAACAAGAAAATAAATATTTTGAAGAAGTTTTTAAGAAATCTTTTGTTGTGGTATGTAATATACTTCACCACTTTCTTAGGTGATTGCTTTAGTGACATAGTTTGAAGAGTGAAAGTGTACATTTAAGGACTTCCCAACAACCTCATATAAAAAATGGTGAAAAGTTAGAGTCACATAAGGATCCATTCAATTTGACTTGTACTCTAAAGCCTTCACTCACCTTGAAAGTTGTTGAAAATCCATCCAATTCATAATTATATACTTGAGAGAAAATTTGCAATGAATATTTTTAATTGTTGCACTTCAATGCCATTTTATACTCATAAAATTTATTTATAAAATTTATTTAATTTTATACTCATAAAATTTATTTTATTTTAGGTTTATACTCATAGGCACGATTTTAGTCTTGAAAAATTTCTAACAAATTGTTCATTTTTTATTATTATGAGGAAAAAAAATCCCTAAAGATCCCCACATCCAAAATGTCAATGCACCTTGATCAAATTTGGTTGTAACTTCGAAGTATTCATTTTTGGTATTGATTTCAATTTAGGAAATGAAGTTATTTTTCTACTCCATTTCACAACTATAAACAAATCTAAGATTTCAATGAGTTCTTTCAATTGGAAGCTCCATGTTTTATAATGCAAATACTCCTTGTGTCTCAAAATAACTACATAATACTCCTACAAGAAACCAAGGATTTATTTTGAGAGAAAGAGTCTCACAATGTTGTATATATTCCATTGGTATTTTCTAATTCAAAAAGTATTTTCAAGTTTAAATTATAAAATATTGTTTCAACTTTGAACCTTCCTTTTTGTTTAAAATCCAAAATTATTCTAAAATATATCCTAATTGATATAATTTTATGATTGCATGTATTATAATTTTAAATATGACAAAAACCTTGATTTTTCCACAAAAATTAGTATATAGAGAAAAAGTGTTTAAAGTTACACACAAAAATTATCAAAGTTTATCAATCAATCATATAAAGGCTAAATTTACCTTAGTATTAGTGATTTAATTTGAAATTCATCACGAAGACACAAATGGTGTTTGGACCTTGCCTTTCAGTGTAAAAATGATCAAGTACTTGAAAAAATATCATACTATTCTTTGTGGCTACTTTCTCCTCTTAGAAAAATTCCAAATTAATTAGATCTTTTTAATATTTACCAATTTATTTCTACTTATTGGTTTACTATTATAACAAAAATATAATTTATTTACTTTAATAGAGATTCTTTCACATTGATAGATAATACATAGACTTATATAAAAAAATATTAATAATTCTACTAAAATTATAAAATATTTGAAAAGGCTCACCCCCCCTCAAAAGACCAAGGCCCATTTCAATGAAAAATTGTCAAATCAACTCCTTTTTATGGTAGTGAGAAAAAAATGAAAAAAAGGTTTAAGTTTTTTTTTAAACAACCCAAATATGTACTAGACTATAGACTATAGGAATGTGTGGAAAAAATTGAGAAACTTAGACTTCATAAGTTGAAATTTTATAATGTTTGAAGTTAAAAGATATTTTTTTTCCAACCTTGCCTCATAACGTTACAAAATTCATAGAATGAGATTTTTGTACTAAATTTGGTGGTTATTTTTGTCAAGTGCATTCTATATCATGTTCTTTACAAACCTACAAATTTTAGAAGTAAAAGAGTTTTGCATGTTGTAGTTTGCAGAAAGCTTTTTGGACTACACCTAAAGTTGAGGGCATCATGTCTTTAAATCTAGGAAACCAATTAGAAAAAAATTATATACCTACCAAGGAGGTCACACTTTATGTCAAATTTTTGTAAAAATTCAACTAAAATCGACTACGTCTAGAATTCCACCAAATTTCTTGTGTAAGTTGAATAGTCAATTGGTCCTTAAGTTTGGGGGTTAATTGAGTTTGACAAAGTTTGACCATATGGCAATGGAACTAGATAGTCCTTCAATAACCTTGTAAGGACACTATAGACATAAATGTTCCCATGGATGACTGTAGAAAGAAATAATCCCGCAAAGAATACACCTATTGGTTCAATAATTGGAGTATTTTGGTGACTTATCTTGGTCATTGCCTCATTGGGAGAGGGCACATCTTGCTACAGTTAAGGGTTTAACTCTTGAACAATGCCAAAGCCATTTTTTGTCCAATGAATGACAAAGAATCCTTCTATGGTATGTAATACAAAAGTGCAACTAGTCATCCTCACAATTTTGTTGTGAAAAGGGGAGATCTTCTATAGAGTAGTTTGACTTCCAATGAGCGTTTTGGCATTTTCTTAAGCCAATGATTCACACGGTACCCAAAGGATGATTTCCACACTTACGAGTCTGTCCTTTAACCCTAAAACAATGTTCCATCCAAAATTGGCTTTTGGTTTGCAACGTATACCACTATGAATAGAAATACTTGTCAAGGCTACAAAGGTTGTACAAAGGGTGATGGACAGAGCCAGTATGTGAAAGTTTGAACAACTCCAGTGTAGGCGTATCAAGTTGTGAAGAGCACAATTTGTAATTTTGGCCTAAGCTTATTGTTGGGTTACATGTTGTAGATGATGTGCATCAAATTTGGAATCATTTGACCAAATAAATGACAAGATTATAATGTTTTAGTGTTGAAAAAGGATGTTGAAATTTTCCTAGATGCACATTAGGAGGTGAAATCCAGTTTGTAAATCTACTCAAATGAAAAAACTTAAAACAATCAAGTGATTCAAAATTAGCATACGTACAAACATATTGGTGAGAGAAAATATCATTCAATTGACTTGTTGTGTCTGCAAATGGCTTTGAAATGTCAAAAAACAAAAAGAAAAGTTGGAAAACCACATCTAAATCTGAACCTCCTTCTACTAAAATGTTTCTTAGTCACTCATAACTTCTTGAATTGATATGAAATTTTAGCCAGACAAACTAGACTAGTATGCATAATTTTCCAAATTTTTTTATTGGAAACAAACACTACATGAAGAAGAAACAAGCCGCTAGAGTTCATTGTAATCCAAAAATGTCCTGATTTTGAACTTCAAATTGCTCCCAAACATTCAAAACAACTTGGATTGACATGAAAATTTAATCACAATAACTAGACTTCAAGGGGAACATAAGTCAACAATTTTTTTGAAAAAGAACATGGGATGAAGGAGATATAAGCCCCCAAAGTTGCAGCCATCAAATGCAATTTGGTGAACTCAAATTGAATGTATGAACTTCGATTGGCTTCCACAAACTTAGTACATCTTGGATTGATCTGAAAAATTTACTTCACAAACTAGAAGAGAGAACGCAAATTTTATAGCAAGCTTTATTGAATTTGGGCATCCAATGCAAAAGTTACAGCACTTTGAATTGGACTTCAAGCTATGTGAGGATACTTTTGGTCCCACGATGAGGGATTAATGCTTCAGTCTATGAACAAATGACCGGTGCACCTGACTATATTCTGACTGACTAGAAATATGGTGACGAAGACGGTGGCCGTATCCAGAAACGCACATCGTTTAAGGGTTAAGGGTTAAACACCTTTCAATAATCACCTATCAAAGACAATTGCATAGAACAATTTAACAGAGAACTGCGTTCTAGCTCACGAGCAAGCAAACACACGTCAAGCAAGACTGGCCCTCCAAGCAAGATTGGTCCAAGCTGGGTTCATATATGTAGTAGATTAATATATAGAACGGGAACACGGGATACAGATGAATGACAGACGTATTCAATCAGATGAACGAAAGTATTCTAATTTTTCACTTTGTTCATTAATACATAAAAATTATGTGACAAACTTTACATTAAAAAAACAAAGCAGAGAAGTGAAAATCTAATGAAGAATCACCAAACATTCATGCAAGAAACGTCATCGATCACCCTGTCTTTCTTACAACAAAGTCTCCAAACTTTTCATACTTCAATCACTCCAATCTCTACCATTCTCTTCCAAAAAAACAGGCATACTTCACTAAACGAGCAGCTTACAACAATTGATCGTTGACTTCGAGAGAATTCCTCACAATTATGATTGTGCACTGCTGCACAAGATATAACTCAATTCATCATCACTAAATTGTAGAGATCCTAATCACCAAAAATTCATGCAAGCGAACCCTAAACCCTTGCACTTCTTCTTCCAACAAAGTATGCAAACTCCGAACACATCAATCCAGCAGTTATGCACTCAGATCGACCTCTACAATTCCCTGCGAGGGACACACAAATGCTTCATGCACTAAACAAGCGACAACAATTCTTCATTGGAGTGAAGTCCTCACAATAATGCATGTGTACAGGATCTAAATCATTTCCAAAATTGTAGATCCCATCAACAAAAATTCATACGCGCTCATCATTTTGCAGAGACAGTTCTTCCACTAAAGTCTACAAACTTCTACCACACGGACAATGCTGTCCACAATGGATCTCCACACAAATAAACCCTGTCTACCAAGTTCATGAAATCGCTAGATTGCGCACAATGCGCGAATTGCGAGGGTCTAGAGAGGGACGCTGCGGAGAAGCGAGACTTCCATGTTGAATCCGGGACCCAGACCAACAAGGAAACCCCACTCGCACCCCGCGCCCGTGGTGGCCGCATCCACGCGCTTCGAGCGCTTCCGCATCTCGTCCAACACGAACAAGCAAGTGGGACTCGACATGTTGCCGAAGTTCCGCAGCACATCCCAGCTGGGCTGCAGTTGCTCCTTCTCCAAGCCAAAGACCTCCGCAACCACTTCCAGAATCTTGTACGCGCCCGGATGCACCACCCAGAACATGTCGCCGTACTCCGGCGTACCCACGAGATCGCGTCCCGGGGAAGTGAGCTCGTTAAGATGCTTGGCGATGAGTTTCGGCACGGTGTCTTTCTCTAGCAATTGCAGCAGACCTGATTCGGAGAGCACACCCGAGAGGGCGGTCGCGCTTTCTGGAACCGTCATTTGCGTCGACCAGTACAGCTCGAAGATTGGACGCTCCGGAGCGACAGGGTCGCATCCCAGGATGAGGGCGCACGCGCCATCGCCGAGCGTGACGTGCGCCAGGAAGCCGTCCACCTTGTACAACGTCTCCTCGATGGGTTTCCGGAAGTTCATCACTGTATTGGCTTCGACTGCAATGACCAAGACGCGCGCGTTCACGGCGCTCTCGGCAAGGATGCGTCCCACGCGAATCACGGCGCCTCCGCCCCAGCAACCCGTCTGGTTCATGCAGATGCGCTGGACTGTGGGCGCCAGGTTGAGCTTCCGGGCGATGGCGAGGTCCATCCCGGGGATGTCGGCGGCGCTAGTGGTAGCGACCACCATGTGGGTGATGGCGGAGAGGGGCAGGCCCCACTCCGCGACCGCGTTGTGGGCCGCCGCAGCGGCGATCTCAGGGACAACCTTGTTGGCGATCGTCACGCGTGTCCTCAGGCTCACGTCGTCGTAGCTGGCGAACTCCGGGTACTGCGCGACGAGCTCCGGGGTCACGAAGGTGTGTCGCTTGTCGATGCAGGACTGGTCACCTACGTAATTTGTAGAAAGCAAAACATACATCAATAAAACACTATAAATCCCATCGGCCGACCCCACGTAACACCATTCACAAAAAGATCGAAGATTTTCGAACACCAGAAAGTGCATGTCACCCGTATTAACCCCTTGCAAATTAAAGGCAATCATAGCAAATGAAATTAACAATCAAACAGTGACCACGACGGCACTTACACATGCGCTTGAACTTCGCCTTCAGAGACGCGTTGTCGCTCACCCCGCACATTTCGAAAAGCTTGTCGTGGTAAGTAGTCTGCTCGATTGTAGCAGCAGGGTAGGCCGTGCCGATAGCCAACACAGACGCTGGCCCCTTCGGCAATGCCACAATACGAGCATGAGGCTCCTGCACGCCGACCTCCCGGCGGGATCCATTACTCACAGCCATGATACTTAATCACACAACGAACAGGAACCCCAGCTGATCTCAAAACTCCAAAAAAATTCCGCGGACGCGCAACATCAACGTAACTGAGCGCGCGCGCACAATGGAGAATGATGTGCAGCTGAATTTTGGGTGCAGACTTTATAGCTAGGTCGGGCCGGGCCTTCACTACGTACCACCGAGGCATGCATCGACTGATGCTGGGATCGATCGGATGGGGTAATTCTCATTTTAATTATATTTAAACAACGTACGTCCATCAATGCGAGCACCGCAACATAATGGAGCTGCGAGATTGGATGCATGCCGAGCGCGCGGATTCACACTAGGCTGACCTTGAATTTTTTTTCAATGGTAGGGGAGTGATCTGATGGCTACCGTGATAGCTGACTTGTGTGCGAGAGGCTGGCTGCTCGCTCTGGTTGAAGACTTGAAGTTGACGTGATCGAATTACAGTAAGTTCGCTGTGACGTACTATAGAAATTCTTCAAAAGATCGATTACCAAAGAATTGAAATTGTACGTGGCTCTACGTTGGCGACTGGTACCGTTGCGGTCAGTGTTTGTTGAGGCCATTAATTCCGCATTGGCGACGTCCTCGAGGCATGATTCGGAGGTTTGATTTTCTGCTTGCGGTCTTTGCTTGACTGACTGGGAGTGGCGGGGTCCGGCCGGGGGCGGGTCCACGACTGGCGATGAGTGGGACGGATGCGTAACTTTGACGACGGTAGTTAATTAGTTACTCGGAGATTCACGACTTGTGGGGATTGAAATATATTTTCTCGGTAATTATGTCCTATTTTGAGCATCTCCATTCTTTCACTAATTCACTAAAAAAATCATGTCTACATATGGTGGGCTCACAAAATGGAAAAGTGGAATGTGTTGGACTAGTTCCTTGACTAGCCATACCACCCTCAAGCCCCGCCAAAATTGTCCTTGTCCGTGCTTTTCCTTGATTACTTTTCTGTCTTTCGATTTATTGCCTTGACACTATTGATTGTTTGGCACTATCCCCTACTTGGTACTATAGGCGCTAATGGGTTGTTCGGCACTAGCAACACTATTGATTGTTTCGTACTAGTAGCACCATTTCATTTTGTTGAACTTTGGTTGTGCCCTACAAGGAGTACAAGCTCTTTTGCAAGTTTTTTTTTTAATTTAGCCATTTAGGTTGAGAAAACCTACAACAAAAAATACAAAAAAGAATTAGGATTCTCTCTCCAATTAACAACCTTGGAGACAATATGAAGGGACAATGGGGACGTTTTGGATGCAATTCTATACAATGCTCAAACCTTATAGTCCGATAGGATGGAAAAAATCCAAAACAAAATATAAAAATAAATTTAATATTTATAATTATAATTAAATATTAATATTTAAGCATATGCATCTAATTATATATGAATATATAAAGAGAGAGAGAAACTATAGATAAAATATAAAAGATAAAGCTTCTAATTGAATCATTGCAAATATTTTGAGGTGTAGGACAATGCAAGGTCATTGCAAAAACACTTGTCCTATTCTTTGTTACAATTGGAATGATATTGTTATCATTTGCTATAACTTTTGAAGCACGAGACCAATAATATGAAATCCCTATTAGAGTTGTTTAACTTGGTGGTAATTAAATCCCTTATTTTTAGAAATGAAAAAATATAAATATAATATTTAAAAGTCAATCTTGTTAATTTGTTACACTTCAAGATTTAGGAGGTTTCTCTATAATTGGAGTACCCAAAGTGAATGATCTAGAGTTGAAATTTTGGTGGTCTATTCCCATACTAGGTAGGTAATGCTTATCAAGGGGCATCTAAAAATATATTATTTTATGTCTTCCAAGTCTATGCAGATAGGTCTCCCTTGCAAGAGCACTTTCAAACATTAGGTGACTGCAAGAAACACTTGTCCTATTTTTTGTCCCCTTGCCCTTGGACATGTGGTTTTTTGGTCATAACTTTTGCATTGTAAGTCCATTTGTCTTGAAATTTGGAATGAAGGTACACATAAAAGTTTCACATACACTACAAGAAAACCAATGTTTTATGACTATGAAAATATGACTAGAGATGACTGGCAACTACTCACAGTCATATTTTTGGAGCCTAAAACCTTGGAAAAGAATATGACTACAAATATGACAGTTAGTCATATTCTAGCGTGGTATTTTGAGGACGTATAGTATACGCCCATTGGGAACACCAAAATACTTCATAGGGAACGATAGGGAACATGTTTGGAGAACGTCTAGTCATATTTGGTAGTCATATCTTTATGGTTGTGAATTTTTTCTCTTTTAGGGCAACCCAAGGTAAATTTGGGTGGGAAACATGCTTGAAGAGGTCCTAGTCATATTTTTGCTTTAGTCATATTTTGTAGTCATATTTTGCAAGCAATCATATTTTGCAGTCATATCTTTACGGTTGTGACTTTTTTTTTCTTTTAGGTTGGTCCAAGGTAAATTTGGGTGGGAAACATGCTTGGAGAGGTCCTAGTCATATTTTTGCTTCAATCATATTTCGTAGTCATATTTTTTTTTGTGTGTGTGTGGGCAACCCAAAAAAAGGTGGGCAATCTAAAATGGCCTTCTCATATTTTGGCCATAGAGACATCCCTTGGGGTGTACACATCACTTTTTTTTATTTCTATTAAGAAAAAAGATTATTTTTTGTTGTGTATTTTGTCTATAACAAAATTGGCATCTAATAAATTCAGGTGCCACATGTTCATATTTCAATTCATTAATTTATATTACTCATAGGTTTTACAAGTGAATTACAAAAAAATAAATCAATTAATGGTAGGAGACAATAGATGGGTTCATATTCAAATCATCTCATAGGAAGGGATTGGGGAAGGGTCTCCAAATGCATGTAAAACATATTTTGATTTTAAGGTTCACATACACTTTTGGTGACAACGGCAATCCTCAAAAGTAATATTTCAAACGTAGACTTCGTTATCATTACATAGAGGGTTTATTCTTTCATATACACATTAGGTCAAGAAAAGATGGTCAATCTTGCAAGAGAGTGCAATGGCAACATTGGTGCTTGATGTATTATATGATAAATACTATTCATTTCATTGACATTTTCCTACAAAGACCAACACGCTTACATGGTGTGTTTCTATGTGATGTGTTGAAGAGAATTTTATATACAAAATTCAAATTAAAACATGAAAGACAACTTCATTTACAACACTTGTAGACATGATTGGGGAATCAATCATAATCTGCATCGAAGTATTGTATGTCATTTGCTTCTATGTCATTATTAATCAGACATTGCAATGCAGTTGCAACCACATTGGGCTTTATTTCCACTGCATTGTACATAATGGGTGTCTTTGGTATGAGGTCTTCATGCAAGGTCGTCGCTCCTAGTCCATGAAAATTAATTGTCTTATCCAACACTAAACAAAATGGATGTTTTATGACTCTGAAAATATGATTGAGGATGATTGGTGACTACTTGTAATATTTTTAGAGGCCAATACTTTGGAGAGAAATATGACTGCTACTTATATTTTGGCCTTGTATATCGTGGGCTTATAATATACATTTGTTTGGAACACCAAAATATTTTATAGGGCTTCATGGAGAACATGTTTGGGAACGCACAGTCATATTTAATAGTCATATTTTGCAGTCATATTTCTATGATAGTCACATTTTTTTCCTTTAGGGCAGCCTGAAGAAATTTGGATGGGAAATATATTTGGAGAGTGCTAAGTCATACTTTCACTTTAGTCATATTTGTTAGTCATATTTTCACTTTAGTCATATTTTGTAGATATATTTCTTTGGTAGTTATTTTTTTTCCTTTGGAGGAAGTCTAAGGAAAAGGTGGGCAATCTAAGATGACTCTTTTATATTTTGCCCCTAGAGGTCATTCCTTGGAATTAAGGCATGACTTTGTTTAATACCTATTAAAATAAATTATTTTCTTTTGTATAATGTTTCTATTAAAGAATTAATGTCCAAATAATTTAGGGTGGCATATGTTTATATTTTTATTAATATATTTTAAAAATTTATAGAAATTAGAAAAATAATAGAGAAGAATAAAGTAATTAATAATAAGAGATAATGAATTTTTTTTTGAGGATTTAAGGGAAAACTAGAGAGGAATAAAAGCCTATAGACAGACCAAAGCACCAAGGTGGGACTAAGCCTGAGAACCCAAGATGAAAACCAGGCCTCCCTTGACCCAATATTGGGACTTGTTATGGGTTTGACTAATTATGCTAATTGATTGTGATGGTTAATACAAAACAAAACCTAATGCATTTAAACTGGTAATATAGATTGAAGGTTGTGGAGTTTAGAAAAAATACTTGAAGCTTAGGAAAGATCTAATTCAAGGAAAAGAAAGAAGAATGTGAGCAAAATTCATACCCAAGTAGCCATGAAGCAAGAGTAAGCAAGGAGTGCAATTTGTGTTGAGAGTCTCTAAGTGTTTGAAGAAGAAGTGTAGGTTCCAAGTTACTACTGGAAACTTTGGACATGATTAGGAGATTAATTTGACCCCCTTATAGGGATTTGACTTTGAATTATACAGAGATTGTTGATTACAATACACATAGTTAATTAAACGAAGTTTCAAAGTCTTAAGTAGATATTTAGTTAGTAGTTATGAAGTTGATGTCATTACAATTGTTTGATTCCTAAAGTAATTAGAAATCAGTTAGTAGTAATAGAAGTTAAAGATTGCAATTCTAAACTATCCCCAAAAATAAAGGAAAAAAAAATTTTGAAAATAATATAGAGAAAGTAAAGAGGGAAAAGTAGAAAGAAATAGGCTGAAAGAAAAGAATTAGATCATATATATAATTTATACCTCCTGTTATAAAAGTTGTTATTTAAGTTATATACAAAAACACAATAAATACAATAAAAATGGATGAAAGCAGACCTCATGATATAATTACAATATATCTGTTGAATTATTGGAGAATGGGGATGTGGTAGAAAGAGATTCCAAGGCATGTCCTTAAATTTGGTATTTAGTTTTTTCTCTTCTTATAGAAACTATATTTGCGCTACAAATTAGAGATTTAGGTCAAACCTCTAAGAATTTATTAAATCCAAATTTGAATTCAAGATCACTTAGTTAATTTGTAGAAAATTCTAGTAACATATCACACTTTAAAAAATAGATAAAAATTATGGAAAATAGAGAACAATGAAGTTGAATATTCTATAGTATTAGTTTTAGATAAAAAATACGAAAGTTCATCCAATTCAAGTCAAAAAGGGAACTTGAAATGTAGTGACATTTAGAATCCAATTTTGAAATTATAAATGAATTTAGACTTATAGGCTAAAATAAAGTGTTGGATGAAATCTTGAAGGATGAATTAGAGACAAACCTTTATCTATTTATATTTTTTTGTTATTGGGCTTCAAATTTCCTAAGTTAGATATTTAAGTATAGTTCAATGGGCGTTTTAAGTAGTGAACAATTTTTTTTCTAATGATAAACTATAAGTGGTTCACATCTAAACTAAAACAAACACAAATTATAAAAATTAGAAGTTTTAATTGATTTTGACCAATCTAGGTTAAAATTTTAGACCTCCAAATATCAAGGATATAAATAAAATACTCACATATATCATGTATTGAAGTTTGTTTCTTTCTTAAAAAGGTTCTCTGCAATGTCATGTAAGTCATATTTATAGAGGGACTTTAAAGGGCCATTTAGAAGTCACAAAATTATTCTTATGAAGATTGAGGCTCACTACGATACACGTGCTTTTATTGCAGTTAAAAGATGGTTGCTTAAATGTTCTTTGAAGGATATAGACTATAAAAATATAATCTTTTTTTCTACTTCAAAGATACTTTTAAATAGTGTTTCTATCAAATATTTTTACTCTTATATACTTAGTGGATAGACATAGATACTTTGATTGATGTAAGGCATTTGCTAAGTTGTCTTTTCTTGCCATAACTGTAGGTGTTGAAGGCCTTGCAATTTTCTTTTAGACATTTTGTAGAAATGTATTGCAACATACATCCACTTTGAAGCAAATTTTGTTGTTAAAATAGCTTAGTTGCTTAGTATAGTCAGATTTAGTAAGTCGCATGACTACGTGAAGTCACATGACTAAAGCAAGTCATGTGCATGACTAGGGTAAGTCACATGACTAGAGTTTGAAAATCCCAGCCGCTAGTTTTATGTAGCCACCATTGATTTAGGGTTTTGAAACCCTAGCCGCCGTTTCTTCTTCTTCTTCTTCTTCTTCTTCTTCTTCTTCTTCGGTTATCGTTTAGTACATACCGATGAATCACATAAATTAGGATTCTTATCCTTTTTTATTTTGTTGGAAGTAAGCCTTTAGATCCTTTTTAGACTTTTTTGGTCTTCAATTGCCAAAATTAAAAATTTTCCCAAAAACAAATAAATATAATTTTATTCCTATAAGCACACAACATAAGTACTCATTTCTGAATTTACATTCTTTTAAGGATAAAAACTTCCTTAAAAATGTGAATGTAAAAATTAATTTCAAACTTAATATCCCAAATCAACCAATACATAGGTTGTTCCAAATTTGTCACATGGGATAATTGAAATTTGAAATTGCCTACCAGGGTTATGTGAACCACCCACCCACCCACTATGGGTGGCCCATTATTATGGCATGGTAGTGGTTCAAACTACCTAATTAATGAAGCTTTCCAGACTTCCCTCCAATTTCATAACTATATGGTGGTTGGCTCTTGCCCGACTCCACCATCTTTGTTGTGACAAGTCCATGTGGTGATTTGTGAGGAGACGTGTTTGTGCAAACTCTTGAGCTTCTTACCTCACTTTGGGAATGGCAAAGGTCTCTTCGGGCTTGAGTTCCTTTTTTGATGTTATGCTGGATTTGCTTTGTTTTTGTGATTTTGTGACCTCTTTGATTTCCTTCACTATGAATTTGTGATCTGTGACATAGATAGCAATTGGATGCAATTGAAGACACCTGTTACATCCTCACTGACATAACATTGGCTTGTTGTGTATTTTGGGACGGGTACAGGTGAGGCTGCACCTTCAGATCTTGAATTCCATTTTTGGATTTCTAGAGAGAAGAAAATTTTCAAGCACCAAAACTCTGTTACTTTGATGTGCTTATTATGGATATTTGTAACTTTTTATGTTTATTGGTATTTGACTCCATATGAGAGATCACATCATTTTATAAACAATATTGTTTCTACTTCATAGTGTCATCTTGAAACTATTTAGTAAATTACCTATGAATTGTTAGGTCACACCTTTGTACTGTAAAGATATGCCAAAACATTTGTTTGGTTAAAGTTAGGTTGAGACAAGATGAAGCCCAGTTTTGGGATGTTCAGTCTTAGTACCTTCTTCTTCTTCTTCTTCTTCTTCTTCTTCTTCTTCTTCTTCTTCTTCTTCTTTAGTCAATTGCATTTCCCATGTTTTTAATCATTGGAAAACTTTTCTATTTACTTTTGCAAAAAAGATTAAACCATTTGATTTGTTTTTATAATCTTTGATGGGGCAACACCATACCTTTTATTTTAGGAGGTTTGATGCATTTTAATTTAGTCTTTGCCGGATCTCCTACAATTTCAGCACATTTATATTATTATATATTATATATATTATTATAATATATTATATACCCTTAGTGACCTTTTTTGAGGACACATTTTAAAAATTTTGCTTCAAGTCCATTTCCGCATGGAACATAAGGAGCAAATTTTAAACTTATAAACCTATACATAGTGGCTATCTTCACTAAGATATGCTTGGATTTCCACCATGTGATATGGTCAATCCTATAATATGCTGGTTTATATTATAATATAGCCTTTCTAATGGACCAGTACTATCCTCCCATCCACCCACTATGAATGAGTGGTTATAGTGGCTTATACCTTAATGGTTAGGTGTAACCACCCCATTATGGCCATCCCTATGGGTTCTCCCTCCCAAATTCAAATCAGTGAGCTCATAGTGTCTTCGTTACCTAAGTGCTTCCTTGTCTCACTACAACAATTTGTTTTTGGAGCTCGCTGTGCTTTTTTGTGGTGTATCCTTGTGGGCGATTCTTGTACTTCAAGTTTTAGGACTACATTGGAATGGCAAAGGTCATTGGTTTACTTGGACTATGTTGAGGATGTGACTTGCTTTGCAAATTTCTTTGGGCCGTTTTATGATTTTTGTTCTCCTTTTTGGTTTTGCAAGATCTGTGACATAGATAGCAATTGGCTACAGCTGAAGACACCTGTTACATCCTCACTAACATTACATTGGATTGTTTTGTGTATTGGGACGGGTACAGGTGAGGCTCAGCCTTCAGGTCTTGGACTTCCATTTTTGGATTTCAAGGAAGAAGACATTTTTCAAAGCATTTGACATTTAGTCATACTTTTGTGCTTTTGTATGGATATTTGTATTTGGCTAGTTTTGGGAGAACAAATTGGTCTATTTATTTGACCTCCAAAATAGCATTCTATCACTGATACTATGTTATGGACAACTTATGAATTGCTATACTCTTATTCTTATGTACAACTTGTGACTTGACAAGATTTATCTTAGCTTTTGAAAAGATATACCTGGATTCTTATTTTGGTAAAAAGTTGGGTAGTGACAAGATGTGGCCCTGTTTAGAGATGTTCAGTCTTAGTCCGTTCTTCTTCTTCTTCTTCTTCTTCTTCTTCTTCTTCTTCTTCTTCTTCTTCTTCTTCTTTGTTTTTGGTTGCCTCTTAGGTTTTGCCTCTTGTTGTTTTGTAGCTTTGGCTTCTTCTTTCTTATTAGTTCTTACTTTTTGTTGCTTCTTAGTTCTTGATTCTTGCTTCTAGTTTCTTCTTGTTACCTTTTAATTCTTACTTTCTAATTCTTAATTCTTGCTTGTAGTTTTCACTTGTTACGTCTTAATTCTTGCTTCCTAGTTCTTAATTCTTGTTTCTAGTCTTTTCTTTCTACCTCTTAATTCTTGTTTCCTAATTCTTGCCTCTTCTTGCTTCTTAGTTTTTGCTTCTTGCTTCTAGTTTCCTCTTGTTATGTCTTAATTCTTGTTTCCTAATTCTTGTCTCTGATTGCTCTTAATTCTTGCTTTTAATCTCTTCTTGATGCATTTTAACTTGTGTTTCTTATTGCCTTTCAATTCTTATTTTTCTTGTTATTTGTTGCATTTTATTGCATCTTAACTTGTCTCTCTTGTTGTTTCTTGTTGCATCTTGATTTGTTTTTTCTTGATATTGATAGCATCTTAAATTGTGTTTCTTGTTGCTTCTTATTGCATCTTAATTCTTACTTCTTGTTTCTTTTTGTTACATCTTACTTCTTGCTTATTATTACCTTTTAACACTTGTCACCTTCTAGTTTTTGTTCCTTTTATCACTATTGTTGTTCTTTCTTTTTATTTTCTTGTGTTTTTTAGAGATATAGTGATTATGGATTCTTCTTACTTTAAACTTGTGCTTCACATTTAATGTTAATTTAAATCTTTGAAGATTGAGCTATATTGTTCATTTATTAAAAATTAAACTCTTTCATTTTATGTGCAGGTACTTAAAACTGGACTAAAGTTATTGGAGGCTATTTGCAACACTAGACAGACAACTTCTTCACATTTTTGTAAGGAATTACAAGTCCTAGAGTGTGTAGGAATATATATTTATAGACTGTCATTGTAATAGGTTTTTTGTTAGTGACTAATAAATGTCATTGAAAAGAGTCACATTTTTTTCTTACATTTTCTCTGTCAATATGATTATCTTTGTGCATCTCAAAAATCATATTTACTCATTTTTTATTGTATGTAGTCATTTATACAACTACTAAACCATATTGATGCACGATTGCAACGCCTCATGTCAATTTAGAATGTATGGAAAATGTGATTACAATTTATGACAAAAGTTACTATAAACCTCAAGTCACCTAGTTACAAATATCACTTGCTTGAGTCATGTTTTATAATATATCTTAATCAAAATATGACTTGCTGTAGTTATATAATGCTCACAATCATGCCAATAATATGACTCTATACTTTTAAAAATATAACTACATTCAATCATAAAATTACTAGTAACATTCCATGTGAACTACTACATAGCCAAAAATATGACTTACATCAGTCATATTTCACATCAATAAAAAAAAGCGACTCATGAAGGTCATATTCCACATCAATGAAAAATATGATCCACTAGAGTCATTTTCTACATCAACATGCAAAGAATATGACCCATGAGAGTCATTTTTCACATCGACAAAAAATATGACTCACAAAAATCATATTCCACATCATCCCAAAATATGACTACAAAAAGTCATATGCCTCATCCGCCAAAATATGACTCACCATAGTCATACTCCACATCTGCCAAAATATGACTCATCATAGTCATACTCCACATCCACCAAAATATGACTCACCATAGTCATACTCTACATCCACCAAAATATGACTCACCATAGTCATACTCCACATCCACCAAAATATGACTCACCATAGTCATACTCCACATCAGCTTAAAATATGACTACAAGCAGTCATATGCCACGTAGACTTTTTTTCCTTGCCCGGGCAGGTCAAGAGAAAGTCAAGTCTCCAAAAATAGTCAACGTATACACCACATTGGCAAAATATGGCTAATTATACCCCCCAAATACGATGACTACGAATATGACTCATGTCCGAAGCGACTAGTCGGTAATGACTAGACCCAGTCATGTTGCGCGTCATCTACAGTAATTCTTGCATGAGTCATATTTTCAAATTTTTTGACTCACTGTAGTCATTTTTTGCAGTCATAAAACATCCATTTTGTTGTAGTGATATTCCTTGATTTTCTTTTTCCAATTACTTTACTATTTTAAAAGTGAACCCAATTGGGTGTCTACTTTGGCCATTTTGGGAGGTTTTGGTCCGAAGTTGCACCCAAAAATAAAAATTAGAAGCCACAAATTGGAGAAATTGGAGGTGTACTCGCATTCCAAAGACAAATGAAGAGTTTTTTGCAAAAAAACCTTTGCATGAGGTGACTATATGGGGCCAAAGTGACCATTGTTTGTGCACATTTTTCGGGCAAGAGAAATTTTTCCTTGAAGAAATTTTTGGTGCAGTGCGAGAGCAGGTTTGTCTACAAAAATGGCTTTTTTCTAGGAATTTAGGAATTTCTTTTGAATTACTAAAAATGAAAAAGATCCATAGACCCCTTTTCTGCTATTTTCTGCTTCTAGTGGCTTCTATAGTACTCCACAGTAGTCTATAGTACTACATAATATTGTATAATACTGAATCAACAATTTAGATCTGCAAGTGCCCAAAATCAACGATTGAGATTCATAGGGGTAGCCTGATGCACGAAATTGATAGAAGTTCGTAGTATTGCCAGTCCTACAACTAGAAATCGCATTTTTGAGCCAAAAATGTGAATTGCTTCTTGCAATCACCCCACTGTAGATGGTTTCAACTTCTTTTTTTGGTCAAATTTGATTACTATCAAGTCCTTACAAATGGCCAATTTTCAAGATTTTTTTGTTCATGATTTATCTATTTATTAATTTATATCTCATTGTATCTATTTTTTTGTGACAATTTGTATTTTTATTTCAAATAGTATTATTTTAATACTCACAAATAGTCCATAGTACTTTCAAGAGTACCTTTAGCCGATAAGTTTTCCAATCAATGAATAAGTATAATGTTTGACTATTTAGTAGTGTCATTGCAAGAAACACTGGTTCTATTCTCCGTCACAATAATAGTGATCATTTGTCATCTGCTAAAACTTTTGAAGCATAAGTCCAATGAACATGAATGGTCAATTTCGTTAAAATGGCGGTATTCTGTATGCCATTCTTTAGACCATGCACTCTGAACTACAAAAGGGACATCTAGGACCATTGTAGATTTCCGATATCTAGGACACTTATAGATTTCAGAAATCTAGAATTGGTATAGATTTCAGACCATAGGGTCAAAATTATCTACGATTTATCTAGATTTCAAACATCTAGGACATGTTTAGATTTGTAACATCTAAGATAGCTTTAGATTTCAGAGTCCATGGTCTAACCTTGAAAATGCCAAAGTAGTGAAATGGCCCGCCATTTCAATGGAATAGCACCATTTTAATGAAATTGACTATATGAGATTTTGATTGAACTTATCTAACTTGATGTTAATCAGATCTCTTATTTTCTTAGAAATTAAAAAAATCATTTTATATTTAAAAACCATTTTTGTTAATTTGTCACAAAATACAGTTTAGGGTTTTTTACTACATTAGGAATCCCCAAATTTAATGATCTAGAGTGAAAACTTTCAAGGTCTATTTCCATAGTAGGAAACCATACATCTACCAAAGGAAATTTGAAAATATATAATTTTATGTCCTCCACATGAGTGCAAAGAACACTCCCATTGCTTGCAATTTTGAATATTGAAGATGGTCCTAAGATCATTCTCTTGGTGAAATCTCATCTCCATCAAATCTTCTCCAATGGGAAACTTTTAGTTTTTAAAAAAATTGATTTTCCTATTTTTTATGAATTCAAATGTGAGAGTGCCAATTTTCATGAGATTTTGCACTTTTCTAGTTCTCCTACTTAGAGAATTTTTCTACAGTTTTCCTTCCTAGGGTACCTTCTTTTTAAAGGTTTCTACATTAAACATATTTTTTTCCATTTAAAAAAAATCTAATTATAAAATACTCCCAAAAAAAATAGTGTACTATGGAAAACACTACAAAATCTGGACGGTATTTCTTGCAATGACCTAGTACTCCTAGTACTTTAGGTCTAAAATCCAAATTTTGCCCAAACACTACAAAAAATGCATGGTCTTTCTTTTAATGACCTTGTGGAACCCTCTATCTTTTTTCATTACGGAAATTGTGTTCCATAATTAATCATATGCATTAAATCGTATAGAGATTGGATCCAAAATATATAGTTTTCAAAGTTTTAGATGAATTATTTAGATGGCATGAATAAAATCTTTTTCTTTTTTAAACAATAAAACAAAATTTTCCAAACTTTATTCATAAAGTTTTCTCTAAGTGATCTTGCAATGAATGGAGACTAGAATCTTCAATTTTCTACACTTCAATTATTAGAGAATAACTGAAGAAAAATTGAATAGCTTTACTAAGACATGAGTGTTTTGCTATAATTTTGGATCTCACATCTACATATAACTGTAGTAATTAAAATAAAAGAGTTATTGTTATAATTTGTTTTGATTTTCTCCATCCTATTAGACTATGAGGTGTGTACATTGTGAAGAATTGCATCCAAAGTATGCCCTCATATGGTCTCAAAGGTTGTTAATTTCTAATGCACCAAGGTACATTTTGGGCACAAAATGTAAAAAATATCACTTTTCAGGGCACTCACAAAAAAAAGAATTTTTTTTCTTTCAAAATTTAATCACACAAATTTGTACTAGACTGCTATAGGAATATGTGGAAAAAAATTTAGGAACTTTGACCATATAGATTGAAAGATTATAATGTTTGAAGTTTGAAGAATTTTTCTTTTTTTGACCTTGTCCAATAAGACCAATACTTTAACTTTTGCTAGAGTGAGATTTTTACACTACACATGGCTATTGTTTTGGACATTTTCATCTTTTATTACATAAATTACACACCTACCAAATTCCAAAATCATAGGAGGAGTTTTGCACATGCCCCCTAAAGTTGCCTAGGTTGCCCTAAAAGTTCAAGGCAACATAACTTTTGATCCGGCCACCCGATTGGAAAAAAAAATTATATTCCCACACAAGAGGTAGATGTTTACATATTGTATCAAAATTTGGAGAACATCTGATAAAAATAACTTCATACACACCTACCCAAGATCACTTGTATACGTTCAATGGTCATTCAATCCTTTAGGGGTTAATTGGAGAGAATCAAGATCTTTTTGGTATTCTTTGTTTTTTATTCTTTTTCTTTTCTCCATCCTTTATACTACAAGGTGTTTGCATTGTTGAAGAGTTGCTTCCCATCACTATAACAAAACATGGTAAAATAAATGGCACTCCAAGTCGACTACGGTTCTTTTTGCCACGTTTTTGTACATGCATGCGTAGTGGGCTGTAGGCTTCTTTTGCAATTTTCAACTGCAATTTTCAGAATTTTGGGGTGTGTAATATACCAATTGGAAAGGTCTTTTTAGTACCTTTCCAATGGTATATTTCACACCCCAAAACTCTAAAAATTGCAGTCGAAAATTGCAAAAGAAGCTGACTGCGAGCATAGTGGACCTACACAAAAACGTGGCAAAAAGAACTGTAGTCGATTTTTACTACAATTTTTCTTACCACATTTTGGTATAGTGCATGTGTCCCCCATATTTAAAGGATATTAATTGGAGAAAGACTCCCCTACTCTCATCTAGTCTTCTTCATCCTCTTTTTGAATCCTAAATTTAAACCTCAAATTGACCTCATTGTGCCCTTTTCCTTGATACTCCCCAAACCATGACTATACCCAACCATGACTCCTTTGTTAACTTCCTAAACCAAATCAAGCATAAAAGAACCAAGTCAAGACAAGAATCGTCTAACAAGAATAGAGGAACAATGATTAGTGAATAGACTCTAGAAGATGGTGGCCAAATTATATTTTTTCCATAGCTGGGTCTCCGGGTTGGACATGGGTTTAATGGTGTGGGACCAAAAACTCCCTAGGCACAATAGGGGAAGCAACCCATTCCTGATCACTCCTCCATTATGACAGCTTAAGGTGTAGTAATTTCAATTAGGAGGTGATTAGCATGATTAATGCACACACAATTCCCGACGCACTTGTGGCACATTATGATTGGCTACAATACTCTCAATATTGAAACCAACCCTTGTTGGATTTTGCAACTAGCCCTTGGTCGGAAATAGGAAGGTATGTATGACCAATATGGGGTGAAATAGAATCTTTAGCTACAAATTCATAGTAACTTTGTTTTGAGAAATAAAAATCTGAAAATTATGGAAATCTTATGAACTCTTTTTCTACACATATGAAAATTTCCCAATGTTAAAAACTCCCTTACAAATACATGTATTTCCTTAAGTGGTCAAAAATGGATTGCCTCCCCTATACACTAAGTCGGGATCCTTTCTAGGGAAAGAATGGAGATATTCTTATGCCACAATTCATCAAAGCCATCCTATTGTTGCAATAATAGATAGTCACCTTATTTGTGCCATAATGTGATAGTCACACTATTTTTGCCACTATATCACTACCACAAATCGATGCCTCAATCAATTCATTTTGTTGCCTCAAACGGCTTCGATACAAATGTGTTTTGTGATGATTTTGATGGCTTGATTTGAATACTACTAGTAGTGCTAGATGTGCACTTTTCAATCAATTAAATGCTTCACTATACATTGGTACATAGTAGCTATAAAGTAGTACAAATTATCACATGGCTTAACTTCTAAAGTTCTTACATGTTCAGAGGCCCAAACTGCTTCAAAATTTCAAAATACTAGTCTCCATAGTAAGGCAAAAATCTTCATCTATTTTTTAGCAAATCCAAACATAGGATCTTTTAGTTAACTTATTAGAGTATACCCTCCTAAAATTTTAGATGAAAAAACCTTAACAATTGCAAGATCATAATGCTTGGATTTGTTTTTTAAAAGTACTTTCAACTACTTCCCAAATGGTTAGATTTCATCTTCAAAACATTTTACCCAAAAATGTGTAGATCCTACAACTTGCAGATGTTCATAATATGTTGAAGAAAAAAGTTGGGAATACATATAAAAAATTACATATTAATATTGCAAAAAGTAGTAAGTAGAAAGAAGTAGAGAAAGATTCAAAATATAAAATTGTTAAGAATTTAGTTATGAAATTGGAAAATGCCAATCCCAATGGTTTTATGGTTGACTACAATGCTATAATGAATAGTCTACATCCAATGATTTTATTTTTTTTCCAAAATTGTTCCAAATTGAGTTAAATAAAATTTTTCAAAGTTTCTTTTGGAGTAGAGATTCCATAACATCCCACAAACTAAAACTCCTCTTAACTTCCATCTCATTAATCAAAATGAAATGATTCAAATCTTTCCTTATATATATATATATATATATATATATATAAATATGGAAAATCAATTTCAAATTTTTGTATATATATTAAGTGATTTTTTATGACTTTCTTGGAATGCTCAAGTTGAGACTTGAAAAAGAAACTACATATCATACAATAACTTTTTAACCATTGATGTAGTCAAAGGTTACGAAAATTGTTGTGCTTTGAAGCCGCTCTTCAACCACATGTTGTGTGAAAACTTCAAAGAAAAAAATTGGAAATTTTCTTTTTAGTGAGATGCCCAAAATTTCTATATCGCCAAAAAACATTGTTTGGTCATTTATGAGTTAAATAGGATCTTCTATTATAGTCATGTGAAAAGGATCCACTTTGTTTTGAAACTACATTCACTAGAAGAAACCTATGTTTTTTTGGATGCATTTTTTGTGATGTTCACCTATTTTCTGTCAACAATGACATCATATAGACATAACATCAAGATGTTAATTGTAACATTGAATGTAATATAAGAACAAGTGGATGTCTAAAAAAATGCATCAAAGAAATGTGGGTTTCTTCTAATGTATATTGATTTTCATCCTATTTTTGCCTACAATACTAATATACCAAAGTCACAATCATTATTATAAATTAGTTTAAGTGAGAATTGTATTGCACAAATGCTCTCATTTCAACAAAAGAAAGAATTTCTAGTGCATTAGTTTTCTTGGCACTTCATAGTAAATTTTATAATTGGCACCCCCATTACTAAAACTCAAGCTTTAGTGCTTCACTACATTCTCTGACTCCGAACTAATGGTGTTGACTAATTTAAGATTTAGGATTTTTGAAGTGTTAGTTGAAAGTATATTATAATTCTTTGTTCGTAAAAGTCTAAAAAATTATGAACATGCTCATTGCATTGGAGGCAAAAGAGGGTCTGAGTTGAATTTAATTTGTACTTTTGAAGAAGAAACTGATATTATTCTCCTATTTTCGTTCACTTAGCATGTTAGAGCTTGGAGAGATGTAATAGGAGAATTACGATAATACTTGCCGTTTTGAATTGTTAATGTGGATTCTTGTCAAAATTGTCAAAAATAGAACTAGTGTATAAGCAAGTTAAAATTTTTTATTCTATACCCTTCTTTGAATACCTTAGTTGTGGGGCAAAGTCAGGAGATTCAGTTCTTTCAATTTTAATTATTAAAAATTCAACACCATATTCAAAATAAAATGATAATATTTGGACACTAGCTTCAAGAGTCACTTAATTTATTGTGTTGGAAGATAAGAAGATGATTTCTTTATACAAGAGGGATGGTAGTAGGTAAAACAAATCATGTAGACTATGTAAATTAGGATTAATATGAGCTCAATTGCTCATAGTTAAGTCAAAAGCATAAATTGTGTTCAAAGTAGAATTTTAAACCTCATTTCAGCTTAGTAGAATAACTTTTTCAAAAAACTTTGAAGTAAGAAAAGTTGAGGAATCAAGGTAACTTTCATCTCAAGAAATCAATTTGAGGTTTAGAGCCTCCAATCAAAAGTTATCGACAAATTTCAAAGAGGGGTTGAAAGGGACATTTTCTTTGACATTTGCAAATGTCCTCACTGAATTTTGTCAATTACTTTTGATTGGAGGATTTAAACCTCAAATGGATTTTTGAAAATGAAAGTTTCTTCGATTCCCCATTTTTTTTACTTCAAAGATTAAAAAAAAAGTTATTCTACTATACCAAAATCAGGTCTAAAATTTTACTTTGGGTACAATTCCTATGTTTTGACAATGAGTGGTCAGGATTTCATCTTCAAATTATCCCATACCCTTTAAGGGTTCATAATGGAGAATTGATTTCATTATAAAAATGACCTCTTCACTCTCTTGACTCATCAACTTTTAGTGATGCAAGTCTTTTACATTGCAATCAAAAGAATTCTTGACGTTAAATGAAAATTGGACTATTTTTGATATTTTCTTTTTTTGGTAACTTGGTTATTTAATTTTTGAAGGATTCAGCAATTATTTTTTCTTCCATTTCTAACTTTCTTTAAAATAATTATTTTCCGCCAATTCTACCCTATAGCTTTGGTATACTTGTTCATTGCTTTTGGAGCAAACAATTCAAATACTCCACATTTATTATTCTAAACATGCTAGAACAAAATCCAATTGCATTTTGCAAAATTTACACAAGTTGACAATATAGATTTGACACATTAAATAAGCTGTCTATTCCACTATTAATAGCTTCATTTGTCATTGTATGACAGCCCACCCGAGGGGCTGATTTTTTCTCTAATGAAAATTCTAAAATTTGCAATTAATTTAACTAGTTAAAGGTTTGTCAATTTGTAGTTTTATATTTATTATCCCTAGAATTAAAGAAATCATTTTGTATTAAGCTAGGTCATGTTGTGTTGTAGAAGTGAAAAAAAGAATATGAAGGCCAAAAGGGATTGCACTTTTTTATGATCAAGAGAGTCAAAAAAATTCTAAATTTTTAAAATTTAATATTTTTGTGGTTATTTTTTATTTTTCATAATTTTTCATGTTTTTAAGTTTTTAATTTTAGTGATGACCTTTAGGTTGGATATGGTTTAGTTTAAATTTCCAATGACCTTTGGAATTTCAATGTTGATTAATATAGGATCAACTAAGCAACCATATCAATTGTGTTTGAAGCCAAGATGAAAATAATAGAATTTGAAGTTGAAATATGGAATTTTGATATCATACAAGTATACAACTAATATTGAAACCTAACGAGAATTTTGTTTCTTTTTGATGGACTTGGTGCATGAGCAAAAGCTAGTTAATCCACTATAATATTAGATTTGAACAATTTAAAATAGATTACTTGTTGTGTAGGTATACAAGTGAAGTGGATAGTAGGGCAACATCAATATCCAGGGCTGATAGGATACTATATTATAATAATCACACACTATAAGCACCAATTTACCCACCTTTAATAAATCACGAGCACTACTTGACTACCAGGTTCTTGGAGGTTTGACTAAATGACTCCTACTTTTGGGTGTCTAAGCATAGTCCATTGTGCCTTACAAGAAATGGCTCTTTTCTAATTGCCTAAGTGTACCCCAATGTGCAAAAATCACCAAAGTCTAACTTCTATTGCAACCATGATGGTAATTTGTTTAGTGGATTGGGCCATGAAGATTTTTGGTGTAATGTAAGTCAAGGGGGAATTGACCTCAGATGATTCTAGAGGATTCCTTTCCCTTTCTAAAAACATAAAACTCGACCCTATCCAACTCCCCTAGCTAAAGTTATGGGTGGATAAAGTTAGACCGCTACTTGGTTCATCAAACTTCATCCACAACTTATGTTTGGTTCCCTGAATTTCTATAACTTGAAATTTCTTGGAGTTGTTTAAGAGGTTTGTCTCTACCTAAACCTGGAGTTTGGCCTCAATTGGACACTTCTACAAACATTTCATCCAAGCTTATGCTAAACTTCATCCTTCTGTATCTTCGTGGATTTTTGGTCTTTCCCTAACCAAGGGGGACCTATGAGCTCCCTTTAGCTTGCTTTGTAGGTCTATAGTCCTATCTTCCTTACTCTACTTGACCTTTTAAGTTTTTTATTAGTCTTCCCTAGTGTTCAAGTTTCGGTTTAACTTCTAGTTATTTTCTATTTTCTAGGACTTTTCCATTTTCTTCTTGTATCCCCTAATTCTAGCTTTATATATTGGTAAGACACTTGTTGATTTAACTTCCCTACTAAAAGTTCTTGATGGATGAAGTTTTGACCACTAGTTGATACTTAAAACTTCATCCGTTGATTTTTCTAATCTTTAGTTTGAAATCGACTTTTTCCTCTACTTGTGGATTCTAATTAATGTATTCTTTTTAATCCTCTCAATTCGGTCTAAGATTTTATGTCTAACTACTTTTCATCCAACTTGGGTCCTAACCTTCATTTGAAGATAACTTCTCATTTCTACTCCGATTTAGGCGTGTCTTAGGTTTTCAATGAGCTACAAACTTCCTCACTAGGGTTTTGTAGTCAAAGACGACCTAACTTCTAATCTTCGGGATTTGACTTGAGGCTAGGCCTCAGCCCAAGTGAGTGGTTGCTAATTAGAAAGGTTGGGAAGCTCAAGGGGGGCTTAGTTTCATACCTTTGAGCTAATGTTGTTGATCATGCCTCCCGGGGATATTTCTTCTTCTGCCATGAACTCCCTTGAGATGATGCAATTGGTCGCCGTTTTTAATAAAGTGGTTGGTAATACAAAGGTGGGTTGACCCCTCTTTTTTTCTTCTCCCTTGACTTCTTTCTTTCTACCCTATTCTTCTTACCTCCTTGAAGTGACCCAACTACCCTCGTTCCAAGGTTCTAGGCAAAATTAAGGGTGCGACATTGTCTCTTACACCTTGAACTATCTCTTACGTCTAGCATTTCGATGACCACCTACTTCAAATCCTATGGTTAAAAATTCAAGAAGGGGATTTTCTCCCTTATCTCAACTTCTCGAGCCACTCCTAATTAACCTCATTGTCTTCATTCCCTTCCTCATTCTTCCCACGAATCCTCTCTTACACTCCTTCTTCTATGGTGTTAGTTCTCATATGATGCTTCCATCCTCTCTTTTTCACTTATTGGTGTTGGTAGGGGACATGGAGTTGGAGTCCCTGCTCTAATCGTTGTCTTAGGGAGTGATTAGGTTTTGTTGGTTGCACCTTGATTTTACCCCTCCCCAAGACTTCCCTTGGACAGAACCCCAATTACCTTGGAAAACCCCCAACTCCACTAGAAGACACCCTGACTCCCTAGAGGACCCCCAACCCCCGTAATGGGACCCCGACTTCACTAGAGAAAACCCCAACTCCTCAGCCAAAAACCTCGACCCCCCTGACAGACCTCTATTGCCGGTACACAATCCCGATGCTAGTACACGGCCGCAGATGCAGGTATCCAACTCATTGCTGGAGGGTGTTGGGTGTTGGGCTGATTACCCGGCCCTCCTTTTTTTCCTATATTTTTTGATAATTTTCTGCTAGTAAAGGCGGGGGCTATACCTCAGGGTTGTGGCATATGTGGGTATATATGATCGACCAAGGACATTCTCACTCACTCTCGCTGGTCATTCCATATACTCAACTTAACCTTTTACTTCCTATTTTCTTTTAGGTGTTAAACTTTGGTCATTCCCAAATGCATTTTGGGAACAAAACTTTGGATGTGGAAACCATGGGGGTTTGAGGTTTGCCGGTAGAGTGGTTTTAATACACAACTAAGACTCTTCCACCCCTCAGGGGTTCAAAGCTTCATTGTAGTTTTTACCTTTAATACGCAACTAAGACCTTCAAATCCTAGGGGGTTCAAAGCTTCACTATGGTTTCTACCTTTAATACACAACTAAGACCTTCCAACCATAGGAGGGACAAAGCTTCGCCGTCTTGGTGGGACCCACAACTTTACACACGCTTAGCCCAAACTTCTCAACCACGAAGCTAAATGTGAGGGACCAAGAACACTTAAAAGTCAAGGTTTAATGACATGGGGTTATCGAAATGACAAACTTCCTCTAAAAGCCCCCAAAGAAGCATCACCAAGTCATATAGAGGGTTGCTCTAAGGTTAGTATGAAGGCAAGACACGAAGGAAGGCAAAAGACCCCATCAAAGGATAATGCAACCACAACTTCTCAAAAGCTAATAGGAGCAAACCCTCCAAACTCAAAGTGACCCAAGGTGGCTAGAGCAACAGACTTCATGTGCAAGGGACCCACAAGACCTCAAGGAAGCTCGGGAAAGAACAACAACAAGTCAAAAGTACCCCAAAAACATTGTTCCAAGGTTTTTGGTTTTAAACGCCAAAATTCCAACATAAGTTGAACCCAATGGATCCAAATACAAAAAATGGAGGTGAGTTGAGAAGAGATGGGTGACCTTTTATACTTTTCCTTAGGCACCCACCTCCTCTCATTCATTTAAGGTAACCCGATCACTTTGGATTTTCATCCTCATCCTCATCCTTAAGGGGTTTTGCTTTCTACATTGGTCTATAAACCTAACTTTCAAAGATTAACACCAAATCACAAACGGATTGCGCCATTGACTTCAAAAGGCCATTTTCAGAAATTTAGAAACCTCATATCCCTTTCCCTAATTCCAAAATCTCAACAAAACCTAGTGCCAACTTAATGACAAAACTAGGTAAAAAAACAACTTTTGAAGTTTAACTTTTCTGAAAAAATTAACTAGCCTAGGTTCTTAAATAGGTATGGGGGAGTAATAAAAGACCTATATTCGACCTCATTCCGCTTCTGTATGCTCCCACTCCACTAGTCAACTCTGTCATAAATTTAAAATTATGCCGATTGTCGGGAAATCTCGTAGGTTCGAGTACTTTCGACTATCGGAATGTCTTGAAATTTTTTAGGGCGTCTTATTATCATAAAAAAATCTAGTTTAATTTTTAGTGAGATTTTACCATCACCTGGGTAATTTCTAGGAATTTTCCATCGTAGATTTGGACAATTGACCGTCTAGAAAAGCATCTTTTGACTATTACAAAATTCATAAAATTTTTGTAGAACCTCCCATAGAATTCCACAACACATGTGTAGGCTCATATTCTTACTCTACACATCAGTCTAGGGGGAATAAAATCCACCCCCTCATTTAAATATCGATGGTTGGGGAATCTTTTATACCAGAGGGAATCTTGGTGAACTGACTTTGCCGTTGAGTCCCAAGCGTGATTATAACCCATATTCGCCCTCCTTTGACCATAGATTCCTCTTCGGTTCCATCTTGGTATAAATAACTCTTATAGACCAACAATTGGGATTCTGCTATTTCATTGACGGGATGGGGAAACTCAAACCTATCGTCGGGAACTGATCTAAATACCTCATGGGGGTTTCCTTGACCAATTCAGCCTAGAGATGTCTCTCCATGCAGAGTTTGAGTCGGTTGTGCCAATAACACATAATTCTCCAATTTACCACAATTAGCTGGGTTTTAACCTATGTACAAGTCTTGGTTTGGGATATTCTAGCTATAATATTCTAATTGTAGACCAAATGCTATACTAGTATATAACATACTTATTTTGGTTCTACACTCTTTGGGGGGCTTCTTGTATATAAAACTACACTCAACTTAATAAAATACAAAAATAAAAGATAGTGAGTCCTTGATGACGAATTGGGGACTCACACACCAAGTTTGTACACTAAGTTCCTCTTCTCATTGGTGACACCTTAGAAAGATCTTATATATCATGCACATAGCACTTTTGGAAACATTTGGCCTTATGCACCACAATGGATGATTATAAAAAACACTTTGTACTATTTGTTGCATTTCGTCTAATACTTATGATTTTTTTAGAGAAATACTTTGAAAGTAGAAAAACAATTATATTTTAGTTTTAAATATGAACAATATATACACCTCCAAGATGAAGGTAACTACTGAAGGCAAAATATAGAAAAAATTCTCTAAGTAGGAGAACCATAGAAAAGTGCCAAATCTCAAGAAAATAGATATTTTGATGTTGTAATTATTTAGAAATAGGAAAAAGATTAAATAAATAATTATAAATTTATAACAACTTTATGGAAATGGTCATTCACCAAAAGAACCACAAAAATAATATTTTATATATTTTAAAATGCAAGTAGAAAAAAGCTCACATTGTAGACTTCTACACTGTATACAATTAAGTATTTTTAGAAATCCAGCCTTTAGAGAATAGCTACAAGTCAACTAGAGAAACATCCCCTTCAAATTTTATATTCCAAATTCATTTTTTTGGATAAGAAATAATACTAAAAAAAACAAATTGGCAAGTGTGACATAAAATTGGGGGCTAATTTTGGATAGTGAATCATTTTTGAAAATTTCAAGAACATTTGGCAAGGTGTGCAATAGTCATGAATAGCTCATTTATAAATCTTCGGCCATTTGGAGCTAGGATGCAAAAGTTATAGCCAAAAAACAAATCACCACATATAGTGTGATGCAAAATAGGATAAGTGTTTCTTGCAATCACCCTAATTGTCCTTTAGCTTGAGTATTGTTGCCCTAGAAGGCCTCCTATAGAGACCAAATTGTTTCTAAGTATAGAAACATCTAGAGTTTCATTAATTTCCAAAAATTTCGAAAATTTTGATTTATACATATATAGTTATTTGATATTATTTTGAATTTTCTTTTAAATTTTCAATTTATGAAGTCAAATATTAAAAAACCAAAAATTTGGAGGTCAAATTTCAATCAATAAGATCTCAATTAATAAAAATCCAAAATTCATGAAACTTATGACATGTTATTCTAGGTAAGATGTACATTCTTCCTATAAAAAGAAACGTGACATTTTGACCCTACGAAATGTTTATTTTTATATAGAAATTTCATTCAAATAAAAATAGCTCTAAATGTAGTCCAAAGTGAAACTATACATGAGGGAAGAATCCCATTTGTACAACATGTCCAAATTTCACTTCATAATTCCAATTTCTCAATTTATGAGAGCCATTTATACGGTGGCCCACTACTTTGGGGAGTCATTGTAGGTTCCAACTTTGGCTATTGCTCAAAATACACCTCTACAAATTGCCCTTACTTCCATGCCAACTAGGATCTATAGACTTAATTTCCACTCTATAAAGATGGTCTTATAATCACTTTATAGAATGGCCAAGACTTCCATGTCAACTAAAGTCTAGAGACTTTCAATTCTAAAAAGACAGTTGTATAATCATTTTACACAATTGCCAAGACGTCCATATGAACTAAGGTCTCCATAGCTTTAATATTTAACCCCTAAAGGACCAAGTGTCCATTCAACACAAGAATTTTTTTTGGTAAGTTCTTATGAAGTCATTTTTGGTCGGATGTTTATGAAATTTGGACTCAATGTATACACATGTACTGCCTCGGTGAAAAAATAATTTTTTTTTCAATCGGGTGCCCGGATCAAAAGTTATGTTGCCCTGCACTTTTGAGGCAACTCAGATAATTTAGGATTCTTTAGAGAATCTTTTGCAATAAAGCTCAACAACTTTTGAAACTTGGCAAGTTCATAACTAATAAAATATGGCATATAGTTGCCCAAGTAAAAGAAATTTTAGTCCTCAAATCACATTCTAAGAGGAGGCAAACTTTGTTAGCTATGTTGGGGTGGTTTCAAGAAAAAAAACATTTTTTTCTAACTTCCAATCCCATTATCTTGCAATTTGTGGGGTCAAAATTCTTGAAAAAATTTCCACATATTCCAAATGTTTGGCTCTAACTTTTCACAATTTTGATTTCAATTAAAAATTTCTTCATTGCACAAGAAATCATCAAAAAATGAGAAGTGTATTACCAATTCACTTAATATCCTTACATTGCAGGGTGATTTAGAGTAAGCTAGACTCCATATTTGCTTCTAAGATATTTCATGAGTGAACCTAACATTATATACTTACGAATGGTCAAAATCCTCAATTTTTTGTAGAGCAAATATTTCACTCTAAAAGAGCCCGGAATTTGTTGCAAACTAGGGTTGCTTAGCTTTCCTTGCACTACAACTTTTGAAGTATGAGTTGAATGAACTTGAATTTTTTTTGGTTGTGGATGTCTTGATTGCTATTGTATCCTTTAATTTTTTTAATTCAAAAAATCATTTTTATATTTAAAGTTCAATTTTAGTAATTTGTCATACTTTGGGGTTTAGGGTTTTTGAACACTATAGAGTACCCAAAATTAATGATCTGTAGCTGAAATTTTGTGGCCTATTTCCACAATAAAGGCTATATTTGTTATATTGAGAATTTTCGTAGATTTAAACACAAAATGATAGTTATTACATAATAATTTTAAAAAATAGTAATTAAAACCAAAAATAAATAATGCTCAAATAGTGATCCTATAATGAAATTCTAAAAGTTGGTGTTGTTACCTATTTATAAAAAAATACTAGTAAAGAGACAATGCGGTTTATCTTCGACTTGAGGATAAAAATAAGACTTTGAAAAGTCTCAATATAATGAATATGGCCTTAGTAGGCTTGTATATTCCTACAAAGACGAATCTAAAAATTTATTGTTTCATATCCTCCACATTCACACAAATAGGGCTCCCTTGGTGCACTTCTAAACATTGGAGATGGTTTCGAGCTCATTCCTTACATGAAATCTCATCACCATCAAATCCTCATAAATTGTCAATTTTAAGGGGGGGGGGGGTCCACTATGGTAGTTTATTTATAAATTAAAAACTTAACATATCCCTTTTTGGGAAAATAGTCTTGGACATACTATTGTGTGTAGAAAAGGGTTTGTCAAGATTTTAATTTATAATAAATCAACCATAGTGGGAAAAATTCCTAAAAATTGACTATTTGTGAGGAGTTGATGGTGATGAGAAATCACCAATATAATGAGCTTGAAACCATATTCAATATTCAAAAGTGTGCCAACAAAGCCCTATTTGTGGGAATATGGAGGATATAAAACAATGTATTTTTAGATTCTTTTTTGTAGGGATATGCTTGCCTACAATGGAAATAGATTGTAGAAATTTCAACTATAGATCATTAATTTAAAGTACCCAATTGTACTCAAAACACCTAAATCCGAATGTGTAACAAATTAGCAAAAATTGACTTTTAAATGTAAAACTATTTTTAAATTATTTTAAAAAATCATAAACATGATTACAATGAAGACAACCGTCTTCAATTTAAAAAGTTCAATTTCAATAGGTTTATGCTTTAAAAACTACAGCAGAAGACAAGTTCGTCATGCTACTTGTGAGGTAAAAAACTATTGGTCTTTTTGCAATCACCCAAAAGTATAAACAAATTATACTTTTTCAAAAAAAAACTATAGAAATTTATCATCCTTTCATTTTTGCTTTAATGAGTGACTGAATTTCAATAATGAAATATTTTTAAATAATCTTTCATTGGATTTTTATTGATTAGCTTCCATAGTCACTCATTGTATGATTGTATCAAATCCACTCATCAAAGACAACCCACTTTAAAGAATGTTAAGTTGAAGTTACTTCTTAGTTAATTTGGGAAGGGATATACATCTTCAATTTTCTAGGGATGTTGGTGGGAATACCACATACAATTATACAATATTATGAAGAACAAGCAAGACTACAAAAGAGCTACACTCTAGTATATAGGGCACTTCTACTTCTTCTTCCTTCTACATCTATATTCTTATCTAGACATATTTGAGGTCTCTTGTATTGTTAAAAACACACTTATCATCATGAAAGTAAAAAAACATTAATTTCCTATTACAAATCTTGATTCTAATAAAAAAATTCCAAAACTTGACAGATATCTAGAAAAATACATCATTGACTTTAGATTGAAAGGGAGGATGCTTAACATAGAAATATGACTATGTATAGAAGTTTGAGTGGAAACTTATTATGTTATTCATAAAAGAAAGTATGTGTTTCAAGGAAAAAGTTTCTTATAGCTTAGCTTGATTGTTTCTAATTCGCACATGCCTTGTGAATTCTAAACTTTAATATGTGATTGAGTTTTCAATTAGATTTCCACTCTAACCACAAATAAATATTGGAATAGGGGGATGCTTTCAAAGCATCCTCAATCCAACTAGTGCATTGACCCTCTAATATTTTATTTCTAACTTTTGACTAGTATATATTTAGAAATTGAAAATTGAAAATTAATATCACTGGAAGCACATTGCAAAGTTCTTTGAATAGACATACCCCCAAATTTAGACATTAGATGATGAAAACAAATTGCTTGAAAATCAAGTCCAAAGACAAAAATTAGAGAGTCTTAAGCAAATCAGCCTTACCAAAGCAAAATTTGGCCAATTTGCAAGGTAATTAACCCCTAAATGTTTCACATTATGTTTTCTCCCAAAATGCTCCAAAACTATCATTTCTAGTACAAGTACCTAATTTTAAGAAAAAAAACATTTTTGGACACATGTCACCGTAAGATCTTGTAGTACGCTGATTTGAGAAGATGTGGAAAAAATTTCAGAAATTTCTTCCTTGTTGATTGTAAGATATTAGTGTTTGAATGGGCAAAAATCCTTTTTTTTGCCCTTTAAAAAAACGGGCAGCTGCACTTCACAACGCCACATTTGTATGAAAAAAATTCCTAAATGGTGGTTACTCTTTGGGTCCATTCTTCAAGGCAAGTCAACTACATGCTTGAAAAAAATTCAGATCATTTGCAATTGTACAACATATAGGAAAAAAAATAGTAAGTACAAAGAAGTAGAGAATGATTCAAAATACTATTTTGTTAAGCATTTTGTTGTGGAATTGAAAAATGCCAATCCTAGTGGTTGTAATGTTGTAATAAACAATCTACATCCTAGGATTTTTTTTTTTCCAAAAATATTGAAAATTGAGTTAAATAATGGACTTTGAAGTTAATTTTAGAATAGAGAATCCAAAACTACCCACAATCTAAAACTCCTCATAACTTTCATCTCATTAATCAAAATGGAATGATTCAAATCTTTCTATGTATATATAAATCTAGAAAACCAATTCTAGATTTTCATTTCTTAAAAAAGTTTTTTATAAGAAAATTTTGGGCTACCTGAAGATCAATGAAAATTATATATCATACGATAACTTTCACCTAACCATATAGTCAGAAGTTATGAAAATTGTTGGACCTTCAAGGTACTCCTTAGAAACATGTCGTGTGAAAATTTCAAAGAAAAAAAAAGAAAAGCTCTATTTGTAGTGAGCCGCCTAAAATCCTTATGTTGCCAAAAAACCTGCAGTTTGGTCTTTTAGGGGTTAATTTGGAAGTGCAATTGGCCAAACTTTTGCTTCAGTAAGGTTGAATTGCCAAAACCTCTCTAATTTTTGCCTTTTAGCTTGATTTTAAAGTTGATTGTTTTCATTGTCAAGTGTCTAAATTTGAGGTTTTTTAAATGTTTATTCAAATTACTTTACAATGTACCTCCAATCTATACCTTAAATTAGGTTGTATATTTCCTTTGTTTTGTTTGTTTGATACTTTGAGATCTGTAAGAATCCATGAGTCCCTTGGCAACATTCTTGGTATTGTTGAAAAGCTCTTTGCAAGGATGGACTTTGTTTTGTGGCATTTAAACCTACGGTGTGGATTAAATTTGTTGAATTTAAAATTTTTATAAATTAAGAAATTGAATTAAATTATCTTTTATTTTTAAAAACCCATAATTTTCACATTGTATATCCAAATGCCACAAAGCAAAGCCCTTCCATTCCTTTGTGCATAAAATTTTCTTTTCATATCAAGAATGCAACCTATCACACCACAACAAAGCCCTTGCACACCTTCATACATAAAATATATTGAATTTCAAAGTTTCTAAAAATTTGAAAAAATTTGAAAACTATTTTGACTTTTATTTTGGTTGTGGCAATGACATGGGTTTTAGTCTATACCTTGAAATTAGTTAGTTAGTTAGTTAATTTGTTTGGTTTGATATGTTGAGATCTAAGAAACCATGAGTCCTATGGCGATGCTCTTCAAAACGTTGGAAAGCTCTTTATGAAGAGGGATGCAAGGACTTTGTTTCATGGCATTTGGACCTAAAGTATGAAATTTATTGAATTTCAATTTTTTTTGGAATTAAAAATTGAATTAAATTATCTTTTATTTTGAAAAAAACATAATTTTCACAATAGATGTCCAAATACCCTAAAACAAAGCCTTTATACTCCTTCATGCTTGAAAGATATTGAATTTAAATTTTTTACAAATGAAAAAATTTATAAATTTTTACTTTCATTTTGGTTGTAGCAACAACACAAGGCACACTAGTCTATACTTGAAATTTGTTTTGTTTTGTTTTGTTTTTATACATTGAGATATAAGAAACCGTGAATCCCCTAGTTGCATACTTAATTGGTACCTTTGAAAAGCTCTCCAAGTCTCCCGCTTTGTTTCGTGACATTTAGACCTATGGTGTGAAATTTATGAATTTTTCAATTATTAAAATTTTTAAAATGGAAATTAAATTATTTATTATTATTTTGAAAAAACCCATAAATTTCACATCACATGTCCAAATACCACAAAACAAAACCTTTGCACTCCTTTGTGCATAAAGCTTTCTTTTCATATCAAGAATGGAACCTCTCACACCGCAACAAAGCCCTTGCACTCCTTCGGCAACCATAACTACTATCACTCTCTTCGGCTACTCACAAGCTAGAAAGATACTAACACTTCAGAACTGAAGGTGCATTAAAATTTAGATATTCACAATTCAATATGGAATAATTTCGCAGTCCGTCCCACAATCATCTCCAGATTCTATTCCCAGGTTACTAGTCCAAGCATCGAAATCACAGGTCTTCACTATCCAGGCGGTGACCAATCATACTCTGTCAGATTGAAGCAGGTACCACAAGCAGTCTGACAATTTCGATATTAACATGAAATCATGCCCCTCCATCGTTCTTAATACAATTGCGCATGAGGTCATGAGTACAGATACAATGTTAATTTAATAAATTTTTGTGATATAACAATATAGGATGGGGATGAAGAGTGACGCTGTGAAGCTAAACCTTGACATACGGGAAGAAATTTGCAGGCTCGAGTCCGACAAACATAAATGACGCAACTGCGAGATCTTCAGTCAGCAATAAGGACTCGATCTAGCCTTGCGGCTCACAATTGCGCACAGGTTCATGATGCAGGTACAATGTAATTTAGAAAATTCTTGTGATACAACAATACTGGAGGAGGACGACGTGACGCTGTGAAGCTAAACCTTGACATATGTAAAAAAATTGCTCGCTCTCGAGCGAGACCTACAAGCACAAATGAAGCAACTGCAAAAACTTCACATGCAGCAGGAAGGAAGCTATAGAGCGTTGTGACTCTGGATCGAAGTCAAGCCATTGGCAAGGCCTTCAGCACGGAGCACTCCATAGTCAGCCCCGGTCCAATGCCAATAAGCAACCCAAACTCTTTCCCTTCGCCCGTGGTGGCTGCATTACCGTCCTTGGATCGAACCCGAATCCGATCCAACACGAACAGCACGCACGCGCTCGCCATGTTGCCGTAGTCCCGGAGAATCTCCCGACTGGCACTCAGCTTCTCCGGCGCGAGCTTCAACTGGTTCTCAATCTGATTGAGGATGGCAACTCCCCCGGGATGCACCGCCCAGAAAAGGTCATTGCACTCGGTGTTCTCCGCTTCCGCGCGCGCGTCCGCCACGAACTCCTCGATGCTGGTGGAAACGAGTTTGGGGATCTCGGGTTTCAAGTGGTAGTACATGCCCGCTTCCATGAGGTGCCCATCGATGGCGCCCATGCTGTCGGGCACCACCATTTCTCCTGACCATTTGATTTCGTAGAGAGGGTTTTCGGAGGGAATTGGATCCGCTCCCACGACTGCGGCCGCGGCGCCGTCACCGAATAGGCCTTGTCCCACGAGCCCGTCAAGATAGTCCTCACTGGGCGCGCGGAAGAAAATGGCAGTGCACTCGCTGGAGAGGACGAGCACGCGCGCGCCGGCGTTATTCTCCGCGATGTCCTTGGCGACGCGCAAGAGAGCCGCCCCGCCCCAGCATCCCGTCTGATACATCATGACGCGCCGCAGCTTGGGAGACAAGCCGAGCGCATTCGCCACTATGAGGTCCAGTCCCGGCATATTCACCATGCTCGTGGTGGCCATGACGATGTGCGTGATGCGAGAGCGCGCCCCGACCCATTCCGCGAGCGCGTTCGTCGCGGCCTCGATCGCCAGCTTCGGGATCCACTCCATGAGAATCTCGTGACGGTCATTCATGCTGGTGTCCATGTAGGTCGCCAGCGAAGGGTACTGCTGGAGAAGCTCCTGGCGCACCACCATGTGACGCTTGGTGATCTGCATTTTGTCGCAGATTCGCTTGAACTTGGCCTTCAGCTCCGTCTTGTGATTGCAATTCGTCTGGTCGAAGTAGTAATCCGCGTACGTGCTCTGCTGCTGAACGAAGGGAGGCACGGCGGTGCCCAGAGAGAGAATGGTCGCTGGCCCTTCCGGCCTTCGCCGCGGCAGAGACAGCACTGATGCAGCCAGTCCGTCCAGGGTTTCATTCACCGCTGCCGGCGCCATGTCGGGATCCAATTGAACTCGGGATCCAAAGTACTCTCTCTACGTAACTAAAGCAGTGGATCCCACACACTAGAATCAATCCAAACTTGTGTCCGAGCCCAAAATGCAATGAACTCCAAGATTAACTCTAAAAGCTATAAATGTGTATATCCTAAGCTCTAAATGCAGCAAAGGTATCCAAAAGCAGCAAATGTATCCCAAACTGCAGTGAGGGCGATGAGCTCGTCTAGCATTCGCGACTGTGCTAATTGTGGAGATGGGAGGAAGTGAGATGAGCATGAGGTGCAAGAGAATTTATAAACTAAAATTTTGCAGTTAATTAGTGGAGGAGTCCTTGGTGTGAATACTGGTGGGGAGGATTTGACGGCGTGATTTGCGAGAGACGAAGGGCGACAGTCATCGCTGACGGACGGCAATGTGGACGGCGACGGCGACTGCTGCGGCTGGACTGGTCTGGGGCAGTCGTTGCTGGGTGCGGAGAGAGTGTGGGGTTGACCGAACTCTATGACGGTCTTCATGGTCTTCCTTTACATTGCCCCCTCTGGTAACTGCACCTAATTAATTGCAGGGATTTTATATATAGGGATTTTGCTTAGAGTTGTGATGTTGGAAAAAAAATTAGATTGGAATGTTTCCAAAGTATTCTCCATTTCTGAATGGATGAAGTAGCTCCAATTCACTTGAAAATAGTTGAAATTACCAAGGATGATAATATCGTGATAAAAACAATCATCAATATAAATATGGTTTGCAAAGACTAGGGAAATAACTCATGAGAAGGCCCATACGATAACTTTGACTAGAGGTGGGTCTTCTTGTAGTCATTTCTTTAGTCTTCATGGACTATGTTTCTACTAGTGCAAGAAACACTTAGTGGTTGTGCGAAGAGTGCAAGGTTGGCACACTAGTTTGAGGCCCTTGTCATGGTCAGGTATGACTAGTCTTACTTTTCCTCCTCTAGTAAAAAATTTTTCATTTTTGGATTTTCAGTGATGGTTCCAAAATTTCAGTTGAAATTTGTGTCATTTTGCTAAATATTCTTTTTGTTTAGATAACCAAAAGAAAACTTTTGGTGATATGCAACAAATATTCAACAAAATTACTATTTTAAGATGTCTAAATAATTGCATTTCTTCCTTAAATTTCTTAAAGGGATGTAGTTGGAACAAAATATTTGTATATATCTAAAAAAACTAGCCCATAAAAGAATGATTGCCCTTTGGTCACTTCATCTAATTGCAGGAATTTTATATGTGTGAGTTTTTGGAAGAGTTGAGATGTTGGAAAAAATAGTACAATATTCCTTGAAAGATTCTCCATTTTTGAATAGATGAAATACTTGCAATTTGCTCAAAAATATTTCTAAGCATGATGATATCTCCATTGGATGAATGCCTAGTACCTTGCCAAAAAGAATGTTGTCCTTCAAGTGGCAATTTTGGTTGAGTGGATTTTTTGGCAAGGTAGTTTTCCAACACTTTAAATGAATAAATGATATTTCATCCATACTTAAGATATTTTCAAATGCTAGTACATTCATCACTTGAATTAAGTTGATTAGGGATGTTTCATCCACAATCTAATTAAATGTTTTAATGAAGACCTTTTGGTCAAAATTTAGCTTAGCCATTTTTTGGAGTACCCTTTGGAGTTCCAATATTGACATACAAAGGGTTCACTTTGCTACCATGGGGGGTCTTTGAGGCACCATGACTAAAACTAAAGCCATGATTGGAATGATAGTATGAAGTCATGACAACAATGGTGAAATGAAGTCATGATAAAAATTATTGTTTGAATGAAGTGAATACAAAAATAATGGAATTTCATAGTCACAAGACTAAAATTGAAGTCCATAATGCTATCTTTTCAATTGAAGGAGTTCAAAAGATTTTTAGGGAACTAATGTGAACCTTTTGGATTCAATTAATTTAAGACTCAAAGGCCTTAAAAATTTGGAATTATAATGAAATTAAATATGAGAGTTGAATGGATTTGAATTGAACCATTGGAGTTTGGGTTAAGATTTGAGGTTTTTGTGTTGACGAATATAGGGTCCAACTCTAGCTATTGGTCAGCATACACCTCCAAAGTCCAATAGAACGAGTTCACATCACCATGACTTCCACGTCAAACTTTTTACCGTCAAAGAATGGATCTATTACCACTTTTTCAAACTTCATTTAGAAGCACCTATGAATGTAATTTTTGTGTTCAATTTTGGAGATATGATTATATTGTCTTCTATTAGTTGTAAATTTTTTTGGCATCTTTTTATAAAATATTTGAAATTATCATGAATTTCTGAAAAAATAGTGAAACAATTCATATCATATGCAATTGATGTTCAAAAAATCTGAAATTTTTTCCATAGGTTTATATTATGATGTAGAAGATCATGGTGCAAATTTTTCTAGTATGTCACTTTACAATTATAAAATCAATATTCCATGGTTATAGATCTCAAGTTCAAATTGCTATTAATTTCCTACAACCTTTATATTGGAACTAATGTAGACAATTTATCAAGTGACCTTTGGGGGTTTTGTATTGACAAATATAGGGTCCACTTTGTGACCATGGATCTATTTGAAGTTACAACTATGAAAATGGTGGAATGAAGCTACAATAAAAATGAATATTGAAATTCAAAGTTATATGACTAAAATTAAACGGCCAAGAGAAAATTTAATGCTTTCCAATTGAAGGAGTGAAAAGTTTTTTGGAGGAAGAAATGGAAACCTTTTGGGTCCAATTAATTTTCAAAACAAGGCAATAAAAATTTGGATTTGAATTGAAATTGAAAAGAATATGCAAGTTAAAAGGGTCTACTTTGCAACCACAGGATCCAAATCTTTAGGGGTTTTGTTACTTTGTATAGACAAATATAGAATGCAACATGAGCTATTGGTCAATAGACACCTCCAAAGTCAAGCATAATGAGTTTAGAGTTTCTAAGACTATGATATTTACTTATTTGAATTCTAGAGACATTCAACCCTAAGGATGAGCCTAAATTTTTTTCAAACTTCATTTTGCAAGTAATTATGAATGTGATTTTCTTATTTACATTTTAGAGATGTGATTTTTTTCTTCTATTAGTCATAAAAAATTTACGTTTATTTGTACAAAATTTGACATTATCGTGAATTTTAGAATAAACGTGAAATAATTCATATCAAATGCAATTGATGATAAAAAAAAAAATTGAAAATATCTCCAATTTCATTTTATAGTGTCAAACATCACAATGCATATTTTCAATTTTATAATTCTAAAATTACAAATCAACACTTTATGGTTGCAAATTCATTTTTCAAGATTACAAGTAACTATTTCAGAAAAAGAATTATATTTTAAATAAAATTAAAAATAAATGATTGAAGAGTATCAATGTAAAATTGATTTTCAATAGAAATGAAATGCTTTTGGGGATCCATATCAATGTAGAAATTCCCATTTCAAAAGGCTTCTCAACCTCCAAAAGGAGCCTCAAAACCTTTAATTGGGCATCATTGGTAGCACAAAGAGTAGCAGAACCCTAGATTATGATTGTAAATTAGACTTCTATGAAAAATAAAAAATAAAATTGTTAGTGAATTTTAAAATTAGTATATCTCCAAATAATGTTATATAATTAAAAAATTGGATAATATGTAGACCTTTAAGATGATTGTATCTTAAGGAAGATCAAACATAGAATAATTCTTTGATTAGGAAAACTAAAACATTGCAAAATTTTAGGATTTTGACCTTTTGATTTGTAAAAATAGGAAAATAAATATACTGTAGAAGAATATTTTTGTATTTTTGTCCAATTTGGGATTATAGTATAATAATATTTCTAGGCACTAAATTTGATTTTATATATTTGTTAATTTTTCTAGACCATAATCGCCATTTTCATGTCATGCTTGAAATTAAAACACTATGATTAAAAAAGATTTAGTGTAAAAAAAAATTTCAATTGTTCAATCTAAATCAATAATTAAAATTCTACTATTCTAGGATACAAGAATGATGTTGACATCAATTTATGTTTTTATTTTCAACTATAGGGATAGAATATTAAATCAATCATTTTGAATTTTAAATTCTATGAAATGAAAATTAGGTTTTTCAGAATAGTAAAATTCTTATGAATCAAATTTGATTAGAATATGAGATAATTTAAAGATTTGATTCTAGAATTAAAATTTAAAACTGAAATCTAAAGATAATACCTAATTGTTTTGTTATGAATTTTTTATTTTGTTTTACAATTTCAAAAACAAACCAATGTAGTCAAATATTACATCACTTTTGCATTTTGTTCTTGCTATATCCAAGGATATAATCCCTCAAACATGTACCAATTAAATCCTAAGTGACAAGACTAATTTATAATTGTAAATCTTCATGATTTAGGCAATATTTTTGGATAAGAAAAAAAATCAGTTTTTTTATACCCACTTAAATCCATTGCTATATAGTATTCTTGAGTTTCAATTTAACCAAGTAAATTTAGCCTTTGTATGATTTATTGGTAAATCTTTTAATTATTCTTCAAATATTCAAAAAGGTTTTCAACAACTACTAATTTTTTCAAAATTTTGGGTTAAAATCCCAATTAGTGTAACTTTTTAAAAGCTTAAATTATATGACATCAATTATAAGATATATTCAAATAATTTGAAATTCGCAAGTGAATCACCTAGATGACCAAACATCATGTTTCCAAGAAATGCTTAAAAATATCCCCTTTGTTGTTTATAGTAGGAGTCTACATGCTTTTACTTTAACCACATACAAGTGATACAACATTCCCTTATTTTCTTCATATTGAATTAAGTGGATTAAAAAAAAATGAATGTACTTCAATTTAATGTACTATTGCAAAAAAAAATTGATCATAATACAATAAACTAACTATGTGCAACAACCAAAATTTTAAGAATCAACTATTCTACCTTAAAAAAATTTAAGGTTTGTTTTGAACTAACACACATGAACCCCTAAAGGACCAAGGTGCATTTTTCAGCAACATAGAAATTTTTAGCATGTACAAGTGAATAGAGACTTTTATGTTTTTGGCCCAATCTTTAATAGAAGGTGTAGACAAGGAATATCTTTCATGTGCACTAAATTTCAAGACTTTTGAAAATATGTGTCAAAGTTATGACCTAATAATATATGTAGTTTATTTTTCAACCCGGGTAGTCCAAGTAGATCTAAAAAAATCTCTTTTTTCAAAAATAAAAATTTAATGTTTATTTTCTAGATTTCTTTGTATATAGAAAGCTTTGAATCATTCTATTTTGATCAATGAGTCAAAAGTTATGAGATGTTTTAGTTTGCGGGCAAGTATGGATTCTCTACTCTAAAATAAACTTTGAAGTCCTTTATTTAACTCAATTTTCAATATTTTTGGAAAAAAATAAACACACTAGGTATACATTGATTATTCCAACATTTCAAGCATTGGGATGGTCATGTTTCAATTCCATTAATAAATTGTTAACAATTTAGTATTTTGAATCATTCTCTACATCTTTCTATTTACTATTTTTTTCCTATATGTTGCACAATTCCAAATGATCTGAAATTTTTCAAGCATGTATCCAACTTGCCTTGAAGAATGAATCTAAAGAAGCACCACCATTTTGGACATTTTTTCATACAAATGTGACCTTGTGAAGTGTAGTTGCCTGTTTTTCCATAGGGCCCCCAAAAGGATTTTTGTCACTTCAAACACTCATATCTTGCAATCCACATGGTGGAAATTTCTGAATTTTTTTTTCAAATATTCTCAATCTAGTGTACTACAAGATCCTATGGTTATATATGTCCAAAAATGATATTTTTCAAAAATTTGGTACTTGTATAGGAAATGGCAATTTTTGAGAGTTTAGGGTGATAACATAGTCAAAGAACTTTAGGGGTTAAAGCTAATTGAGGTTATATTTCTAGATGAAGCACATTTGTTTACAAAAATTATAATATTGATGTCTATTTGGCAATATACTACACTGATTTACCCTATTAGTATTTGCAACATTAGTGTGCAAACCACTCACAACAGTTTGGAGTATATTTAAATTTGTAAAGGCTCCAAAAATATTGTACAATAGGGTATTCATTTCCACCCCCCAAAAAATACAATCTTGTATTCTTGTATGTATTGACACTAATTTCACATCCTTCCCAATACCGTCTATGAGGGTCTAATTCAGCAAAAAACTGCCTTAACCCCTAAAGGACCAAATGGTGTTTTCTGGCAACATAGCGATTTTGGGCAGCTCACTACGGATGGAATTTTGATTTTTTTTCTTTGAAATTTTCACACAACATTTTCCTGAGGAGTAGCTTTAAGACCCAACAATTTTCATAACTTTTGAATACATGGTTAAAAAGTTATTGTATAATATGTTGTTTTCATTGCTCGGCGGGCAGCCCGGGCAGCAAAAAAAACTTCTTGAAAAATTACTTTTTTTTTAAATAAAAATTTGAAATTGGTTTTCTACATTTATATATACATGAAAAGCTTTGAACCATTCCATTTTGATTTGTGAGACGAAAGTTATGAAGAGTTTTAGTTGTGGGTAGTTTGTGGGTAGTAATGGAATCTCTACTCTCAAATAAACTTTGAAGACCTTTATTTCACTCAATTTTTAATATTTTTGAAAAAAAAATAAAAAAATGAGGTGTAGATTGTTTATTACAACATTACAACCATTGGGATTGGCATTTTTCAATTCCATAAATAAATTATTAACACTTTAGTAATTTGAATCATTCTCTACTTCTTTCAACTTACTATTTTTTTCCTATATGTTGTACAATTCCAAATGATCCAAAAAATTTCAAGCATGTAGCCAACATGACTTGAAGAATGAATCCAAAGAGTTACAACCATTTTGGACATTTTTTCATAATGATTTGACCTTGTGAAGTGCATCTGCCCGGATTTTTGCAGGGTCAAAAAATGGTTTTTTGTCACTTCAAATGCTAATATCTTGCAATCCAAACGGTGGAAATTTCTGAAATTTTTTCCACATCTTCCAAAAACAGATTACTACAAGATCCTACGGTTATATTTGTCCAAAAATTTATTTTTTCTAAAATTTGGTACTTGTATTGGAGATGACAGTTTTGGAGCGTTTTTAGTGAAAACATAGTCAAAAACCTTTAGGGGTTAATTGAATTTCCACGCCATATTTTCAAGGGTACACGTCACCTCACACCAATCACAAGATGACACGTGTCACTTTTAAAATGCTGAATCTGACCCTGGCTTGCATAGTGTAGGGGCAATAAGTGCAGTTACTGTTGGGAGTTGTGGCTGAATTTCAAAAGTGGAAGAGGAACTGACTGCCATGTTTGAGGGGCATCATTTTGTTGTGTTTTGACCCATGCTAAATAACAGCTCTTTTTATGGGCTCATGTTTGGCACACGTTAACCCTTAATTTAATATTTGCAGGATTGCCTTATTTGTTATTTGTGTGTAAGAAGCAAAAGTAAGTGCATTCCTAATCAACATTAATAAAAAATTGAGCACATTTAGAATTGTTAAACATATCTTTCTTTTATTGGATCTTATTGACAAGTGAAAGAGGATTCCAATACATTTTAGCATGTATCATTTGGATATTGGATAGAGGGGTTATGGAATTTTAAAGTATTATTTGTAGGTGTACCAAAAATTTCATTCTAGGCTTAATCCACAAATCAACTAGTAGTTTATTTTAGCAATGTCTAGCTATGTGCTCTTGATCAATATGTAACAGAAATGCTTTTTTGAGCGCACCTAATGGAGTGAAGCTTATGAAGTCTAGTTTATACTCCAATTTTAAATTCCTCAAGTTAAATGTTTTAGAGCAATTTGAACTTGAGACCTATATTTATTGTTGAATTATTTTCTAATTACAAAAATAAATGGTGGATTTGGTTAACATCATGATATTTAATTCAATTATTTGTACTTGTAGAGAAAATTTCAGATTTTTGAAGTATACTTTATATTTGATGTGAGTTTTCTTTATTTTTTTCACAATAGTTTAGAGTTTCACAAAAAAATCTAAAGATGACTTCCGAAGGCCATTTGTCTCATCTTTGCAAAACAAATATGATCTTTTTAATTTATATAATATTATAGAGTGGGAGAATATGGAGTGAAAGATTATGATGGTCACCTCATCGTCATGGCCCATCATTTTAACACCTCACTACCTAAAAAGAACAAAATATGTCCTCTTTTAAGTGCATTCAGAGATACTCTAGGCGGTGAGGGGTTAAGGTATATTGATAGATGGAGATTTATAATGGGAAGTGTCATGCATATAATATTTTGTCATTTTTAAAAATGGTATTTCATTCCTTAATAAGATTTTTTTAATCTTTTGTCTCTTTTTCTCATTTTGCATATATTAATTTTAGTATATAATTTTGTTAGGGTATGTTTGCACCTAGTGTTTGGTAACTTTTGTTAATAAAAGATAATACTTGTGCACAAAGACAAGAAGGACTATTTTTTGATGGAAATACATTTATTGCATTGGTTTGGTAAAAAGTGAGTCATCACAAGTTATCCAAAGTTTAGATATGCAAAACAACTCCTTGTGCTGTGAGGCTTCTCTTCTTAGCTTATCAACTCTTGAATGATACATACTATTTGCAATGCCTTCAGGTGACTGAGTTGCTTTTGGAGAGAGAGAGAGACAATTGAGCAAACTGAATGCACCACCTCATAAGTTGTAGGAAGGTAAGTGACTAGAACTTCAATCTCTGTTCCATAGGTGGGATTTGTGTGTGTGATTGGGTTTTCAACGGGATCTTTTATGAGTCTTTGTTCAATTGGATGAATTGTGGCGAGACAAGTTTGGTGCCACTTGACTGATTTTCTACCCTCGGGGATCTAGGACCTTGATGATGCCTTCTCAATTTTAATTCTAATTCAAAATCTTTTTTCGATTCCAACTCGGATCCAAGGCAAGCGAGCTAGCGAACTAGGGTTGGGAGCAAGTTGGTTGCTTTTTGGTGCTACACTTAGTAGTGTTGTACAAGTCCTGTACAATTTAGTTAGATTGAGTGGGACTCTAGGGGCTTCTCTTACAGTGATCGAAGCTACAACCAAATGACAAGCAATACAAAATTTTGAATGGGAATGGAAGGTACAAGCCTACACTCTACATATTGGGAGAGTCAAGTGTTGGGAGGACTTACTAAAAATGATGCTATTATTTAATCACCCCTTTTGAGGCACATTAACAAAAATTGGTCCTACAAATTGGAAATCTATGTTATCTGCTATTGGAATTCCTAATTAAGCTTGTTTGTAACTCCCTTCATTAAAATAACAAGACCGCCATCTGTCCAACTTACCACCACTTTTTTCATGTGCCAACTCAATGGCTACCTAGGATCGGCATTCTTGAGATAACACAAGTGTGAATGCCTTCAAAGTTCTCAATGTGCTTGTAAGTCTAGCCCCTAACGCCAAGTGCAAACAAAAAAATATTATACCCTCTATTATTAGGTATAATTAAAACAATTACCTCTTTAACCCCTAAATGTCTAGATTCATCTTTAGAATTGACAATTTGAAAAAAATCATTATAAAGTGTTATTTGGAAGAATATTTTGGAATTGATATAGAAATAAAAGTTGTAGATTTTGATTTGTAGACTCCATTTGTATGGTTAGATTCACTAGTGCTATCCCTAATCTATTTTTATAAATTTTGAAAGAGAAATTCCAAAATTCCTTCAAAATTTGATTACAAGTAGACTATTATCATTTTTTGAGTAAAATTTGTTGGAATGGATTTGAAATGAGGTTCTCTTCACAATGAGGTGATTTTTTGAAATTTTTGTCCTCTTCAAATCTATGACCTCATTTCAGCAAATCCAGATTTGAACTAAAGTCAATGCAATTTGACCACTTGACTATCCACTCAAAAGACAGAGCACTTCTTGCTCAATTAATTAGCCCCACCCCCTCCCTTAAAAAATTAGTAGCCATTGATCATTTTAAAAATAAAATAAAAACACCCCCTTCCCTGCCATTGATCTTGATACAATATGTATACCATATTATACGGATATGAATATGAAAATAGGTACGGATACGGAAATAGATACAGATATGAACAGTATATATGGAAACAGATACAGATACGGAAACGGAAACAGATACTAATACGAACAACATACATGGAAATGGATATGGATACGGATATGAATTATCCCATATCGATTGTGAGAAGATTTCATTTTGAAAAATACAAGAGTGAGCGGGGTACAATTTGTTCTCATTGGGGGTTACTATTTTTTCCCACGAGTGGGGGAGGGGGGGCTTGTGCAATTAAAATTGAATACAATTTTAATTGCCTTAGACATCCCTCCTCACTATCCACTCAAAAGATAGACTACACAATCATACTTGATATACTTGCACATTTGTAATTTTAGAAAAAGATGTACTCTAGTAATACCAAATCCAACCCTTAGGGAGGACAACAACTGGATAAAACTATCTCCACAAATTAGAATAACTTTCATTCAAGTAGTTAGGAGATGAAATTCCAGTTTCAATTTGTTCATTGTCTAGAAAATGGACCTCAGAGCGCTTCGAGGTTAAAACAATGTAAGAATAAAAAATTATAAATTTTTTCTTCATTTTTCATTTTCATTTCTTTTTAGATATAATACTTTCAAAATCAATAATTCATTCCAATTACTCCCAGAATCAAGTAAACAACCTTGGTAAGTTTTCTATCTAAGAGATTCCATTGCAACCATGAAGAAAACAATACAATTTTTTACAAACTTAATCCCTAAATGCCCAAGGCACCAGATTATGGTGTTTCGAAAACTCTGAAGTTAAGTAAAATCCAACCAAATTGCTATTATTCTTAGTTTATATTTTTGGAAAATTCTTTTTGAAGTCTAGTTTTAGGATCAAAAAGCCAATCGTAAAAATGAAGGAATATGATTTTTCTATTCAAGATTTTGTGCAAGGATACCCATTGCAATCTTGACTTCCTGTAGTGTTGAGGGCTCTTGGAAATGAGCCTCAAAGACACTAATCAGATCTTGGAGGAAAAATCACATTAGAAATTCATTTAAAAAAATCATAGAATGGATTTTGAAGAGTTGTAATTTGATTAGGGTTGTGCATGCTAGGCCCTATAACCTCATATTTTTTTAGTGACCTACTTTCTAGAGTTGACACGCAAAAAGAGAATTGAAAATTTTTCATAGTTTTAACACCCTCATGATCAAACATTATAATCTTTCAATCTATAAGTGATATCGTTATGTTTTCTTTTCCCATGTAATCTCTAACATGTCTAGTTTGAATTTGTAGGGTTACAATTCAAAAGAAATTGGTAAAACTTAAGAAAATGTTTGACTTTTTGTTCAATTTAGAGCAAATTTCAAGAAGCTCAAAACAAGCCTTGGGCATTTAGGGGTTAATGACATGCATTGTCATGTGTAGCAAAACCATGATAGGCATAACTCTATGCACCTTGCATACAGTACAGTACAAATCCAAGCATATTCTGGGGCCAACTTCTCTACATCACAGGGTTTTTGATGATACAAAAATACTGAAAGCCATCTACCAATTTGCAGGTCTAAACATTGTGAAGTCATCTTGATGCATGCCTCCCTGTGAATGTTCACTCTGACAATACAAACTTGGGTGTCTTCCTGTAAACCTCACAGCATGAAAGTTTCAACATGACAAACATAGTTTGTCATTGTTTCCAATATAGTAAGACTTCAACAAAGCAGGCATATTACTCCAGGTCATGCTTACAGACAGATGCTTATAGGCCTTCAGCATTTAGGTATAAACCACCAGGGCAATGACTGTCAGATAGAAAACAGGGTTGACTTCCAAAGTGGGTGTTTTCAGCTTCTTTGCAAACAATACAAGCAATTAACAGGTCAAACCCATCGATATAAGCAGCAGGACTAGGAATAAACCAGGAATTGCAGTAACGAGGATCGAGAATATTTCCAACTAATAACCGTACTTTCCATTAATAGCAAGGTGGAATTAAAATGAATAGAATATGTATACATATTTGAGCACTAGGTTTCCTAATACAGTAGCAAATAAAAGAATGAATAGAATGGAAATAATTACATTGGAAATTCATGCTATGGGCATCTACAAAATTGTATGAATCATCTCTCAAAAAACCAGTAGTACTGAATCAAGACCATGCCTCAACTACATACCGGCCCTTGCGCTCAAGATCTCTCAAATACCTTGAAACCGCCTCCTGGGGCCATCCTGTTTCCTTCGCAATCAGAGTCTCAAAAGCTGACAATACATCAGCTGGCATCTTATTGGCAGAGCCTGCGACATAAATAGCTGCTCCAGATTGGATCATTTGCAAAACTTTTTTTCCCTGTATACACAAACCAGTTCATCAGAGAAAGCCCAGACAAGGTCATATAGCCTTCATATAATTAAGTTCACACTTCTATGTGAAGTTTAGCTTCAAGTTTGAGAAGTGAGTGCAATTCCAAGAGTCAGTATACCAGAAGCAACTACCAGTCAGTGCTAGAGCAATACCGACACCAGGAACTAATAAATGATAAAATGAAAATCAATACTACCCCATGTAAAGGACTACAACAGAATCCAAGTATTAAAGCAATATTAAAGGATCTTCACAACGGTCCTACACAGCTATGTTTCTCGGTGATTCTCCAACAAAAGAAAAGCGTGAAAACTGCAAGCCTTGGACAACAAATTCACGCATTCCACTACATATCTGCCCAGCAGTAATTCATTCGAACACTTTTAGCCAATCAAAATAAGACAAGAAACATATAACACCCAGATAAAAAAATCTGCTGAGGGCGGCACCTGCTCAAGAATTTTATGCTGCACGTACACCTTCTCTGGTTGATCCCTAGAAAACGCAACAAAATAATCTCCACCAACTTCCACTGACAAGACATTTTGGCCTTCTGACCATGCTTTCCAATCTGCCCCATATAAGAAGTCCTTGGACTTCATCCGACAGCCAAAGAAGAATAAAACTGGTGAAACCACCTCTCCAGCATTTGAGAGTGCTATTCGCTCTTGAATAAACGAACGGAAGGGAGCACAGCCGGTTCCAGGTCCAACAAGAATCAGTGGCACCGAGGGAGAAGGCAAAGATATAGCTCCCTTGGTAAACCAGACAGGGAGGAACACCTTCCCGTTCCTGGGATCAAGTGAGGCAAGCCACGAAGAACAAAGACCTCTTCGTTTCCTCTTGAATGGAGTCGTCCACTCGACCACAGCTACTGTCAAATGAGCCTGATTTGGGTTTGCCAGAGGGGATGAGGAGATCGAGAATGAGCGCTGCTGAAGTCGAGGTACAGTTTGTACAAGCCATTCAAACGGTAACTGCAAATGACACCACTAGCTTAGATGTGATGGTCACAACTATCTACTCAAAAAGCACGTATCAAGGCACAGCCAGCAGTAGTTTGATTATATTCTATAAGACATTGCTCTACTGATAGAAGGTATAAAGTAATAACTCAAAGAAGAAATACACATGACCGTGCACAACCAATACCTGCAACCAAGGTCATAGCAATGACTGTCCAGAGTTTCCAAACCAACTCACCTGAACAGACGGAAAGTCTTCTAAAACTTCAAGAACCGTCCGCCGTTCTCTTTGATTGTAACGATACAAATCATCACGACCTTCCGGGGTAGCAAAATACTGCAGTCTCTCTTTCTCATGTTCAGCCGTAGCAAAATGACTCATGACTTCAAAAAAATAACGGCGGGGAGAAGCAGAATCAATATCCATGAGAGCCTCCACTATGGTACGTATAGGAACTGCTGTTTTCGTTTGCACCGATTGAACATCCTCGGTTTGTGTGATGGTGCAAACAACACTCTCTGAGGGTTCCACCGTGACAAAAATATCTCCATCAAGGCCGCACCGATTCAAAAATTTATCAACAGAGGATGTGTTTTGGGCCGGCAACAACGTCAAGATATCCCCAGGTACATACCGAGCTCCCTGTGAACCCAATCCCAAAATAATTTCGCAAGCGGTATAAGTTTACCCGAGAAGAAAATATTTTTACACACTGTAAGGAATGAAACTATAAAGTAACCAAACCTAATTGGGACACCTACCTAAATACGATGCTACAAAATTGTGCACAATAGGTACGTATTGATTCTAAGAATGTACATCACCTTAACATCACAGTACAATCTAATTAGAACACCAATTCAAACCAAGATAATGAGTTATTACCGAGCTTCCCAAATCCAGCTCTATGTGCCGAACGTCTTGCTCATGATCCACAGTAGTAATCCGAGAATTCGTCACCATCTTAGCAAACACGGGCATGCTCGGGGGACCATACCCAGTGCTGATACTGTTGTGCTCCCTAGCGCTTCCGAAAGGGTTACCCGCAGCATCTACCATAGCCCGTGCTCTGCCATGTTCAACCCATCTGCCCGAGTCGTAGTTTATTATAAAAACGAAGAGGAAATAATAACATTCGTTGCGTCGTACACACATACCTTATCCTAAACTAAGACTGAACTACTAGTGAATTAAGGCTATTGTGAACAGCGCACTTACGAACAAAAGTTTGGCCAAAAATTCCTCCGGAAAAAGATCACCTACCTAATCAGAGATGCAGTCATGACATGCGTGCTCACCTTTCTACAATATCCGTCCTCAAACTTTCAGATATAGCCGACAGCTTCGCCTCTGGCGCTGAGGGATGATGAAAGGTAACTCGGTACTTAGGAGGGTCCAGTACAGTGATACCTGCATACCATACAAAGATAGACGCCAGCAAACAATAATCAAGCCTTGGGTCCGAAGACCGGCAACCGCAAAAGGAAACACAAACGAAATGAAAAATACCATCCAGCAGATTACGTACTCTCAGGCATCTAGAGAGCCACGTAAAACCCAGGAAAACGCACAAAAAACTCGCATAATTTCAAAAGATAAGCACAATCCAAAAATCAAAACAAGCTGCAAAAAAAAGACCTGTTTCATCAGGTCCTGGGTCTTCAAGGCCAGGTGGGAGAGCAACATGCTGTCGCAAAGCAACCCACAAGGAAGCTAACCAGGGGTCCAACCCTGCCTCAAAACCAGAAGGGTGTTGATCATCCCCCAACCCTCTGGGCACTACCGACACTCCGCCCAAGTCCAACAGCCTCCTATCAAGCTTCTTCCCAGTGATGTTATACTTCTGGTAGCCAGAGTCCCCCAGCCCAAACACGGCAAATAGCGTTGATGCCAACCAGCTATGACCCAGACTCTTGCGAAGCAACGACCTCCAAAATGCTCTCATGGACTCGGGTGGGTCGCCCTGGCCGGTGGTAGACACCACAAAGACCACAAACCGCTCACGAGGTAGGTCGTGAGGGTCATATAGATGCATGGACTCCACCACGGGCTGGAAATGGTGTCGAGCAGCCTCCCGACCCACGCGTTCCGCCACGTCCTGGGCATTTCCCGTTTGGGTGGCGTAGAGAATCAGAATTTTCTGCCGATCCCCCATCTCTGCATTGAAAGGCCCCCACAGGCAGACTATGAGACAGTGAAAAGGTAAAACGTATGCAGACTGTACCCAAGGTTGCATCTAGTGACTGCCCAAAGATAACTTCTCCACTAGTTAAGGAATTCAGCTTGTGAATGCCAGTTCATGGTACACCAAGACCTATCAGCTTAGACTGGAATACTAGTTTGGTTGAAAAATCAAACATAACTACTGCTCGACAACACAACTATAAGGCGTCACTTGATTTTTACAAGGTCTCACCTCCGAACGCCGGTTGCGTTCTGTGTGTAACTAGGCCTTCACAGCCCTCCCGCCCCGCCCCGCCCCGCCCCGCCCACTGACTCTAATGTGTGAAGAAGATGTGCAGAACTTTAAAAAAAATCCGATCAATCAGAAAGTGTGGGATGAATACTCTCCATCACAGAGCAGGGCCTCGCCTTGGTTCTTCTTGATAAAAAATGTACCTGTCGTCAATAAAGCAATTTTAGACCATGTAACAACAAAAAATGTGACCTTATCCATTACCTTTGCATACCATATCCAAGTAACACATTTTTAGGTGCGTTGAAATCCTATTACATACACCAACACGACCGTCAATAAAATTTTGACCAGCATAATAGTAGGAACTACGCTCAATCGCGATTTCGGGAATCCGTACCATAACTCAAGCAGGTCTCTAACTTTTTCCAACACTAATCGACATAAGGCAGGTGCCAAGCTTGACCCCGTCTGCTTCCCTCACGCATCCCCAAATCAGATTCTTTAAGGCACTGCGCTCTGAAAATCGAAAAAACCCGGGTCAATTATGAAAAACCCTAGGGCAAGACATAAATCAAATATTAACGAAATAGCGAAGTCAAACTTTATGACAACGGAACCACGTTAAAACTCCAGGTTGATAAGGTTCATCTCCGGTTCACTCTAATTCGACGCAATAAGCATTGTCTGAGAACCAATCCTCAAAAAACTGCTCACGAACTCGAACACTGATAACACCCTAAAGCAAAGAATAAATCAATCGTCGCAAAATCTCATAAAATCGACAGTAGAAACAGCTGACACAAAAAAACACCAGGTTGAAAAGGTCCAACCTCCGGTTCGCTCTAATTTAATTCAACACAAGAAGCACTGCAAGAGCACGAAACCCTCAAAGAAATTCTCAACGAGCTCACACACTGATTAAAACAGCGCACCTCTACGCACAAGACACACATTTGCAAGAGCGACCAATCTCACAAGCGAAGCCCAAAATTGAGCTCGTCACAGAGACAGAAAAGAGAGAGAGAAAGAGTGAAAGCTATCAACGTCACACAATGCCACACCATTGTCAAACTTTCACAGCTAGCTCCATCGAGTGAAGTTAAAATTACCGGAGCTCTCAGAGGGACTGCCCGTAACTGACGGAGTTTTTCAACTAGCGTCTAAGCTTAATGGCAGGAGCACTCACCAACAGAGCGAATTACACGCACGACATGTGTGATCACGTTGCGACGCACAAGCGACTCACGACGCACACACCGCACTGCGTGTTTCAGGTTTGCCTTGCGAGGTGCGTGCCTGAAGAGACTTTCCTCTGCTGGCACTGATACCCTGTCTCTTACCCTGGCCCTCATACCCTGGCTGGCTATCATACCCTGACCATCATACCTTGTCTCTGGTGCCCTGAATGACATACACTGGTTATTAGATATCGACTCCCATATGATTATGTGGGAGAACCACCCATGACCAGCCAAGCCTTATGGTCAATATATAGGTAATGGGAAATTCAACAGAGAGATGACTGATAAGTAACCATTAGTTTCTTGGTTTTCCACCATCTTCTAGTCATCATTGTTATGACACATGTGTTTTGTTTTGAGAGCCAGATTAGTCTTTGGATGAGCAGTGATGCAAGAATCTATGTATTAGGGTTGGGTGCAAGCCAACTTTTGGCTTCTAAAATTCATAACATTTTGAATTTAAGGAAAAAAATTATGAAAATTTGACCACACCCATCATTTCTATCTCTCTACAGGGCTGAAAATTAGCAATGCCTTCTATTACTCTAGATCATGCACAAAATGCTTCAGTCGATGGTAATGGGTGGTTCTACTATAGTATGGCTTGTTGTACACCTTGGTTCAAACACCTTGATCTGAATAGAATGAAGACCAGGGCTTTTTTTTCATTTTTTATGAAGTGCCAAAATGGCGATATAAAGTGTTATTGTGGTGCTCCAAATTTCAACATTCATTGGCATATTGGATAGAAAATATCACATTAGTACATATCACATGTGTGTAATTAATTTTCATCCACAAACTAGTGATTTCATCCAAGATTTTTTTCTAATTTAAAGTTATTTGGCAAAAAACTTCACAATATTTTTTCAGTTTGTAGCCAAATTATTTTTTCTAGTTCAATCTAACACTAGAAAGCCAAAAAAAAACTTGATGAAGACAATTTCCTTGGGAAATATAAGTTGATATATGCACTTGCACTTGTAATTAAGAATTCTATCTAAATATGTCAATTTTTTTAAATTATTATCAAACATGCTCTTCAATTTGAAATATAGAATATTATTTTTTTAACATTTTAACTTGCAATAGAAAAGTCCACCATCAATGATAATTGTATTTTACAATTATGGATCATTTCAATTCATTGGCTATGTGTATTTTCCGCTATAATTCTATCACTCAATATTCTTTCAATCTATTCAAAATTAATAATATTATAGAGCAATTTAGTCTATTATTACTTAATTTATAGTTTTAATTATAAATAAAAATTTATCAAAGGAATTATTGACCTTATATTTTCTATGAATACTATAATAAGGTGTCATAATTATTTAAATTATACTTTTGTGCAAAGTCTAGTATCCAAAAATAGATGATATAAAAGTTATACAATTTGTATACCAAAGATTCAATTGCTATGGATGATAGAAGGGATATACCATAGCTCCCCGAATCCTCAAGTTAGGTAAGTTTTCTTCAAACTTTTGTGAATTTCTCCCTTAACCCCTAAAGGATCAAATGGTGTTTTTTGGCAACATAGCAATTTCGGGCAGCTCACTACGAATGAAATTTTTATTTTTTTTCTTTGAAATTTTTACACAACATGTGACCAAGGAGTAGCTTTAAGACCCAGAAATTTTCATAACTTTTGAATACATGGTTAAAAAGTTATTGTATGGTATGTTGTTTTCATTGCTTGGCGGGCAGCCCAGATAGCAAAATAAAATTCTTTATAAATCATTTTAAAAAAAAATAAAAATTCGAAATTTATTTTTCTGATTTATATATATGGAAAGATTTTAATCATTCCATTTTGATTTATGAGATGAAAGTTATGAAGAGTTTTAGTTGTGGGTGGTTTGCGGGTAGTAATGGAATCTCTACTCTAAAATAAACTTTGAAGACCTTTATTAAACTCAATTTTTAATATTTATGGAAAAAAATATAAAGGTGAGGTGCAGATTTTTTATTACAACAATTTCATCATTGGGATTGGCATTTTTCAATTTCATAAATAAATTATTAACAATTTAGTATTTTGAATCCTTCTCTACTTTCAACTTACTATTTGTTTCCTATATGTTGTACAATTCCAAATGATCTAAAAATTTTCAAGCATGTATCCAATATGACTTGGAGAATGAATCCAAAGAGTTACAACCATTTTGGACATTTTTTCATAATGATTTGACCTTGTGAAGTGCATCTGCCCGGATTTTTGCAGGGCCAAAAAATGGCTTTTTGTCACTTCAAATGCTAATATCTTGCAATCCAAAAGGTGTAAATTTCTGAAAAATTTTCCACATCTTCCCAAACCAACTTGCTACAAAATCCTACGGTTGCATTTGTCCAAAAATGTATTTTTTCTAAAATTTGGTACTTGTACTAGAGATGATAGTTTTGGAGCGTTTTTGGTGAAAACCTTTAGGGGTTAACCCAAAGCACTCCAAAGTCCATTTTAGGGACGATAAATAAATTGAAACTCAAGTTTCATTCTCCTAATTGCTTGCATAAAAGTTATTATAATTTGTGAAGATACTTTATTAAGTTTTTGTCCTATCTAGGGTTTGGGTTTGATGTTACTAGAGAACTTATTTTTTTTAAATTACAAATGCGGAAGTATATCAAGAAGTTGACCAAGCCAAAATTGCATTGAGTCTAGTTCAAAACTAGATTTGCCATAATGAGGTCATAGATTTTAAGAACACAAAAATTTCAAAAAATCACTATGTGAAGAGAACCTCATTTCAAATCCAATCCAACAACTATAACTCAAAAAATGATAATATTTTTCTTGTAATTGAATTCAGAAGGAATTTTGAAATTTCCCTTTCAAAATTTATAAAAAAAAGTATTGGTGATAACATTGGTGAATCTTATTGTATAGATGGAATCTACAACTCAAAAATTATACAAATTTTATTTGTGTGTCAATTCCAAAATATTCTTCCAAATTGCACTCTAAGATGATTTTTCTCAAATCGTCAATTTTGGAAAAGACTCTTGACGTTTAGAGGATAATCCCAAATTGACTAATTCCCGTAATTCTCGATAATTCCCAAACCCTAAACCCTAAACCCCTGACCATATTACCTGCCGTGTGAGCACTTGGCGGTGGAAGCTCCGTGGTCAGGCTATGGCGGAGGAGGAGAATCATTGCGCAGCAACGGCTAATGTGGACACTCACGTCCCCAAGCAATCCCTCTCTGATGCGTGTCCCTAAGCTCGATGCGCACATGATTTGTTGTAGTTTTCAATCTGAATGCCGGCGTATCGGATCTCCCTCTTTGCCGCTGGTTGTGGCTGCTTCTCGACGACGTCCCACCCTTCATGCCAATGCCGAGCATTGTCTGCTAGGAGAATGCAAGGGTGTGTGCGGTCCGGGTGAGACGTGGTCTTCGTGAGCCTGATGATGTTTCGCAAAGATATTTGAGGTTGCGGGGTTGTGTGGCTGCGCGTCGAAGCGCGAGGAATGGAGTGCTGTGGGGCTTCGCTCCCGACGTAAGGCCTGCAGTTGTCCCTTCCTTGTGCTCCGCCATAGGTGTCACTTCTCGCAACTAATGACAAGTTCGTTCGCTCGATGAAGGCTCACTGTTCACTTTCTTTTCTGTATTATTGTCGTAGTCGAAGTGTAGTGAGTTTGATTAGATGTTATTTTAGGGTTTAGGGTTTTGTCGAATAGTTTGATTAGAAGTTATTTTAGGTTTTGTTCAGGATATATGACTTTTTTGATGGGAGTAGATCGTAGTACATGATGGGGTTTAGGGTTTTGTCGAAGCGTCTGGCGCAATCGTATTGAATATACTTCACGATTGTTGGTATCTGTGGTCATATACTTGGAATGCAGATACTGTATGATTCGTAGAAGTGTAAGTGACACATTCAATGGAGCTGGTGTTATTTCTTTCTTCTGCTTTCGCTCAGCCAGAACACGCTTCCACAGGGTAGTACTGTGGTGGTGTGTTTAATAGACTCCCTTTAGCAAACCAGTTAATTAGTCCTCACACTCGTATTACGATACAAAGGAGAAACTTGGGACCCTCAACTATTGTATTTAAATCTTGTGTCGCAGGAATCTGCATGTTTCATATCACTTCAACCTTCGGATAGAAAAATCTATCTTTCTGGTTTGTGTGAATGCTATTTAGAACCTGAACCATTGTTTTTCAGCATGCTGACAACATAAGTCTTCAAACTAATGTCCGTAACAAACAGTTTGGTCATTAGAACGAATGCCTTGGCATTTAAGACAGCACTTGGCGCATCCGTCTTGGGATGAGATAAGTGTGCAGAGGCTGGGAATCCTGTTCATGTAAATTCACTGATCTATAGGTTGCTTTCAAAACACGAATGCTGCTGAAGTGTTACATCACACGGATCCCGTCTCTTTGTGAACTCAATTTACACATAGAACAGTTCTGTAAGCATTTGTGATATATAGTACAGTCCTGTATACCAAGAGTTTGTTAGTACGTATCTTTCTTCAAAACTTGACCCATGTAATAATAAACACTGAATAAACACCGGTAAGCATTACTCTAATAGTGGGCTGTTATGGCGACCCTCTTCTTCAAACCATCCTTATAAGAAGCTCTGAAATGGACAATAAGTTCTAAAATGGTGTGTGATGGCCATTGAATGGATTGTTGAATTTGGAGCCACAGTGGGTCCAATTTGAATCATATGGACACTAGATAGGTGTCCATTGAGTTTTTCAAAATGATCTCTCGTATGGATGCTAATGAATCTTGGGTTCATTTAACCTCCTAAATGCTTGAGACACCAAATTTTGGTGTTGCCAATACTTTGAAGTTAAATGAAACCTAACCAATTTACTATTTTTAATGGTTTGTATTCTTCAATAATTCTTTTTGAAGTCCAATCTTAACATCAAAAATCCAATTTTGAAAGTGATTGATTATGATTTTTCTATTCAAGGTTTTGTGACTAGGTGTCAATTGCAATCTTGACTTTTTGTAGTGTTGAGGGCTCTTAGAAATGAGCCTCAAATACACTAGATCTTGGAGAAAATATCACATTAGAAATTCATTTAAAGAAATTGTAGAATAGATTTTGAAAAGCCTTAAATTGTTTGGGGTTATGCATGTTAGGTCTTCTAACCTCTTATTTTTTTGGTGAACAACTTTTTGGATTTGACATAAAAAGAGGCCTCGAGACATGACATAAAGGCCAACCAACCTTTAAAGGGGCACTTTCGTGAGCACACTACCTTATTAGACATAGACTCTTGTCACTAACTCTTGTCTCATCAAAAAATTAGCTTGCAATGCATTATTCCTTCCCTTCAATGCCCATGTTATTGTACATACCACAAAGTTGTTAGATTCTTGAGCTTTGTTTGAAATCCATGGACTATTGGTATAATTTGTATATGGTATTATATAAAAATTCAATTGTTTAGAAGTACACATATCATAGGGAAGTATGAAAATTTGTGCAATCATTAGATGGTGTGTCTAAAAGATCATAATATTTGAATGAAATGTTCATCAAAAGTGAAAGAACAAAGATTCTTTTCAATGCTTTCATTCAATGAGTATCAAGTATGAAGTAACTTTACATGCATATGATATTGAAAAAATAACACAATATACATGTGCTTGTTGTTCTTGAGAATTTTCAATGATTTTTAGAAGTTGTGCTTATTTATCTAAAGCATATATTGATTTGCAAAAAATTATACAACAAACAACAAACAAACACTTACAAGTAGTTAAGGGCCTTAAAAAGAGTATGACAGATGGAAGACATTTTAAAACAATATATTACTAAAATTGTGCTTTGGAATACCACAATGTACTAAAAATTTTATAGTTATAAACTTCTGCGGTGTGCCTTCATTTTGCAATCATCTCTTGTGATAAAACTTAATCATTTGTCTTGACCTTACCTTCTTCATTGTTGAAAAGTCAACTAGATAAATTCCTATCTTATGACCACATTCCTTTTACTTTGTTGGTTAATTTTCTTCCCATAACAACAAATGCATGTAAGGCAAGTTCCTCTATACAATCATATGTATTGAAAGTTTTGTAAGTCCAAATCATGATTTGATTTTTGCAAAGTATATAGAGAGAGAGTGCCCAAATCTAAAATCATAGTAAGTTGAGGATTGAGTTCCTTTTGGATTTTATGAAAACTTAATTTCCAAGCTTCATTAAAGGTTAAAAGTTTTCAATAAATTCTAAAAAAAATGTAACATTTCAATGTTAATCAAACTTTGACTCTAATGCAATGTAGCAATGTGTTGTGAGAAATCAACATCATAAATTGACTTGCAACAATTTATGATGTTATCCCAAATTCACCTTTTGATGTGAAGGGATATGACATGTGGTCAGAAGTGATGAATGTCTACTATTAATGTCCCCTTTTAAAAATTCTCCAAGGCCTCGATCCTGTTGTATTGGGCAATAATCCTTTCAAAACCAAAGTCCTACATCCTACTTGCAATATTTTTGCAAAGTACATTTGGTATGCAAAATAAGGATGCTCCAAATTAAAAGATGGCTTATCAAAGAATATTGTTTGGTCTCATGTCCTTATTCTATGACAAGACATTGTCCCAATTAGAGTTATTAGGTAGTTCATTGTGATTGACATAAAGTATCTATCTACATCCAAAATTAGACACTTATATAATTCAAAATGGCTTCAAGTTTTCAATAACAACTAGTGAGAGATGGCACCATCCTACTAAAGCTCCATAAGAAAGACTAAGAGAACTACACATACATTCACAAGCAACCTTAACTCCATCTACCTTATCATCAATCACATGAAAAAATTTACCTCATAAATTTATCACCTTAATAAAAATATATTGACATCAATTGTATAAATGTTAAAAACATTAGACAAGTGCTCTTACTAATGATATACAAAGTTCGAGCACACTCCATTACAAGGTAATGAAATAGTAAATGCACTTGGAAATAATAAAGAATACAAACTACTTGAAGCCGACTACAAACACACACACTCCACACCATGTTCTTTATATTGGGACAATTGGCCCTTGGGGAAAAAACAAACCATATGAAGGACCTATCAAATTTCTGTAAGCATACCTTAAAAAGAAAGAAGTTGAAGAAAATACAATACTCACACTTCAATTTACCAAAACAAATTTTGAGACAACAATAATATATCTAAAGCTCAAATCACACCTCTTTACAAATTCAGATATGGCCAATACATGGGTCAAGCACAAAATCACTTATTGGCTAGCGAAATATCCAAACACCGTAAGCCTACTTTGCAATCTACACCAAACAAACTCATAGATACATGCACTACTACAATGTACTAAACCAAAAACTAAAGCACTTTGTATCCAAAAGACATAATAAAGTCATGTAAAAAATACAAAAACTATTAACCTTACAAATAGACTCTAAATGCCTCACTCTAATGAATGCATTTGATGACCACTTCCCATAACACATAGTACCCCCATGGCATTATCCATGTCAAAGCCTTGGCCTAGACAATTGCAACTATTTATCTAAACTTTGTCCAAATCTACTATGTGTACAAACTCTACCACACAAGAGTGCACCTCCAAAGAACCCATTCAAAAACCATACCACACATTTTATAAAATTCATATTGCAACGATAGATGCTCCCCTAAATCAATTAACCTAAAAATCCACAAATACTAGAATCTAATACAAAATACAATAAACTATGGCCTGAAAAGTTGAACCACGTATAATTCTTACAATTGGTGCTAGGGGCACTACACATGTTCCATCCATTTAAACATTGCATAAAAATTTTAAACTGAATGATTCAGTTATTAAACACAAATTTAATAACATTAATAACATTGCAATCAAATATTCAACAAACATACTCATCCACAAGAGAAAACTTGAGAATAACCAACCTCCACCAAGGTGTTATTGAAACAATACTACCGTAAAATGAACATTTCAGTCAGTATTCAAAGAGATCAACACTTTAGATATTGCTACGCCCTACTTCATAGAATCAATATAACTTGATATTTACATTTGATAATTGCAACTTGATAATTAGAAGTTCAATAATGAACTTATCATCTTGAATCTATATTGCATAGTGATGGGGTTCAGTATAGAATTCAGATCCTACTCCATATGACTGTACTGGTTAGTATATTGTTTCAATATAGAACCCAATACCTGCGACTTTTCCAGAGAACAAGAGAAAAGGATGCAGCTCAAATAATCAATTAACAAAATGCTGCTACTTCTTCACAATGTCTTCATAGAGGTCGTAGCAAGAGTATACGTGGGCCATACCCAAGGGTCTTTTGCCATGAGGTCTGTCATGTGTAGGAGATTCAGACCTGGACCTCGACCTGGAAGGCCGGGTCTCTTTCCTCTTGGTTTCAGCTCTCTCCATTCGAAAAACGAAAGCTTCCACAAAGAATGCAACCACAACATTGAGCGTGAATGCAACTGCAACAGCCCAGAAGGTGATAAAGAACACACGAGACCAGGGAGATCCTGTGGTGATAGCGTACGCGTCCATGATGACATACCTAGAGGAAGACAACTTGCCAAGTTAGAAACCAAGTGAGTATAAACAGAGTCAGTCTCATTTAAAGATTAAAGATTCAAGGTAAGATTTTTTAAACTCAATAATTATAAATGTTATTTTCTCTTTTGGTGTTGAGAGTGATGTTCAGTGTTACTAGGGGATCTTAGGAATGAAATTAAGTACTCTTCTTTACTAGATTCAGCTCAGTTCGCTAACTTAACATCAAGAGTGAACAGAAAACACATCTGAAGAATATTCATAAACATTCCAACAATGCATTCTAAAAATTTGAGAAAATCCAAAAGATACGTGGTATTATGTTTAACATGGAAATACTCCTTGTACTCAGGTGCTTCCAATATTAACATAGAGGTGCGTTTTCCGGGTGCCTTACCAGTTGTTTACAACGCACAAGTTGAAGGAGGTCACCATGGCGGATGCGTAGTCGTTGTAGTTGAATGCAAACAGCCGGCCACTAGCGTATTCTGTGTCTTCCAGGAGTCGGTTGCCCAAGTAGACTTGGCCTCCGAATAAGTGCACTCCCAGGAGAGAGAAGAGTGTGCACACGGTGAACTGAAGGGCAAAAATTGGAGCTGTTGCTGGAATCAAGTGGATGACTGTCTGTACCATGAGATGCCAGTGTGAGACGAATGCTACGAAACAACAAATCCGAAGGCCTCGTACAAGGAACAGGGTGGACACCCTGCAAACGCATAGACATTGGTTATTTGAAGCCAGTTCATGAGCAAAGCCAGGAACCCTTTTCTGAGAACAATTTCAGCAGCAGAACCCAATTTTTCTGAGGAGCGTATGTGGCACACCCTCAGTTGCTTTGTACTTAAACGAATATAGCTTGTAGCACGCTAGTTCGCATAGTTGTTATCTTTGTCATTGTCTATTCTATCAGTGTCAATGAAATTTTTGTTTTCGGTGAATCTGGTCCCAATTTCTAAGATTTCCATGCACTAATATATGCATTATTTAAATATTGTAAAAAATAGTTTCCAGTTGTTGAAGTTTGAAGTAATAGGGTCCCAATCATGAGCCTAAACTACCCTTGATCCATGAGTATTGCATTTATAATCCATCTCAAGGTAGAAATTAAAAGTATCTCATTTCTTACAAGTCACATTTAGATGCCAATTGCATTGAAAATGAGTGGCTTCCTCATCCCATGCAAAAGAATTCATCGCAAAGAGGTTCCCTACCTTTCCTTTGTCATCAAGAGAGATGGAGTAAGGAGGATTGAAAAGTAGAGAAAGGGAGCCTTGCATCAACATCTAAGGTAACCACGCCTTATAAGGTTTATTGACTTAATTGCGACACATATAAGAGCCTTATATTTTTGATTAAAAATATTGGTGCAATCATATTTTAAGTCACAATAGGTACTCCTTCCTTACTTGAGATTTGCAGAGTTGAGAACTTACCAGTGCTGCTCAGCCAGGTTAAAGAAGACTGCAGTTTGAACGATTGCCGTTAAGCATGTCAAGAGAAAGTCAAATTGATTTAAAGATATGCCCCAATACCTCGTCCATCCATGTACACTTAGTTTGATCAACACGTCCACCACAAACGTCCACCCTGGAACCCACAAGAGAAATCAGTTTTGCATGTTCCAATAGCGCCCTGTTCATTCCGAGACAGATTTCACCCAACACTTACCCTCAGCGAATACAAGAGAAAATTCCCTCCCCACTGATTATCAGTTTTTTTTAAAGTTGTTCCGATTAGTTGATGGATCAATTCGCAAAAGACACTATTTTAATGTCGTTTAAGTGCTCTTAAAATAGTTTTTGACTTTGTTTACAAGCTAAAAGTTTGATAAGACTCTAAAAAGACACTAAAACAAATATGAAACAGAACTAAAATAGTCGCATTTCAATTGTAACCGATCAACTAATTGAACAATTAATAATCATTAGGGAGGGATTTTTGTAATGCAAAGATTGATCCACAACAAGTGGGTGACATATCTGACTAATGAAATACTAGTAGGATAGTATCTCAGTACCCAACACAATCTCGGGAATTGCCAACTTGCTCTTGATGGAGGTCACCTGGAACACATACAGAAAAAAGATCAGGGCATACAAAGTTTCTTGAAAGGTCTCAAGAGTAATTACACTGCTAAAACCATCTTTTTAACCCCTGAGAGCCTAAATGGCAAAGGTAGTTGAATATCTATAGGAGTTGAAATGAGTCATTTAGCTAAGGAAGCTTCAAGGTAGGTAGCAACTATACTAGTTGGAAGTATAAATCATGCCCTATATTTTGGAACAAGAATTACACGTCTTGGAAGGTACTATAATTGAGTCTGAGCTTTCAAAGTAAGTTTCTATCTTCAGTTCGCGCACTAAAGGATTAAATACTAAGAAACTCAATTCTGAAATAGAGTTCCCGAAAAATAGTCAATTGATAGTACCTATCAAGTCACGAAAGGGGGAAGTAGGCAGTATCAAACAATATTTTCCCAAAACCTTCTTCTAAATTTCAGTTACCTCGCACATTTCCAAACTTTTCTCATCATTACCCTTGAAGTGCCATTTCTCCGTTGTAAGTATCAATCAAGTATCAGTTAAGTTCCAGTTTGGTGTCACCAATCTGATACAGTAGAGCGGCATTCTACCTACGTGTTGCTCTAAAAGGCAAAAGTTATGAAGTGAATGTAGTACTTAAGACTTATAACCATACTTGTTCATAGCAAATGATAAAATGCCAGAATTACGTAATTTTCCTAGTTCAGAATTACGTTTCGCTGGAGCACAAAGAAAAACATGAAGTGTTGGTGGCAAGAGGCACCGGTGTACCTCACTCTCACATACTGCAACCACTACCGCAGCCAGAGTCACAGACCACATTATCAGGTCATAGATTGGTTCCGAAAAGATCTTCAATTCAGTGATGACATGGAGAATCTCTCCAGCATTGTTTCGTGGGGTGCGGTGCTTGCGACGCTGCCGATCAATCTCCACGGCAACCACATCACACAGCCCCTCAAACTCATCATGCCATATCCTGAAGTCGCCTCGTTTGTCAAGAGCTAGAAACACTTCATGGGTGCGACTGCTGAAATCAGGGATCAGACTGCAACAGAGCATTGCCACAAATGAACTTCTGTACAAAGGTTTTACCAAGATATATGCTCGGGCCCAAACTTTGAGTTGGAACAACATAAAATTCTTGCTTAGTGTACAAGTACACCACTTCATATTTTCGTATTGGAAGTACAACAAAGAGCATGAAACTACAATAACTTAATAACAAGACCCAAAGTGACATAACATTCTTGAGTAGTGTACCCATTCTAACGTAGCACTAGAGACCACCAAATCACTGAATTCTTGTGAGAACTACAATCACTTACTAATAAGACCCTAAGTGTCATCACAGTCTTGAGTAATATTGGGCTTGCACCCTCTCTACCATAGCGCCAAGGACCAACAAATCACAAAATAAAGTAAGAATTGCAATAATTTACTAAAAAAACCTGAAGTCATTGATAAACCTGGTTCGTGTTCCAAGACCTTGCAACTTTAGAACCATGATGACTCATCAGACCTTGACTTTGCTTTCAAATGTTGAGCTCAACACATGAGTGAAAGTGCATTACAGAAAGTTAATGTTAGAGGACCACTGAATCTTGGATTATATGATCCTCCCTTGAATAGTAGGTATGAGGAGCTGAACGTCATGTAATGTAATGAACCTCAGCAAAAATCTTGATTTACAGAAAAGACAAATCAAATGTAAATTAAGACCATTAAAGTATAGAGCTTAAAAATAACTGTGAAACAAACCTGTAACTACTCATAGCATGTAAGAGGCCAGTCATTGTGGCACCGTCAATCCAGTTCTGTTGCCGTGTGTCCAACATGGTAAAGGCTGCTCTCAGGCATTGTTGGCGTGCTGTAGTGCGCTTCTCTACCTCATTTGCCATCTTCATCATCATCACAAACAGTATCACTCCCTCAACGAAGTACCGAAAGAAAGAAAAAGAAAATTGAAAAAAGAAACATAACTTACATTGCAGGAAAGACAGAAGGTAGAGGGTACTAGATCTGATCCCCTCTCTTATACTATCCCTTGTTATCAACAACTCACCTATCCATACAGTTGGTTGGCCTTACTTGCAATCAGTGTGAGCATGACTAGGCTAAATGTCCATGATCACTAATCTTCTGAGTGGAAAAGGGGTCGTCTACTGCATAAAAAATTCACACACACTGATAAAATTTTGATATCAACAGATTTGGCTCTTGTACCAAAAAATCTCTCCACAGCTCAATACATCTCCCCCAAATCACACTTGTACATATGTTATAATGCTTACAGTAGTATCCTCTAACAAATCCAAGCGACTTGCAACCAATTTTACCATACCTGAGCCTTGTAGTTGCTGTAGATAACAGTAAAGACGAGATTCATGAGAAAAAATAAGCCAACCACCAGGTAAGTGAAGAAGAAAAAGACTGCCCGACGGTCTGCAGTGTAGGCGTCAGCCCAGACGTTTGGATTGTTGGCCGTCGTAAGTAGTACAAATAAATTGAGTAAAGAAGTCCGGTAGTCTTGATATTCAGAGATGGTATCTCGAAATATTAAGGTCGCCATATAAGCTGAGAGTAGGACAAACAACCCCAACAGTACCTGGAATGTAGGAATGTACAGGCATGTCTTCACTTCATTACTCAATAAATAGGAGCAAGAATTGTGTAACGTAGAAACTACAAGGAATGACTTCACTAATTTATCCAATTTGTTGTTATTTAAATTAGTGCAGGTTGAACTATTACTGTATTGCACTAACTTCCAAAAATATAAAAAGGGTAGTTGACACTAATTTTTTAAATTTTAGTGCCTTCTCTAATAAGATAAATCAGTGAAGTAGCTTTACAGCTCGAAGATCAAGGTGTAGTGGCAGAGAACGTACAGCAATATCAGCAAAAGTGTGTGCAATGCGAATTGTCATGCGACAGCATACTCGTAAAGCCCTGCCAGAAACGAAAGTACACACGTTGCATTGAGTGCAACAGAATCAAAAACCGTACACAACAAAGAAGTTGCAACTATCAACTGAGCCAGACTGTTCAAATAATATTTGAACATATCTTGACACAAAGCACTAGCAAAATCCACCCCCAAAGATATTCTAGAGAATCTAACCATATTACAATTGATAGGGTTCACGTTAGAAACTGCAATAAAAGGCTGCAATTGGCCAGGTTTAATGTGGCTACGCTTTCTAGATTTCTCTTGGCAGGGGAGAGTTTTCTAAGAGCGAATCATACTGAAGAAAATCTTTTGAAGCTACAGTTGCTTCCGCATATTGAAGGGAATGTGAAGAAATGACAATGATGGATTGATCATGCTATACATAAGAGAATCAGATCAAAATAATACCTCGTGAAGACGACTGGTACAAGTACACGTAAGTACATGGACAGTTGAAAGGCTTCTACCACTCCTGCAGCGGCGGCGGCTGCACTGATGATCAACGCAGTTAACAATACCACCTGATAGAGTATAAATGGTAGTAAAATATCAACGGATTCTGAAATACGCAGAACAAAATTCCTCATCATACCACAGATTCAAAAATGAAAAGCTTGAGCTGGACCAGCAAACTATGCAAGTCGATTTCACATTCTTAGAAATTTACCCAAAAATTCTTCTGCTACACAGAACACAAACAAGTGAAGAGGAACAGTTTCCTTCAAGGATGAGGCGAAAAAACAATCAATAGGAACACACCTTGATGACTGCTGAACCATATTTCCAGTAACTTGAACCGATGTAGTAATATTGCAACGCGACTGAAAAAGTAAGCATTACTAGACACACACTCTGCAAAGACAACCGGAACTTGTCAAATCAATTAGTGTTAACAACGTCAGGTTGCAGCTCCAACGCAAACGTATTTGACAATCGAATCCAGCTGAAACCAAGAGCTTGTCAACCAAAAGTTTGGAAAAAATGAAAATCGTACTTGGAAGTTGGATTCTCAAGCAAAGTGTAAGTGTGCACTTGCGTGTGCATGAGATACCACTGGTACAACAAACAATTTATAATGGTCAACATGAAGTCTAATTTATACCTCAACTAGCAGTGACTGCCATCTTTCTATATAGGGGAGGCCGCTAAGTTGGAACGTGATCGGGTCTCCACAAGGATAAGGTAGTTGTCCCTGACACCATACTGGAATCTGAAAAGTTCCAAGAGAAATTGAGGGCAAGAATCAGTTCACATCCAATGAGTCAGAAGGAATTTGGTCCTAGAACACAAATCAAGATGGAATGACAAAACCAGTTGCTAAATTTAGATTATTCATTGATTGTCTGACTGAAGGGGGGTGTTGCGTGAAGGAGACAAAACAAATGCCCTTTAAGTAGCCTACCGTATTCATAGAGAGCTTACAATCATTAATGGCCAAGCAATAACGGAATGAGTTACAAATTACACAAAATTAGGGTACATGTCTTCACAAACAATTTCTTCTTCATTGAGATCTTAGGTTTCAAACAAAAGCTTCAGAAGAACTTCTCCACTCTGCAAGCATACCAAAATCTAGCGTGTAATCAGACTCCAAAACATCAATATAGGAACAGATCGTCCATTACCTCAAAAAAGGGCAAAGCCACTAGAACAAGTATGCAGATTGCTCTTGGAGTGTAAAGTCTATGGTACAGAAGGAACGCTCGCTTGGCGCTCTGAAAATTCTTATGGCGAGTCACTTCCAGAGGCATCCGACGCCCCTGCATTGCCTAAGGGAAAAATAAAATAAAATAAAATAAAATTCCAGCAATTACATTTTAGAGTAGTACACAATTTGCACCCCTACCCACTGTAGCACAAAAAGAATCCAGAGCAATATATCACTGATGCAAATTAATTCATTTCCAGGCATTCTAAGAAGAATTCATGTGCAGACATGCCAACCAAGGACTGAATGAAAACGAAAAAAAAAGTTAATGTGAGCCACACCCGTCATTGCAAACATACCATGAGTTGAAAATTGTACACACAAAAAGAATCAAAACTATTTTTCTTGGCTCACTGTTCATTGATTCCAGGAGTATTAGGTCATTTTCAAAATCCTCAATTTCAAAGCCAAAGATTTATTCCACACACTTGAGGATTCAATTACCTGCTCAACAAGTGCAGCAGCCACAAGCACGGGCGAAGGTGGCAAAAAATCATTCCGCTCACCAACAACACTTCCTTCTTCAGACTCAATAAAGATGTCGGAAGCACTAAGAAACGGGTGATGAAGGTCACTCTCATCAAGGCTCATGACCTTGCCCTTCATTCTCCCGTCCCCATTCATCTTGGATACAATTCCACTACCCTATTGAAACTTCAATTGCATCTCCATGTATTTCTGATTCACAAAATTGGGCAGTTGCGAGAACTTGGAACTCCCGGAGCTGCAATCCAATTCTTTCAGCTCAATAACAGGGGAACAAAAATAAATAAAACCACACCAACACTCAAATCCATTAGAGACACTTAAATTCCAAAGCTCAATGCACAGTGGTGTACACTCCCTTAATCAATATAAACCGATTCCTTCCAGAGCATCCATTCACGAAACTTTGAAATTCAAAATATTCACAAATGATATCCAAAGTACGCATTCGTTGGTGAATTGAATTTTTAAATCATCAATAAACATATGGCCAGTGAAATAATCTGAACTATTAAAGTGCTGAAAACGCAGAAGGAAGTTGAACAATGCCAACCTTAATAGAGTGCAAAGATTGTGTAATTTAGCTTGCAGCTTGAAAATCGAAGTTCTCATTACCGGTGAAGGCTTCAGTCGGCGAGGCGGGGAGAGACAAAATCCAGTTGACCTCATGCTGGGAATTGGGGGCTTTCCACACATTGAAAACGAAAGCTGCCAGTTGCGTGGCGATGGCGGACTCTTCAAGTGAAATGAACAGCAGCGAGTGCTACAGTGGCTGCGGAACACGCAGTACACATGGAGCCGAACCCTGGGGAAGTGGAGTCCAGGTACACCGTACATCCACGGACAGAAATGTTCCGTCATAAACTGAACGTCTGGTCAAAAGGATGAAAGCGATCCATCCAAGTGCAGAAACGATAATTACTGTAGCCCACACTGTCGCACTCCAGGACTGAGGAAGGGTGAGACAAAAGAAGACGAAGGAGTTCCAGGGATGAGCTCAAGAAATCGTGGGCTCTAGCGCAAGTGAAAACTCAGACAGATACCTTCGATGCTTGGAGCTTCAAATTTTTAGTTCTCGAGAACTAGCTGCTGAATGTAGGAGAGTCATCCTTTTACCACGCAATGCGAATCGTTTGCTGGAACGTGAACGGGCTGTACGTCACCCTCAAGGACGCAGCTGCTCGTTATACCTCCGCTTCGCATTACTTCTCCAACACACTCAATGCCGACATTGTGTGCTTTCAGGTAGAAAAAAAATCAATCAATTGGCTCGTTCGGGGTTTTGGTTGGTACCTTAAACCCTCTGTTTTGCTATCAAGGGTATGCTTTGTATGTGTGGGTGTGCTCGTGCGTGTGCAAATGCAATCTGAAATGTCACACGCCCTTACTCCACTCTATTTAGTGTGAGTGTTTGGCATTTTATATATTTTAGGTGACCGCATCTGAATGGGACATTTTAAGCGCTATGATATGCAGTGTTTAATGTTAGACGGACCAAGTTTTTCTTGTTTCTTGTTCGGAATTGCAGGGGGATTCCAATGCACCAAAGTATGGCTTAGTTGTATGTTGTATGCAGAAGTTACGAGGGTTGGAATTGTTATTAGTAGATGACCTAAAATTGACATGAGCTCTGATGTTAAGGTGGTGGTTACTCCTGAGATTAATATCGAGTGCAAGATTTAAGGGTGTCGCATTTTAAGTACGTTTCACAATTAGGGAATTCAGCTTAGGTGTTTTGCAAATGCACAAATTTTAGTAACATATGAACATGTGCTTTAACATGATCTCTTATTTATGTTTCATTTGAGAGTAGCCAATTTTTCCTCGCTCCGTGAGTTTTGCAGGAGGCCAAGATTCAAGAGGAGAGATTGGAGAAATGGATGGCATGTGTGGAGGGCTACGATTCGCATTGGGCCTTCAGCCAAGAGAAGAAAGGTTACAGTGGTGAGCCAAGGCCTTCACGCTTACCCATCTATGTAGTTGGCTCATTCGTTTTTGAAACCCTAAACCCTAAACCCTGCAAAGACTTTTACAATATAGGGAATTAATCTTTCTTTGACCCCTCATTAGGAAAGATATCGAGGGCTTGTATGTTCTATAGAGGAGTTGAAGGAGGAAACACAACATAGTGCAAAGTTTCTTCTTCTAGGCCCGATGATTTGAAGACCCCAGCAATGAAGATACCAAATCCTGGCTTCAAGATGCTGTTGAAGAGCTTCATAAATCATAAACCTTACGAAATGGAGAGGCTGCTAGGTTATGCTTGCCGCTCCACTTAGGGTTTAATTAAAAGGGGGCCCGTAGGGGTTGATCTCATTGACCTTTGATATTTATGAATGCATCACTAGGGTCCTCTATACTTTAGGTAGGACTTTGTTGCCTTCCATACCCTATAGAGCGCCGGGTGTGCACGGTGCATCCTCTTTACTACTCTTGTCCCACTCTCTTTGTCACGACCGTTTCTGATGTCTGTTTGCTGATAAGGGACAATTGTAAAGTTTCTGACACAGCAGTGGTCGCAGGAGTGGTGACATATGTGAAAGGAGAATTGACACCACTAGATGCAAAGGCAGATTGGCTAGGAGACAGCACCAGTTCCTCATCGGAGGACTTGTGCAATGAAGGACGACTTATGTGCACAGACCACGGGAGCTTCGTGCTTTTGAATGTGTATGTTCCCAATGCGGGTGGCGATGATGAAGGTCGTCCTCGTTTGGATTTCAAACTGCGTTACTTGAAAGCTCTTGAACAGACATGTAAGTTTTACTCTTCTTCAGATTATGTCGTCTTTTTAGATTGGTTCTTAACTTCTCCATCCATGACGAAGCCAGTATTGTTGTTTCCAGATCCATTTCAAAACAGCATTCTGTGAGCAGTACTCAATCGTTTTTGTGTGGGTTTAATACGCAGGTGACGAGCTGGTGAGATCCGGCAAACATGTGGTGATTGTGGGGGATTTTAATATTGCACATAAGGACATCGATGTTCACCCTCGATGGAATGTTGAAGAATGTTACAGTCTAGGTGTGTAACTAGGTATCAGTTTTTTTGGTCTACTATACTTGTCGTTTAGATAACAAAATTGTCTAGTGTGTTTATTGATTAATACCTGAAAGACGTACTCGATTGATCATATTGTGTTCGTATATCATAGACGCGACCGAATTTTGTCACCAGAATCAGTGAAGAACAATGTATGTGCCGGTGAAAAAACAACTGAATTGAACAAGAGAAGGCTCTATTTGACCTACTTTAAACTGCTAAAATACATGAGGGCCAATTTGGGCTTCTTGGTTATTTTGCGGTCAATAACCCTTATTTGATTAACCCATAGAGTTTTGTTGACCAACTGGATCTGTTCGAAGTCGAAAGTAGCTTCTTGAAAAACCTGGAATCTAAGCAGACTAATGAAGAGCTGCACTATCATCCTCGGAATTTGGAGACATGTTCCATTGTTTCAAACTTCTGGAAGCAATTTACAGAACCTCGCCTTCTCATGTTTACTGATGTGTTCTGTAATGATATGTGATGAGAATTGCAGAAGAGAGAGAGTGGATTGATGGCTTCTTGTCGAAGTATGTTGATTTGTATCGGCACTTCCATCCAGACGAAAAGGACGTTTATTCTGTCTGGAATCAGAAAACCGAAGCAAGAATTCACAATGAAGGATTACGGTGAGAGTGAACTCCTTTCCTTTGTTTTGTTGTCGTTTGACCGTTTAATCCGCACTTCTACAACACATACTCTTGAAAGTTACATCTTTTTTTCTGTTAGTATGAGTGTCAAAATCATGCTCTATAACTCTCTATTTGGCACTCTATGCTCTGATCTGTACGCATAAGAATCTTACCCAGTATTTTTCAAGCTAGAGCTATTTGAATAGGGTTCTCCTGTACTGCGGAGCAGTTCATCAAGCTTGAAGGATTTAATTTTGTCTCTTCCACGGGGAGACACTAAGCAATGGATGAAAGTGTCGAAATTTATGGTACCTAATATAAATGAGACATGTTTTTAAAGCTATAGGAGAATGCTGAGGCGTATCATTCGAAATTATTAGTTTCTTACGTTAAGTAGAATTGTGACATGAGGTTATAGGAACAGTGGCATTCTAGGATCGTAAGAATTAGGCTTCTGAACTTTTCATTTCGTGAAGATTATATAGAGGATTATATTGAAGATTATTTTGAAGGTGACTTGAGAATTATACATTTTCATTTTTGTTTGACATTTCCGATTAGCTGCTTGTTTGGTTTGTATTGATTTAAGAATGTTTCTCGGTTCAGGATTGACTATGCGATTTGTGATAAAGGCTTTCTGACGGAGGTTTTGGAGGCCAATGTTGTAAAAATGCAAAAGCAATGGAGTGATCATGCTGCTGTAGTGGTCGTGCTTAAAGAGCAACCGAGCTTACCACCCCATCCAGCTCCAACTTTGAGCTCTCGCAACATGAAACGATTCAACGAAGATCCTCGACAGAAGAAGCTTACTGCTCTCTTCAACAAGGGTCTCAAACGTTCAGCCAAAACTGCTGTTGAGGCAGACCCAAAACCTGAAGGTTTGCCTTCGAAATTATGCTATTATTCGGAGTCATTTCGTCAGATTCAATACTTGATACCCTGAATTAAAAAATGTTTTATTAGGAACATTAGCCATCGTTATTGATGTAAATTGCCATTAGTGTTTCCCCATTGTTTTGAGATTGTTTTATTCATGATTTTGTGAACCCATAATTTCAATTGTCCCTCTCCAATCGAAGTAGGCTGGTCTCACAGCATTGAAAACATCATCATAAGAATCTAGTGTCGATTATTTCCCCTGTTGGACCGCACAACCCTTTTGGTTACAAGCTTTTGTAGAAGTTGCTATGTGGTTTTCTTAATTAATTTGATAGAAATTGAAAAAGGGTTTTCCACTTCGACCATGCGGATACTTCCTTAGCACTATACCTCGCATGATCTTTTGAGAGCAAACTTCATCGAAATAGGATCACATTATAATAAACCTAAGTTTTGTTGCTCCCCTAGGTCCTTTAAGGATTAGTAGAAGTTGACAAATTTGTCTCCGTGTTCGATATTGAAAGTTGTCTTCCTGGTTTTATTTTTGGTGTCTTAAACAGGTAAGAGCGATGAAGTCAACTTAAAACCGGAGCTTGCATCAGCTTCAATGAATGAAACCGTAATCAGCACTCAAAAGGACATCACCAAAGAATCAGACCCTCTTGTTTGCGAAGAACATCCAAGTGTGGTGGAGTCAGAAACAACGGCCACACTTTCAGCAAGTACTAAATCTGAGGAGGAGGAGCATATTGTCAGTACCACTGAAAATGCTAGCAACGATGTAGCAACAATTGCTAAGTCAGGATCCTCCCCAAGCAATAAGAATTCTGTGTCACAGAACAAAGGGCAAGGAAAATCTCAGGTTGGCAAGAGGAAAGTGGAAGCTGTCATCAAGGGGTCTAACACCAAGCAACGCAGCGTCTCTTCCTTCTTCAAAGCAGCAAATGCCAAGTAATCCATTTCTAGAGCGAAGGACCTTAATATGTTCACAAGACTTCAGGTTTCGAGATTGGTGACTGAGATGAATGTGGATCTTTTGCAGAGGATTCAATGTTTCGGAGAATCTGACAATAGATTTGCACTTCAGAATCTACAGGATAGTTAGTTGGAAGGCCACTTCAGATCATTTCTCGTTCAATTTAATATTTTGGAATGCAGGCTTTAATTGTAAAGAACTTAGTTGGTTAGGCTTTGTTAGGAGTACTTCCTGTGCATAGACCCTTCGGGTTTAACTCATTTTTATTGATACTTCTCAATGGAGTTTTGGTGGCCACTGTTGTTAGGTACAATTCGGACCTGGTGTTATGAACCTCTGGAAGGCAAATCATAATACTGCATGCATGTTATTAAACTATTATGTTATTATTTGCATGTATTTCCTCCAGTGCTTACCAGTGATTGTTCTCATTTACTCCAATGTTGACCTAGTATTTCATGCCGCCGTGTTGCCAGCTTCGTAGCTAAGGTTGAGTTTACATTAACGTAACCACCCCTCACGTGACGCTTTAAGTGTTGGCACATTTTCTGTTTGCAGAATGTAAAGGTTTTTAATAGTATCATTGACAAATCGAAGAAGATTCCAGATCATCAAGGAATACATTATTACTATTTTTTATTTAGAATTATGTAGAATCAAGGAATCGTAGCTTTACTGGTGGATGATTTAAATTTGTTTCAAATTTTGATGTGAGGTGGTGTACATTCTCAAAATCAATATGTGATCAATATGTGATCAATATGAGAGTTTGGAGAGTAGTATTTAATTAGGTTTTGCAATTAAGTGTAGTTGGCATAGTGAACTTCAAGATATTCACTTACAAGGTTTGAGGTTCCTTCAATTGGATAGAACTTAAAATTTTTAAAGACTTTTCTAATGCGTGCAATTCAAAGACATTCATATTTTGTATGATTGGATAATCAATTGCATATGCTTGTTGAAAACTATTAGAAAATTGCTACTATTGTAGCTACCAAATATTGAAAACAATATTCAAACATCTCCAAATTAGTGAAATCTTATCTTCTTATATTTTATTAGAATATTGAACAAATCTAACTAGAATACAAGAATATTTAGAGGAGATGAGACTAAAAAGTACCTACAAGTTTAGTGCTGTCTTGATCATCCTCTCATTTGAGCATTGGCAGCATTAAGCATGGAACATTTTCCCTCCTAAACTAATCTCAATTCACTATTAGAAGAGGTAGTCAATGAAAAATTATCACATGAACATTCAATGGATACCACAATTATTACTCTTCTAAATCCTAAACATGCAAGAAGCATGCTTTAATGAAGTTTAATGAAGAAAGGAATTCTTTGATCTTCTAGTTGTTTGTTAACACTTGAACATGTCAATGCTTAGGTGGGTAACCTATGGAATCTTTTCTCAGAAGAAAACTTGGACACAAGGTGGATACCCACCCATGGAATCTTTTCTAAGAAAAAAACTTGCACACCAGGCTGATAGCATGGTGAACAATTGACCAAATTATTTGTCCAATGACATCAAACATACACACTTCTACCCTCCACTTGACAAATAGTCTATATGGCTGATCTCAAAGAACTCCTAAAACTTCTCCCTCCAATCTAGTCTCAACCCTAAATACCGTGAAATTGTGAGTTGGGTGAGTATGCAGACATAATTGGATTTTTCTCAAGGAAAGAAAGAAAACAAAACAGATTGAGCAAGTTGGATATTCTAATCTCAACAAGCCTAATTCTTTCACACCATGCAATAATTTGGCATGCAAACTAGCATCACAAGAGACCGACTCGAGACCTCTTCACAATAGTAATCTTTCAGATCTATGAAGAACGACAGCAACCGTATGAGCTACTGCACTGCATCCAGCCATAGCGGCAGTGATATTGGCAAATTTTCGGTCACATCGATTCATCATTTTCTGTGTGAGCTGCCAAAGATTGTCTTTGATGGTAACATTCTAAACTCTTGCAAACAGAATTAAATCACTCAGTAAACAAAAATATCTGAAAGCTGCAAGTGAACTTCGACTCAAATCTACTTGTCACCAAAGGAACTTGATTTAAACTGCAAATCTCGACGAAGAGATACCTGGTATAAAACACCCAGTCTCACTATTCACACGTCCAAGCTTACATTGATCACCGGTTTCGGATTGACTAAAAAACCACGTCTTATCTTCGCAGCATGAGCTCCTCGTAAGCCACTCCTTCAGGCCAACCGTAAGTCACGTGGTTCATATGTTGACGATACATGCACACAATCTATACGCCAGCTCAATATGAAATCTACAAACGGAACACAGTCAAATCCAACTCGCTTCATCAAAACATTCATACCGCGTGCATCTCTGAAGAAAAGAACCAGGATTCGTTGCATAGAATCACAAAAAGCACTGAAAAGATGACTACAAATAGCTCGAACAAAAACTTTACAAACTACGATTCCCTAATCATGCTACATGGGTGGAAAGAAAATGTCCTAGAGGGAAACTATATGGCCTCTCCCATTGACAAACGAAGTGCTGCAGGCATTCCACTCTTACACCATTCAAGGATAATCGAAAAAGCTCCCCAAGCTGGTGTCTGTGTATCAACGATGTGATCAAGTCATTATGTAAGCAAGTTCGATTGGCTGTAGACACCCTTCAGTGCAGATCAGATTTTACAATCTCTTCAGCCACCCGAATGATTGGAGTAAAAAATGGCTGACTCGACCTCAGCATCTGGACAAACGCCCATGATAGTAAAATTCTAAAAATGGATAGCAGAGTAGGATTAATATGTCCACTAGAGTCCACAAAAGCTTGCTAAGATACACGCAGCCACCCACAACCGTACTACTTTTCGCATTTAAAAAGAAAAATACCTACCGCAACGAGAAAACTTCACGCTGTGGTAATTCCAAGTAAAATAGAGCCAACAACCACCATGACTCTTTCTGGTTGAAAGCTCCGTACAATAGGAGTACTAAAATCCACCGTAACCGGCGAACTCCACGATGTCATCGCTTTTGAAGAGCCATTTTAAGCTTAGAATTTGCAAGTTCCTGTCAGAAAGATGAGGGAAGTGGTAAGTCAGATGAATAAGTAATATCAAGAAAACCGGCATAATGATAACAATATTAGAAGTTTCTCCTACTAAAATTAGACTAACACTAAAAATCACAATGGCACCATGAATATAGTCCTTGAAAGTAGAAATAAGAAAAGAAATCAAACCTGCTCAAAAATGACTTCATTCCCTTCACAAACTTGCTTTGCCAGCACGTCAAGCTTCCTCAACATGGTCCTGTACAAAGTTTCGAGCTCCCTGACGCTGCCTCCCTCTCCCTCTGTTTTTATTAAACTGTGTAATCTATCTACTGAGAAATCTTGAGAGTACATATCCAGGAGAGCTTGGTCCGCATCTTGAAGCCCTTCCATTTGTACATCCGCATTGTGAGGAACCATACTCAGTCTTCTTAACCCCTCGTCGGAGCTCTCATCATCCAATGCTGAAGACTTCAGAAACCATGGAAATGGTGCTACAGGCGCAAATGAATCATACAACCCACGATTTACCACTGCAGGACCAATATTTACAATACTGACAGAGCGGGATTCGAAACAACCAGCTCCTGAAAGTTTCGTTCGGTATTGATATGCACGGTACTCATGGGTCTGTATCGAACTCGTGTCAGTCGACTCGGTGAAGAGGAAAAAAATACAAGGAGACGAAGAGGGAATTCCGATCAACTTCGATACGGCACCCTCGTGAGAGGGTTTTCTGCTGGCCACACCAACTTCCTTAGTAGCCAGGCCATTCCCCTCGCCAAGAAGGGCACGAGAATCCTTTACTTTTCCATCCCTAAGGTCGTCGCAACTCACAGCTGTATCTTCAGGTACACGAAATTGTTTGCTTCGCAAGTTGGTTGTAACAGTAAATTCTCGCATAGAAGGTCTCATTGCTGATCCCCTTCGCCCAACAAACCAACCAATGGGAGGATCTCCGCCCCTAGATTCTCTCTCACCAATCATTTGAGCAAATTTCACTACATCAATGTTTCCAGTCGCGTCATAAAAGCTAGTCACCCCGCCAGAACAGAAATGGCCGGTAACGACAGCTGATATCTCGTGAGACGTGTGTGAACCTACGTCATCGTCCACCATTGTTGAAGTTGTATTGCGTTCAACATGACCAAACAAAACACCGTCACAATCCCCTGACGCGGAGTTTTCTGCTTGCATCAAAGCTGCCAGAGCGGCACCAGACACTGCAACTCGATCAACTGGGGCATCTCCATCGGGTGTGAGCCTGCCATGCGCCATATCCCGGAAGATCACTACGTCTTGAGCTCTGAGTCCCGCACACGTACTTTTGTCCCTAACCTCAACCACGACCGAGGTAGGACTGTAAGTTTTCTCCTCCGTAATCCTCCAGTAGGAGTATAATTACAATACTTTGCTAGTAACGACTCACAGGCTCCTGTACAGAATGGCATACCCCTGCACATTCAATCCAGATAGTTATATTAATTATAAACCCTAGCGTTATGAATTCATAGCAAAATCGTGATTGATTTCAGGAGAGAAATGTAAACCAAAGCCAAACCTTGAGATCCACGAAAAACTTACAACTCCCTAAATGTCGATCGAAAACGTGCAAGCGAGAACGAAACGAACTCATCAACCTCAACAACACCCGCTGAATCATGTTAAATGCAGGATAACTACATTTAACACAAACCTTAGCATTATGACATGACGTATAACAACCTGTAATTGATTTCAGAAGAGAATTTTAAACCATTGCCAAACCCTAGACACCAAGAAAATTGAAAAAATCGTTTGAAAACTCGCAAACGAGACAGAAATGACCTGAATCATCCTCAACAGTGACAAAGGAATCACTAGTACCAACAACAGAGGATACAGTACTCAAACGCGCGATACACTCACACACAATTATACAAACCAGAATGAGAATTGCTAATTCACGAAGAGGTGAATTATCGTCACGGATCTAAATCTCAGTAATCTATCCAAACCACCTAACTAAATCTGGCATCATCGACACGAAACTCCTCCGATGCTTAACTAAACCAGCAAAATTGTCAATTACCGCAAACTAAAGGAAGAATTCATCCTCCAATTTGAAACCACTATACTCCCAGACAACATTACACTCAATCGGAATGAACACAAAGAAGTAAACCTCCAGACGCCGGAAAAACGATGCAGAGCAGCCCGAGGAAGAATTGGAAATGAAGAGCTAAAAATTTACCACAAGCGATAGAAGAATGAAATAACCAAGACGAGGAAGAAATGGAATCGCCGCAACTTCAAGTGAACGAAACGAACAAGAGATTGCGATGGTATCTGCAATTAAATGCAATTGAAAAAGCAATCTACGAGGAGCCAACACATGCAATCACGGAGTTGGGTAGTGGAAAAACTCGCTTCGAAGACCAGACGTGGTGCTCATTTGTAAACCCTAATTTCTCACGGTACGAGAGTTCTTGCAGCATGGTCTTGGGTCAGGCACCACGATACCGCGGTTCAGGTGTCTATTCCCGCGTAAGTTGAATATTTACATTATTTAAAACCCAAGTGCCCAAATTGACAAAACTAGACACTTCCAGACTTAGAGGAGAAAAGAAATCATATCATACCTATCAATATTCAAAATGTGCAATGATAAAAATATATAGAAAATAAAATTATAATTAACTATTAGTTTCCAAAAAATTTACTATTTACATTTAAAAGTATTTTCAATGTCATTTATTTTTGAAAAATAACTTGGTAAAATTAATAAACATGTATATAAACATAGATGCAAATACTAATTGTTAATACGAGTGCAAATTACTCCATACCATTGGGTAACAAATGAAATTGATACCTATATTAGAATTCTTGAAAAAAATTTAAAATAAAATTGGACAAGGGCACTTAACTTCAAGTTTGTTAATTTTTCAATTGAAGTATTGACTATCCACTCAATACACAAATCTTTGAAAATAGAGAGCCATATAACCTTGAGGCTTAAAGCAAACCAACGAGGGGTTTTTTTTTAGTGAAATATTGCCAATTGGACACCAAAAAAATTAATTTCGGCTAATAAATGGTGACAAACCATGAAGTTTTTTGCTAGAATACATCAAATTAAAAACAAATCTTGGATGAAATCACCATAATGTGAATGAAAACAAAATTATGGATATATGATATTGTAACATTTTCTATTCAATATGTAGATGAATGTTGAAATTTGAAGCACCATTATAACATTCTATTTTTCCACTTTGCCACTTTATAGAAAATGAAAAAAAGGCCTTTCAAAAAACAATGTAAAGTAGGCAAACTACCCATGACAATCTTGCATCAACCCATAACAGACCTTTTTCAGTAAATGAGATTTGGACTACATTAGCATGAGTTAAGGGCCACAATCTAATGAATGTCTTGGGAGATGCTAATGGAGTGATTAGAGATTGCAATAGGAACATCCACCTTCATAGTATAAATTCCTCACAAGAAGTGACTTTTTTCAGCCTTCATATTGTGTCGACATTAGGAAGTATTGTGATTGTTTTAGGTGAGTAAGCTAATTTTTAGGGAAACACTATTTATTGGTTTTGAGGTAATCTATTGTAGGTACTCTTTTGGACCAATCGGGCAGCACACTTCAAAAATTCATAACAAACTCATACTTTATAAAAAAAAAGTTATAAATTTAATTGCTCTCCCTATTTCTCACATTTGACTATAACTTACATGGGGAAAAAAATTTTAAATTTTCCAAACAATTCCAACATGGCAAACCAGTCACTCTGGCTGCCAGAGGCTGGTTTGCCTTAGCTGAAGTCGACCTGGAGTCGACCCCATATCTCATCAAGTCCACGTGTTGTATCCTCAGCATTGCCACTGCTACTCCTCTTCCGAAAGATTTTCAGAACTTCCCACACTGCTTCCCTTCGCACATCGAGAATGGCGATGGCGTCGTCCGTTGGAGTGGGAAGCTCGTCGTTGCTCTTACCCCAGCGCTACAGTTTTCCAGCTGCAGCTTCCGGCCGAATCTCTCCGAATTTATGGGCTTGTAGGGGAGTTTTCTCACGACCGCGGTTGAATGCAGCGCTTCGAAGCAACCACGGACCATGGGGAATCACCAAATTAGGGTTATCATCGTTTACACAGACGTCTCCCTCATCGGCTGGAGTTTTTTCTACGGGCGAGGCGACCCGGCGTTCGGATGTGAGCGCGCAGGCGGGGCAGGGTAACAGCGTGAACGCAGCGGAGCGCGTGATTGCTGCATTGGGGTATTTGTTGCCGCTTTTCGATGGCATTCAGTACGGGCGCTACTTGTTCTTGCAGTTCCCCGTGGCGGAGAGGGTATTGACGCCGCTGTTCCCGTTGCTGTCAGTGTACAAGAGCTTCCCGTTCTCGAATTTCATCGCCTTCTTCGGGCTCTACTTGGCGGTGGTCCGAAACCCTAATTTCAGCCGGTACGTGCGGTTCAATGCCATGCAGGCTGTGGTGTTGGACGTGCTTCTCATCTTCCCGACTCTTGTGGAACGCACGTTCACGCCGCGTGGCGGAATTGGCTTCGAGCTCCTCGTCGTTTTTTACAACTGCGTGTTTTTGTTCTTGGTTGCCTGCTTCGTCTTCGGTATAGTGTCGTGTATTCTTGGCAAGACCCCAAGACTGCCCTTAGTAGCTGAGGCTGCAGACCAACAAGTGTAGAGCTCTACCGATTTCTTTTTCAATTTCTTAGTAAATTTTTCTTTGACTCCTCCCAATTTGTGCGGAGTGCCATTGTTTTTGTCCCTGATCATTCTGTGGTGGTAAGGGAGGATGAGCTATTCGACTCTGTGTAACGTCTTCCTTTTTGGTCAATGGTTGAGACTGAGCGTAAGTGGAATTCAGGCACAATATTTGAGTACTGTATGCAAAAGTAGTAAGAGTTCGAAGTGTAATCGGTATATGTTCATCATCCCAAGCTCTGATTTTGTTATCCTCGAGCTGTACATTTTTCAATTAGTGATAGTTTCATTAGGGCACACTTTAGAGTCGGCGCTTCGTTTTAACTGATCCCACCTACCTTGGGGCACATGCTACCAGATACTTGCTCACGTTCACCTAGATGCCTTGTAATGATTTGCGATTGGTAACCCTATGGTTATGTAGTTATTACGATCTCAAATTTAGCGGCTTTCTTTGCACGTCGTCGGTAGTTTGCACTGTTGGACAGATATTCGAATACCTTTGAACCTATATCCAATTAAAATGATAAGCTTGTACAAATGGTGATGGCCTTTGAAAATTATCCACACAAGGTCCTGAAGTTGTCATGTAATGTAACACCTCTCACACCTATTGACATTGGTGGATGAGTTGTCAGTCGAAGTAGACAGAAGTTGATTTGTCACCCTCAATTCACTGAAGTCATATCCATAAATAATTCAACTACCATACAAACATTCACTGAATCCCTCATACCAGCTAAATATCTAAGTCTACAGCTTCAGAGTTTAAGGAAATTTTTCATATTTAATCATATCATTGAGTCTGAAGATGTAGACTCGTTACACGAAGAACACACCGTTAAAATGGACAGGAACATTGTTTCCAAGTCACACATAGCAAAATATGCACAAAACTTCTAAAAATGTGAGGAAGCAAAGTCTGAACGCGTCGTAGTGAGTAGGTCGCTTTTCTCATTTCCAGACATATTAACCTTGAATTAAGGTTAAATGTAACTATTGTTCTACAAAAATCAATTTGCTTGGGCCTTACCCTGTAAAGAATTGGTTCTGCAAACATCAGTGAAGGAGGTCTGTTTGAAGATCCTAATCACCAAGTTGTCGTCTACTCGAACGTCCACAATGTTGTCCCACATCTTAAATTGGTGTTCATGCATTGGCATCTGACACACCTTCATGGCCTTCCTAATGTGAAGCCCACTAGCTAGCCTGCCGTCCTGTCTCACCTGTAAGACCCTCTTTAACCTCTCGCTGCAAGTTAAGGAGAGACTCCTTCAGTTTTGAGACAGCCTAAGCCTTAAAACCCTAAACCCTAAAACCCATATTGCAACCCACATTGCCGCATGTTCCTATGTTCGCTTATCAAAACTTCCATACAGACCTGTTTGCTTCCAAAGGAGACTGCAGAATTGCATCCAAGAATGTTGGTCTCATACCAACCTGCCGAAAGGCAAGGTCTCATACATGTATCTGGACATCGAACTCACAGCAATGGTACTTGCTGCCCCACAGCTACTGTTGAGCTTTACCAACTTCGAAGCTCCTCTCAAATCTGCAAACATCTTTCTCTTGTTAGCCACTGAGTCTGAGACTTGCTGATTGGTAACGAGGAAGTAGTCTGTCAGAGGCTCCAATCCCACGTCATGGAAGTAGGCTTCCATAGCTTCCTGCAGCATCTTGAGCTTCCACTCCAGAGACCGATCTGCGCAGTGTTCTAGTACTTGAACTAGCATTTTCTCCTTCATGCAGTCGAACACACCAACCTGGTTCTGCAGCGCCACCAAGAAGGCCTCCTCCGACGGGTAAGTGCCCAGAACCTTGGTCTGCTCTTCAGTTTCATGTATTACAAGAAACATGTCCATGCAGACATCACTCGAGTAAGGGGTTGGACTCCCGGGAGCCATCCGATCAACCCAGAAAAATGAAACACGGTAATAAAGCTTGGCCCCCAACGTCAGCAAAAATTTCAGTACCCTTCGTCAAGAAAACGCACACCTACAAGAGAGGAGAACATGGAAGTGGTTAGATCTCTTTGCGATAAAGTGGATCCCGACGGTCACCGCAGCATCAAATCTAACAATGTGTAGACATTGTGACTTCGGTCCTGACTCCTCTACCCCGATCAGTGGAAATGCAAACAATGAAAGGCAGCACAACACCATACAGTCACATGAATGCCAAAGTGCTCACTCTCCAAGACCTCATGAAAGGATGAGGTCTTGAGTCCCTGAACATCCTTAAGCACTCAAATTGGAAACAAAATACATCGATCCACAAGCAAGTGACAGCACATGCAAATCGGACTTACCTAATGCATAGAGCAGCAGGACTCCTAAAAATCCTCAGGCCTCCGCTGGTATACTAGAGTAGTCCAGAGCAACACCTTCAGAGCTTTCTCACGATTTGCTACTAATTGTGGAGATAACTTGATGATCACTGAAGGAGCGTTTGCACTAAGCTTCAGTGGCGGCGGCTGAGCCGAGGTTCTTGCAACGGCTATGAACATGAGACAAGAGAGGAGGAAGGTGGCTGGAAAATTAGAGGCACGTACCCACGAGAGAGATTTAAGGTTTCATTTAAGGTCTGTAGGGTTTAGGGTTTTAGAATTTATGGAAAGTAAAGGAAGATGGAAATTAACCCCTGTGCGTAGCAGAGAGAACAGAGCTTTTTTTTCTGTTGGATCTAGAAAATTCAGAATAATTTGAGAACCTCTCGGTTACTGTAGTTTTCACGGTTGAGATTTGAAGCCAACTTACTAATGAGTGCGAATGAGTGTGAATCTGCAACTTAAAAGAGAATACACCTTGCAAATTTCAAGATTATAACATATGATGAACATGGTATTCAACAAATCTTGATTTCTCAACATCCAAAAAAAGTCCACTCTAACACACAGGGGTTAAGGTAAAATAAACAACCCAAAATCCTTTATGTAGTATTTGGGAATTTGTAGATAAGGATGTCAATGTGGATTTGCACGTCTTTAGGAAAGTGGTATGTCAGGATCACCTAAAGAATAAGTAGATAATTGTAGCACACTGTCAAAATTGTAAACATAAGAATTAGGGCACAATTCAAGAAATTCACCCATTCAAGTTTATCTACTTATTTCTTTTGTGTATTATATTCAAACATCGTTTTTAGATTTTACACCACTTTAGGTGTAATTTGTATTCATACAATAAAAAATGAGAGTTCCCCAAAGCATAGTGATGGTTGTTAGACAAGTTCACTCAATTTAAGGTGATTATACCTTAATACATGTATTTGATAACATCAATAAAATTATTCATTTCAAATTTATTTTTTTAAATTGAATATAATTTCTATTGTTTTGAACAAATGAATTCACAAGACAAAATATCTTTATAGTTTCTCAACTAATTAGTGTTTGAGGTATGGAGAGAGGAAATTAGTTTATATAGAGTTGTAGTGAGACGGATATAAACTTAGTAGGATATATAGAAGATTCATTGTTCACAATCAAGTCAAAATTTAGTAATTATAATGTTCTTGATAAATTTTCAATTTCTAAGGCAAATAGTGAAAATGCTTTCATTTCATTTTTCTAATTTAAAATTTAATTTAATTACACATAAAACCATACAATTTTATAACATACTAGTATAACAATATGTAGGATTCTTTTCTTAAAACTTGATTATGTAAATTATAAGATAATAGTGTTTAACGACCAAAGTCCCAAGGTCTTTTTTCATTAGAAACCACTAAAAATTACACTTTCTATTCCAAAGAGCTCAAAAGCTTTTTCAATTTTTTTTCTGCAAACCTAACCATAGTATCTTGTACTCATTGAGTTTGAAAATGTTTGTCAAAAGTTTCAAAAACTTTGACAATATGAATTACACAATATTAACTTTTAAAGTGAAGAAAATGAGTTCATTAACACCTAGCCTAACTAGCTTATATGGCTTTGAATTCTCTTGACTTCAAATTTTTGTTCTACAAATTTTGAATTCATTATTTTTAAATATTATTGAGATTAAAAAAACTCAAAAAACAGACCATATTATTCATTTCTGTAAAAAAATATTAAATCAAACCAAATACAAGATAGAAGGAAAAACTAAATGTTAATAGCTCAATGATGGAATTGAAATGTACTAATTCCAATGATGAGAGTGTTCTAGAAAGTGAACTAAACTATGCGAAACTATCATTTTTGAAAAAATCATGATAATGGAGTTCAAGAATGGATCCTATATATTATTATCTAAAGATTTGATTTGATATGATTGTTGGCCAAGAAAGTAAACCATAACTTTTACATCTGATAGAATGAATCAAATCTTTCCACATAGACAAAAATATATCTATGATAGGGTTAAAAAATCAAAAAATATATTTCAAGCTTTTATGAGTTTTTTTCTCATTGCCTAGTGAACTATTTCTTAAGCTTGGGGTGTCATAACTTTTGCTTTGGGACAATGATTGAAATTTTTTTAAATGTGTTACAAGAAAGCTAATGTGTTCTTCTACCTTCCAATAAAATTTCAAAAATTGAGATTATAGAAACTTGCTTCAACCTTCAAATGTCCTTTGAAGAGACACTTGGGCCCATAGAGGTTTAAAAGAAATGATACTTAGTTGCACCCTTTTTTGCACCTTGTTAAATATTAGTTTATTACACTTAAATTGATTTAGTGTAAAATTTGCATACTACCAATATAGGTTTTGAAGTTTTAATTTTTACGTTAGTAGATTTTGAAAGTCTAGGTTTTTTTCTCCAAAATCAAACTCAATTTAATATTGTTTGTTTGTAGATTGTGAAGTAGAAGTACATTCTAGATGGAAAAAAAATTTTAATCATTTATAGTTCTAAAATAGAATTGAAACATATCAATCCTAGTAGGGAGATTGTTGTAGCAAAAAATCCTAATTCTATGGATTTTTGGTTCTCAAAATTTGTGAAAATTTAATTAAAAACAAATACCATACCTAGTGATTTTTCGTAGATATGTCTTGATTGTTGCATAAGAAGTTTCTTCATAATTTTCACATCACTAGTCAAAATGGAATGAATCAAAAGGTTTATATAGATGAAATACATTCTATGGAAAAAAATTATTAAAAAGATCATTTTGATTTTTATGTTTTTTGGAGTTTAATAGAGTTGAAAATTTCCCAAATTTTTATTTCAACCATTTTTTGAAAAAAAATCATAGCATTTCAAAGCTAATATGTTCCTCTACTTTCAAAAACATATTTAAGAATTCACAATAAAATTGAAATCATTGGAAACTATCCTAATTTTTAATTGTCAACCATAGGAATAATGGTCATCTAGGATTTACTTAATTTAAATTAAGAGTTTTGAATAGGTAGAATTAGTCATATTCCAGCAATTGGAGCTAGATCAAATATAAAGAGAAATTGGTAGAACCTCATGGAAATAATATGACTTGCCATAATTAGTGTAATATTGTTTTTTATGATAAGGTACTAATTTTATATAATAGAAAGATGATGAATCTACTAAACTTTTGTTTCAAATAATGAGATCAACCTTAGTTCTAAGCATTTTCATTAATTCTAACCACTAAACTTCTAAACTCAACATGAATTTTGTATACCAAGTGTTATCTCATTTATGCTTTCAATTTAAGATTCATTTTGTATTGTATGATCATTCATAGAGATTTTTTTAACAATTCTCCCCTTAAGTTGCAAAGGTTTGATTTGTCTCCAAATTTACAATGACACCTTTGTCCATGCCAATTTCGAATAAATTGGAATTCAATGTCAAAATTTTTATTATTGATGTTGTTGAAAAGTGATAATTTTATAAATCGAATGAATACAACCACAATGTTTCTCTACATGAAAAGAAGTTTATTTTCATATTCCACAATCTTGAGGGATGCTTTTGATTACAATAGCAATTGTTTAGTGTATTATGAGTGTTAAAGTGATACCCAAATGGACAAGAATAGTCTTGTCTAGGGACAATAATAAGCAATTGTATGCTATTCATTGCTTTGACCACCAACATTGTAATTTTTAATCTCAACAAATAAGTTGACCACAATATTTGTGAACCAATGTCCGGGAAGAACCGGTAGCTAGTTCAAAGTTAACAAGTGGAATTGGTCAAAAAACTAGTTGCAATTTGATAACATTGGCTAAAAATGGATGGAAAAAAACAAAAACAAATTGATTTCTAATGGAAAATAGAGAAACTAACCAGACTCTATACTTGAAGAACCAGTTCAATTTGAGAATTAAAGGAAAATAGCTGGTAAAACTCAAAAAACTTCCCAAACTCTGTTGTGAACTTTTCTTGAGTGTGAATGTGGATATGACAAGTCTCAATGTGTGCAATGATTAAAGGGATGACAATGAGTCATCCTACCTTACACATCTCAATGTGAAGTCTTGAAGGAAAGAGTCACAAAAAAATATTCACTAATTAAAACAAACACCAAAACCAGCTCCAAAAGGAGCTTGAGTTCTTCTTCTTCCATTATGACTCAGTCTATGAACTCCAGCATTGCTTCTTTAGATTCTATTTCCCTCACATGCTTTTCTACCATCAATGCCAGCTGACTGTGTGCCTGCTGCCATATGAAAGTCTTCGGCACGAGGCCCGCCCGTACGCAATCAAGAATCTCAACCTCTCGATCAGGCGTGATAAGAATGCCCATTTCAGAGTACCTTCAGTTCTGCGTCTTGAATGAAACTGTGAGGAAAACAATTACGAAAAGCATTCATCCCGACAGTCTGAAGAATTTTAAGCGCCTCAAATCGGAACTCCGATTATCTGAAGCCATTCCTAAAGAGCTTCGCATAACTTTACATCATCTCAGAACACTGACACACTTGTCAGCACACATGTCTGGACGATTCCCGACGAGCTACTTCCTAACCCCGACTGCCCGCTACGCACCAAAGCCTACTTATATAAACCCCTTCAGCCGGAGCAATTGGGGGTGTCGTAGTTCGATCGCAATTTCAGTCTCGCAGATCTTTAAATTCGTTTCTTTCCAAACTTGGTCTTCCGCAATTCTGAGTTCTTCAATCTCATCTGGTGAAGTACTTGCCCCCTCGTAGGTTTTCCAAAGTGTGCTCAAGGAGCCTCTAACTACTCTTGCTTGGTACGATTTCGGTGTGATCAGTTAACACTGATCGAAGGATATGGGCATCATGAACTGGAACGTCTGGGTGATATTGGTATGTGTGAGTCTGGTGCCCATGTTGGCCTTGGCATCCGATCCAGATCCCCTCCAGGACTTTTGCGTTGCAGACTCAACCACCGGTGTGGAGATCAATGGCTTCCCTTGCAAACCTGCCGCAGATGTGTCAGTACTAGATTTCGTATTTGATGGCTTGAAAAATGCAGGAAACACCGACAACCCAAACCTAGCAGTGGTCACCCCTGCGAATGTGATTCAATTCCCGGGGTTGAACACACTGGGAATCTCGGCTGCTAGGCTCGACATCGCTAAGGGTGGCATCAACCCCCCTCACACGCACCCCAGGGCCACGGAAATTCTCTTGCTGGTGGAGGGCGAGGTGTACGCGGGGTTTGTGACCACCAATAACACTCTGTTTGCCACCGTCTTGCAGGCCGGCCAGTTGTTTGTGTTTCCAAAGGGCCTTGTGCACTTCGAGCTCAATGTGGGCGACGGCCCAGCAACGGGGTTTGGGTTTTTGAGCAGCCAGAACCCGGGTGTGCTACAAATAGCGCCCGCGCTGTTTACTCCTGCCATCAAAGTCGAGGTCTTAGAGCAGGGGTTCAGGATTGATGAACAGACAGTGGAGACGATCCAGGCCAAATTCCGCACGTCTTGATAGTTACGAAGAGTATGGAGGAAATGCATGAGGTTTGTAGTGCTAAATGCATTCAAATTAGCATCTGAGCAGGGTTGATTCCTATTATAAGGCTGTCTGTGGCTTTTGTGACAATGAAAAAGGATTGTCAGTGTGCACCTTAGCATGTATTTTTTGGATAGCATATTAATAAACCTTGACTTTGCAAAGCTGTGATTATAGATGTCTCCAAAATCAACCCTTGACTCTTGTACATACACTTACACTTTAGGCACATATCTTTGGAGATCAATTTTGGATTTGATTAGGTGTGGTTACTTTATTCAACAACAATTACTCAGATGGTTACCATTTTCATATTTTCTTGTTGACAAGTAGATTTCAATGCACCAAGAACATGGTATTTGGATATTGTATGCAAAAGTTATGAAGGGCAAACTCTTCATTGGTACATGTTTTGATGCACAACTTTGCCTAGATGATAGTTCTATTTATCTTCCAAGGAAAATTTTTAGAAAAAAATTTCAAGGATTTTTGCTTCCCCCATCAATTGGTAAATGTTTGTTTTAAAAACCTCCTAACTTACAACCAAGTGACTAAGGTAGAAGCACCAAAAATTGACACTTTTGTTGTGCCTATAAGTGCATCGTCCAAATAATGAATTTCTTTGGTGAAAATGCTAACCTAGTGAATTGAAAATCAACCAAAGTCATTTTCTAATTTTCAAATACTCACACAAGATTCTATAAATTTTCAAAACTAAAAGCATTGAGTGTGCAACTCAGACCTAAAGTTCATGCCCTCCAACTTTCTTTTATGGGCCTCTTTACATGTATTGGTAGGTGGGAAAACTTCATAGGGATGCTACAAGTGCAAATAGCAATTGCATTTTCATGTGGACCCAATGGGTAGAGAGGTTATAGTAAGATTTCTACATGTATTAGATTCCCTCAAGATTGACTAGTCTCTACCAATGGGGTTGTCCATTGATATTAGTGAAATAGAGAGTCCTCTTTTTCGACTTGCCCTACCCTGGCAAGACAATTGGTCGAGCCTATTTTGTCTTATTACTTGGATTAGGCATAGAATTGTTCAATGGTCTCAAATGTAAGTTGAATCTAAATACATACCCTTGAATCATGAAATGCTCAACATCCATTGGTTACCTCAAAGATTCTTCACTCCCATTGGTTGATCTTGAAACCATGTTACAAATTTGGATGAAATTGGGTGTCCATTCAAGGCCACATTCAATTTGGATGGTGGAATAAGGAGCCTCCTACCTTAGTGCTTTATCTTTGGGCCAAAGTCTAATATTCAATATGGGCCAAGGTAAGCAAGCCTATTATTGATTGCAACCCAATTTAGAGCTCTACTCTTGAATCCCATTCAATTTGGTTGCATTCTAATGTAATTTCTTTTGCATTGAGTCTCGGGGAGATCACTTAGTGTGTCCATTTGGAACCACGTGTGTTAAGATTTTAGACCTCCTATATTATATTCTAAAATTTAAATAAAAGGAAAAGAAAAAAATATGACTAGATTTTCCTACTTTGAAAGTTTATGTTGTGAATTATTGGTATTTTTTTTAGATAGTTATAATTAGTTACAAATTTTTGAAGTAAAAAGATACACTGTAGAGCTGAAAATAACTTTCACACCCCTATTTTATATAAGAAAAAATTGTCTAAAAAATGAACAAAAAATTCCTAAAAATCACACCCTATTGAAAGTTTATTATTCTTGAATAATGATGGAATGGTCATCTAAAATGTATTCTCTATAAATATTTGAGTTAAAAAACATGCCATTTTAGTTCATTATTCAACCTATTCTAGAAATCATTTCATATCTTATTTGAGTTGGGAATTTTTTGCAATAGAAACCTGAAGTCATTATTAAACAAATCTCAAAGTTATAGGTTGAAATTATTATTTATTAAAAAGTATATAGGGGGGCAAAAAATCACTTTAACATATGTGGCTTGTTATGGATATACTAAGTGATCTCCTTGGGCATTGAGTGTGCAACTTAGACCTAAAATTTTGGAATTGGGAATAAACTTTTTGGAATTAGGTGGAAAGTCACCATGTAATGAATTCAATGAGTACACCCATACAACTTCTATACATTGGCAAAATTGTTTCACTATTTAAAGGGGTACTTTGGGATATCCATTGGAACCATGTAGGAAAGTTAGAGAGACACATTAGAATCCCCAAAGTCAAGAATAGTGTCCCCATAGGAGCCACTAGGAAGCTACTACCTCCATTTGGAAATAGTGTACCTATTCTCAGTGCAATCACTAATGAAAATGGATACACTATTTCCGAATAGAGGGAGGGAGAATATGTTTTTTGCTTTGAATATCTATAATTTATCATTTTTTTCAAAAATGAATGCACCAAAAGAGATGTGAAATAAACCCTAATTTGTCATTCTTTTGAAGAAAACAAATTTGTGAATCCAATAAGTGTACCTATGCCCATGCAATGACCAAATAGACCACAATAGACTTCCTACCTTAAACCAAGATTGGATTGAAATTTTGAATCCATAAGAATCAAAGTTCAGCATCGAACTCACACATGAGTTGTCTAATTAACCTTTACAGTACAAATTTGCCCAGAGGACATGGTTTTAGGACAAAAATTCATTGATTTTCCCATAGTTTTTTATTTTCAATATTTTATATCCTAACTAGGAAAATGTAGCTTAAATAATCTATTTTTTTTATTTCATTTTTTTTTTGAAAATTGTCAAGATTGTAGTTTTGTGGCACTTTGAAGGTAGCACTTTAAAAGCTTAAAATACACCACTTTTGAACCTTTTCTATTGAATTTTTCTTCATGTGAGCTAATAGAGTACATTAGTTGCCCTATGATATTTATCACTATGATCTCCATTATTGATAAAAAAAAATTCATATTATTTTAAGTACTTTTGTAATGAATATGATTTCTATAAAAATATTACCTAAAAAAATCACAAAAAGTTAAATTTTGGATATATATTATTACATGAGAGAATTCTTGAAAGGTGTATTTTAATATAAAAAACTAATGAAGTTTGACCAAATGGGAATATAGACTATCTTTTGAGGATTATTTAATAAAACCAAATTCAAAGTGCTTTTCATATTCTATACAACAATAAGACAATATAAAGTTTGGTTTAACCCTAGAATGGTTTGAAAGTCCTTTGTGGCCATATAGTATATTATGTATTTGGTAGTATTTGATTAGGAAAACATTGACCAAATACTTTTCAATCCAAAATAAATTAATGATCATGATAGTACATAAATAAAAATGTATGAAAACTCATCTTTTAAACCACAATTGAAGAATTATAAAGCTAAATACGGGTCATATAGAGGGATCCCAAGGGCCTTTCAAGGGTTATCCCCAAGTGCCCAAGCTTTTACAAGAGTGTTTTTCTAATGAAAAAAGAGCATGGATTATAGTTATCCCCAATGAAGCAATTTTTTTTTCAAAATCTAACAACATTCTTAGATCTTTAAAGAGCTTGTTTATTAATATACATATCAGTTTTGAGTATGAAATTGCATAGGAATTATGAGATTATAACAAGAGAAATTTATGTATCCTATTTTTTGTATCCAATTCTTTTCTACAATCTTTGAGAAATTTGCATCAATGGGAGTTTTTTGGAATTAGAGGCATTTTTTTTTCATTTTTTATGAAGTACCATAGTGGCGATATAAAATGTTATAGTAGTGCTTCAAATTTCAACATTCATCTACATATTTGATAGAAAATACACATGTCCATATTTCTACTCTCATCTACTATCTATTGATTTAGTCCAAGATTTTCTTCGTCATTCGAATTTATTTGACAAGAAACTTCATGGTTTGTTGACATTTTTTAGCTAAATTATTATTTCTAGTGCAATCTGGTATTAAAAAGCCAAAAAAAGAAGCCTTGATTAGAAGTGATACGGACAACTATAGAATGTATTAGCACACTAAAATGCACTTTCAAACCCTTAAATTCAAGTGAGGTACTATCAACTCATTCCACAATCCACCTTGTAATTGTTGAAATGTATTTTTTTAATTTTTACAATTGATAAGTAGAGATGACAAATAACTCCAAATCAACACTTACATGTTTAAGTTCTCAATCGTAAAAATCATGAAAACACTAAACTCTTTCCATTAGGACCATTTTAGAAGCAAATGGATAAGTTAAACGCTTTTAGATATCAAAATCAAGTAAAATTGGCAAGCTTTACTCTTCACTAATGGTATGTATGTATGTGCCTATGAGGACCTCTCAAAAAATTAAATATTTCCCTTTTTCAGTTAAAAATAAAAGCTTCCAATACTTGACCTTCAATATTGCCTATAAATTTTTTGAAACGGTCAAAGAAATTGTGGACCGAACATAATTATGTGGTTGCTCAGGCAGTTAGGGGTTAAGATTGACATGCTTCAGTTCTAATGATGACTTAAGTGTCCAGCGTAGGGCAAACTGAAAAGCCAACTCTTAAGGCATCGTACCTCCTGAAGATGAGGACCCTTTCTGTATCCAAAATATGTTTGGCTGATTGACTTAATAGAATTCTTGGGCACATTTTCTTCAATCTCTACTTGATTCCATTTACTTGCTGAGGAGAATACAATAAATAAAGCAAAAAAGCAAAAACCACCAAGTATTCAAAACCCTCCACTGTTCCGGCTACGAATCAAACTTGCGATTGGCTTTAAAGCTTACGGGTTATTACCGGAAGTGCGACGAATCCTTCGAACAGGGTGCACCAAATACAAACCACAAGACAAGATAATTACTACCAGCAATCCTAAAAGTTTTGAGAGTAGCCTGCTTCATATTAGAAGATAAAAAGATATTACAAGTTCTACGGTAGGTGTATCCCAGAAGGTCCAGTGTTTGCAGCACCATGTTGGGCTCTTTGAGATTCATCTTTGTAGAGAACTTTGAGAGCCTTCTTGGCCGCCCTGGCGTCCCTCCTCTCTTCCTTCACTGCTGTCTGAACCAACAAGCACAACTATATCAGGAATTCATTCATTGCATCGTGCTCCCAGCTCAAAACAAACGATTGCTGTTGATCATTTCATCACAAGAGAGAATAAAACATGAGGAGGGCGAAATGCATTAAAAAACCAATGGGGACAATAGGATATACTTTTCGAGCCTTCCGTTCCTCTGGAGTTTCTCCAACACGGGACACAGGTTTCGGCTTGATTTCAGAGTCTTTTCCTAAAGTCTTCAGTTGCTTGGCTTTCTCTGCTCCAGGTCGCAGAGGAAGGAAATCTGTGGGTAAGCTCTGCTTCCCCCGAAGCTTGATGATTCCACCACTGACTTCTTTCTCCTCTAGCACCTTCCCCAAAGAAGGCGCCTTACGCCGAGGCTTACTTGGAGCGGAAATCTTACCCGGGTGGTTATCCAAATTTGAGAGTGTTGACACCACCGTCTCACAATCCCAGTTGCTACGCTCGTCTTCACTCTCTACCTCTATAATCACCACCTCATCATCCTCTGACTCGGCACTAATAGCATCTTCAACTTCGGACCTACGTTCCGCTATTAAATTTGTCGGCCTACTTTCTTTAACTTCAACTGAACCACTATCTCCTTTCCTCGACGTTTCAGAGCTTCGTTTACTTTCCACGGGTTTTGAAACTGTCGCCCTTTCGATCTCAGCTGGAGTCATATACTTATCACCAAAAACCTTGGGGTCAGTCAGAAACTCAGACAGCACGTCATCAAACTGAGAGATGTCGGCGTGGCCTCTGGCTTCTGGGTCCTCCTCGTCAAACTCGTCGTCATCGTCATCATATTCTCGTAGCGCAAGCTACAAGCACCAACCACAACAATGTAAGCCACAACAATGAAGAGCATTCGTCCCGTTGACAAAGGCATACCACAACACCTGTGACGAATCAGTTTGAGTGGAGAATAATCAGCGCCCAATAAGGCCTCGCCAGCTGCTAATGATGATAAATTCATACAACCTGATCAGCAAGTACTTTGTCGTAATCCTTTAAGGTCGGAAAAGGCCAACCTTTTCAAATTGCTCGTCCAGCAGTCGACTGGGCCTCGGTCGTTCACTATCGGCTACCGAACGGACATCCGTATCTGAGAATTCCTCTTCGTCTTCATCCTCTTCAAGTACGCTACTCTCAAGCCTGAAATTCCGATTCCTTAGGGTTGCGTCGCCCGGGGCTTGAAACTCCTGAGAGGTAGAACCATCTGGATTGCTGTTGGCATACACTATGAAGTCGTCATCGAGTTCATCGGCAGAATCAAATTCCGAACCCTCACTGTTATCAAGTGCAGCTGCTACTTCGGGGTCCAAGCCGTGCTCCACATATGCAGGGCGCTTCACCCTGTGAGTGCTCGACCCCACAATCTCGATGATTTTCTTGTCATTGGCTTCCTCGACAAGTTGCACATCTACCTTCGAAGCATCAAAGACCTGTCAAGAAAGAAGCAGAGACAACAATCAATCTCTTGGAAATCGAAGAACTAAAATCAAACATGATGACAACTCACTCATTCCAAATTCATGACCGGTCCAACCTGCATAAGCATCCTGAGTTTCTCCAATGAATTCAACACTCGTCGGAAAGTGTCTCCATTCCTACTACCGGGAAAAACGCATTGTGTTGGTAGAGAATGCTAAATCCATAAGGACCCCGATCCCTTCTCCAGTACTGACCCCTGCTACCTAAAGCAACTCATCTATTCATATACTCGGATGGCCCAAAATAAGCAAATGGTATAAACATGACATCACTAAATGTCTATGGCCATTGATCGTTGAATGGGAATGAGTTGTGTACTGTCCCTTCAATAGTGCTTTACAACCTCCGACTTCTAATTTGCAAGAGAAATTCAAAGTGATAAGTATTTGATCTCAACAGATTTTGCTCTCGTACCCACAGTGATCTTCCCATAGCTCTACAGTGATCTCCTAAAAGTCTCACTCTTACACGTTGGTAGAAATGCTCAAAGCCACGCAAATAGAATCCTCTACCTTAAATCGAGACAATGCAATTCCAGTTTCCACTAATGCAAGACGTAATGTGGTAACCACTGTCTTCGCATGACTCTAGTCCAAAATCAAGCAAGTCGGGAGAATCTATACCAAACCTGCAATGAAGAAGGCTTCATGAGGTATACCTTCACATCTGCGCGCAGTCGTTCGGGCTTCGGACGAGCGGCGGGCACAAACGATCCGCCGACACCCGAGACGCCAATTTTCCGCATGTGCTGCATGTAATCGTACCCGTCATCCGGAAACCCTAATTCGACGAGCTCCTGCCTCACGTGGTCTGGAAGAGGGCCCTTGTGCGCAGCAGCTCTGGAAGCCGTCGACCTCCGAGTCGTGGCCCTTGACACTACGGACTTCCGGGACCGCACTTCGTCGTCCTCGTCCGCGTCCGCGAACACCGACGACACTTCCTCGCCCTCCGATGCCCCCTCGTCAGTCTCGTATCCGTAGTCGGGGTTGGAACGTGGATCCTCCTCGGAGAATCCCGGCACCGGAGCGAAGCCGCCGTCCACGCGGGTGAAAACTCGAGCTGCAACATCGTCATCCGCACCCTCCGTCTCCCTGTGCATCAGCACAAAGGTGGCGGATTTCTTCTTGTCCAGAAACTTCTTCTTCCCCATTGCAATTACCTTCTAGTACACCAGCAACCACTGGATGCAAACAAGGAGCCTCTTAAAGGTTAGATGGAATTGAATAGAATCTCACAGTAGGTTGGGAGAAAGAGCATCAAACGATTGAACCCTAAACCCTAAACCCTATATACAAATAGGAACCCAATTCAAAGCTGTGGCGCAGGATAAAACGCAACAATTAAGAGACTTGCGATACTTGAAAGTGATAACCACAGAGCGCCCAAACGTTCCAGACGGGAAATAGACGAGTAGAACAGTAGTGCAATGAGCAATAGTGCAATCGTGCAACGATACTTGGCAAATAGGAGATGCAATTGCGCGCGCGAGAGAGTGACGAAGATCCCAAATGGCTACGGAGATGCGGCAAAAGAGAAGGGGTTACGGTTTGCTAAAACCCTAACCCTAATCTGTTCGAGGCCCTTCGCACTAGAAATATAAGGAATTCTCTATGAGATGGCCCAAACCTCTTTAATATCACATTTCTATTCTTGCTTGGCTGGGCAGGTGCATCAGAAAATAATTCTGGAAATTGATACCCATTTTTTTCTGATACAATTCAACTTTAACCCTTAAATGTCAAAGCAGACGTTTTGTGTCCGAAGAATGACAAAGAATCTCTCTATACATGAGAGAACTACAACTATTCATCCTTCGAATTTTATGTGGAAAGGGGATATCTTCTACAGTACTTTGACCTCCAATGAGTATTTTTAATTTTTTTAATGTAGATAATGTAGATGATGTTACACAGTTCCAAAAGGGTTGATTTCCACAATCACCAATCCATCCTTTAAGAGTTAAACATGTAAAACATCTTAGGGCATATGACCCATTTCCAACCACTTAAGCAATTACATATATATGGAGTGTGGGATTCTTGAGTGGGGAGATTTTTCTATATACAAAAATAGAGTTGAGAGGATTCCATATTTTTCTAAAATTTTATTTTTCCAAACATAATTATTATGAATTTTTTAGCTCAAGATTTTGCTCGACCTATTATGGTCATATAGGTTTTCCTATTTCCAATCAAGGTTAAGTTGCAAAATCAACCAAGGCCAGTTGCAATATTGATAGTCTTGTAGCCAATCATAATGTACCGCAATTACATTGGAAATTGTGCTATAATTAATCACCAACTCCTCACTACCTAATTGGAAAGAAAAATAGTCTATAGAGTAGAAATTGGGGGGATCGGAAAGGGGTCGCCTCCTACATATAGAAACATTTAAATCTTAGAAAATATACAAATTTGAAATCTTAAAAATCTTAATAATTTCTTAAGAAAATCCTACCATTTACTTTTTGAGTTATAATATTTATCAAACCTTAGTAAATGAAAATTATCAATTCAAATCTTGCTATCTATTCTCTATAAGTCTATATCATGCTAGTATGTTATGCCATAACAAATTGTATAAAATATGATTGATAGGAGTTAGACAAGTGTGAAAGAAAATCACCTTAGTTACTTTATTACTACAATTCCACACACTCTCTAACCCTTTATGACTAAATGCTCAAATTTTATAATATAAATGAACAAATGCAAATCCATTTTCTAATACAAATAATCTTGTTTTTTTTACTGTCCGTCCAAAATACTATTTATATGTGCTTGTTTTAATTCTTAGATATTTTTACTATTTTGAGTTTTAGAACTCCTCTTCAAATATACTGTAGTTCAAAAAGCTCAAGTATGTTCAGACTCCGAAAAAATACTCTAGTTCAAAAAATGACTTCGAAAAGTTCACACCCACATCCTTGGTTTCATTTCAAGAGTCCATAATATCACATTCAAATTGGCTAAGGAGTCTAAGTTGTGACATTAAAGAGGTGAGATTCTAAATTCGTGGTTTTGGATATTTGGGGGCCTACGACCGGGGGGGGGGGGCTTCTTCATCTGGAATTAGGGTTAGGATCTGAAGCTTGCATTTCTCGCAGAGACGAGTCGTTGCTATGGCGCATTCATGCAAAGGACTTGAGATGTAACTAATGAGCCAGAAAGAGCTAGTGTGCTACACACTCCAGCGTAAAGATGGCGCAAAGGGACCGACGATTGAAGCCCAACATTTTAGTCACGGGTACACCCGGAACGGGGAAGACTTCGACCTGCTCGTTGCTAGCCGATGCGACGGGAATCCATCACATCAATGTCGGAGATTTGGTGAAGTCGAAATCGTTGCACGACGGTTGGGACAATGAGCTCGAGTGTTTCATCCTCAACGACGATTTGGTGAGAATCGTGCATTGGTGTGGCGGTTTTAGTGTTTCGAGGGTTTTGATGTTTAAATTGACTTTGTGTAGTGATTGTCGCGCAGCTTATCGATGAGATGGAGGACATGGTGAAAGGAGGTGGCAATCTGGTAGACTACCACAGCTGCGATATCTTCCCGGAACGTTGGTTTGACGCTGTAGTGGTGTTGCAAACTGATAATGGTGTGTTGTATGAGCGCCTCACAAACAGGTCAGTGGGTTTACTTGACCTAATTTGGAATCAAATTTCATGAGTTTCGATGGCTTGTAGGAGTCTTCTGTGGATGCATTGGTGCTGTTGGTGCGCTCTCAGTCAATTTCGTGGTTTCTGTGTTGAATGTGTTAGTCGATTATGTTTACATTGGAATGGCATAGAATTGTAGCCATGAGCTTTGCCGCAGCAATGCTTTGTGTTCATTTTCCGTGAACTCGTTCAATTGTTTTACCCTCGATGTAGTCAGGTGGTTTTTAATCATGTTGTGATCCACAACTTGCAGCGAATGCTTTCTTTCTATTTGCGTTGATTTCCTAGTTGCTATGAAGCTTTTGCAATGATAGCATTTCTTCTTCTAAATAATACGTGAGTAGTGCACGTGATTAAAAAAAATCGCTGTCTACCCTCTCCATCTGTAATTACCATTTTATAAACACAATGGATATGATATCGAAGGTTGTATAGGTGGTACGGAAAAGTAAGGCAGAAACAAGTGTCCTTGACTTTGTGCACTTTTGACAATTTCCTATTTAAATGCTGGATGGGCAGAGGTTACACGGGCCCTAAACTTCAAAACAACATGGAATGTGAAATTTTCCAAGTACTTTTGGAGGAGGCACATGAAAGTTATCCACAAGAATTAGTACGAGCCTTGTCCAGTAACACGATTGAAGACATGAGCAATAACGTGGAGATTCTCGGCAACTGGATAAGAGCATGGTCACCGACTGCATCATAAGCCTGAGTTTTTATGTACATTAGCGATTCAAAACCGTTTGGAGTATTTGACGAGCAGGGTGTCATTTGCTACATCTCCAATGAGTACTCATAGATTTGTCCAGATTTTGGACCCTGCAGAATTTGCAATTTTGGATAGGAATACGAAATTAGCCGTCTGCTAGTAGGGAACTGAGTATGTGGCTTTCAGTTCCTTGAGAGAAGAGCCTCTGTTATTTGAACTCTGGCTTTGTGCCCTAGAACCTTTAGCTTGAGGAGGCAAAAAGACAACGGGGAGCTTATGATGCCCAGGGTTTTATTCAATCGAGCATCAATATATCGATGGTGCCTTTACACCGTTGTCTTGCACATCAACTTGTCTTTTTCTGAGATTTCTGGATTTCAGTTTCTTTGGGTTCCAGTTCAGTAACAGTCGTTGCCGGTATTCTCAAATAACTGACATCAAACTGGAAATGGTGTCGCCATTTCTCAGCTGGTTCATGAAAAGGCTGCCTGGATTTGGAATCTTGTGCCCGAGTTTTTCTAGTCAGACCTCTTCCTCGTTTTTCAAGATTCGTCAGCTCGAGTGCTCGACTTCAACGTATGAAGGTACATTGACTTCTTGCATAAGAAAAGTGCGGTTGATTGAATGCGTGGATCAAGTTTCTTTTTTTCATTTCTCTTTTTGGCTTCGATGTTATTTACTTGTGGATGCCCAGATCAATTAATATTTGGAAGGGGTACTGCTCTTATCAACATCACGTAAGCTTAGAGCTATCAATTTTAATCAGAATGACAGAACACAAGTGATACTGTAGAGCAGGTTCTTACAATGACATGGGTTTCATGGCATTCTGTTGAACGACATAATAATGTTGTTGCAAGATTACGTAGTTCTTGTGTCTCATGGTTTTCATTGCATTATGTTGAATGACATGACAGTGTCGTTCCAATAGTACGTTGTTCTAGTGTCGCTCTCATTGTCTTTGTGGACTTTGATGTGGGATCTCGAGTAAACGGACTCTGAAGGTACACTGGTTCTAAAGAGCTGGAGCTGTTTCTCTCTCTCTTGTTCCATTATACTTACAATGTCACAGTTTTCACAGCATCCCAATGTCGTTCCAAATATCACCCTAAGTTGCTCTCCTGTGGAATTGTGCTGGTCCCACTTTTGATCATCCATTTAGCGGTTGATCTTATAGAAATTTGAGGCAGCTGATTCTCTTGAACTTGTACTCGACCATTGAGAGTTGCACAACGAACTGATCAATTGTGGTTGGAGATCGAATTATTTGTTGACAACTGAAGTTGCTATGGGAACTTGGAGTGGGGGCTGCAGGGACGTCAATGGTGACTGTGATTGATGGCTATGGTTGTGATGTCATTCATTGGATTTGAAGCTCAACCTCCGACTATGACTAGCTTTGCCATATATTCTCCATTGTCAATGCCGTTATTGAGAAGAATTTGAGTCACTTTAACCCTAGAATGCTGCTTACTTAAAAGTGTCCGATGAATGACTCTTATGATTCTTGTAGAAACAGCGAATGCTAATGTCAGTCATCTGCTAATTTGTGGGGTGATGGTGACAGGTCTGTCATTCCAAGGTTAAGCATTAATTTTTAACATTTCTAGTAATGTTTTTTTTGGCAAATTAGTATTCAGCTGTGGAGAGATCACTCTAGGCACCAGACTAATTTGTTGAAACCAAATTTATCATTTTTTTATGCAATTCCAATGTAGATCATTCTACTTGACAATAGACAACCACATTTCCATTGAAGCAATAGCCATGCGTACTTGCTAATGAGTCCAACCAAATGCATAGATGAGTTGCAGATGATAACAGGGGATTGAACAAGTGAAGTGTACAATCTAAGGGCCAGGATAATCATATGCATAGCAAGCTTGTATCATGTCGATTATAAGTAATATTTTCAGACCCTTACACATAGGCCCTATGCGTTAGAAAAGAAAGCCACCTTGTTAATTTCTTAATTACTCCCTTGATCCCCAAATGATCTTCCTATTGCCATGTATTTCTTGTCCCAACATGATCTTCATGTAGTGATGTGTAAGGAAGGGCCCACATAATGAAGTGAGAAGTGAAACTTGGCATTTCTAAATTGAAGACAAGATTGGTTGGAGTTATTTATTTCCTCTCCTTGTAATACTAGCACTCAACAAATCTTTTTCATATTGTTTATTCAACATAGATTTAACACTTTCTCCTTTTCTTGGAACAAATTAGAAAGAACTTCATTGGTAGAATTGCTTTACCAATGCACTTGTATATTAGGCATCCAATTTTCATTTCAGTTTTTTAAACAAATGGTCAATCATGTTATTGCCAATTGTATTCATGAGCATGCTAGATTGGACAAATGAATGGCCACTAGTACTCCTTGAAATTGCCCCCAAATTTCATTTAAAAGTACTCCAACCCTAAACTTTCACAAGGGTTCGAAAACTCACAGTTTCAAGACAATAGGAATCATTGAAATCTATATGTAGCTTGAAGCAAGTTTAAAAAATGTTATTTCAAGCCTTAAACTAGGAAATTTTGTCCAATATGAAGATCATTTTAGAATGGAGGGAGTATTAAAGTAGGCCATTCTCAATGTTATCCCTCAAAGAACAGATCCAACCTATGACCATCAATGGAAAAAACCTACAATATTCATTGCTTTTTATGCTCCATTTTCAATATACTTGAGTAGAATTATTATATCTTAATCTTCAAAGATGCAACCACATGTTTTTCTAGAAACCTTGAAATTTTCAGATTATTTTGTGAAATTTTGAAATAACTGTGAATTATTTAATGAAGAAATTAAAAAATTTTCATATCAAATACAAAATATGCTTTAAAAATCTTTTTTTGGGAGATTGGCATATACTTTAATATAGAGCATCATGTTATGAACCAAAGTTCTATATCATAAGAAGAGTAGAAAATCAATAGACTTTGCTTATAGGCCAAATGTTCAAATTGTAATAAACTCTTGAATTTTATGAATTTTTCAAAGTTTCAAAGTTTCAAAATGAGCGAGATAATTTTAATTTCATTAATCAAACTCAAATTATGAAAAAGATCATTTTAATCCTAATATTTAGATCAAGAACAAGAAGGTAGGAGTTGCCAAAATACACTAGAAAAACATCTTTTGTGATTCTCTCTTTTAGCATCTTTTTCTATAGAAAATTAAATAATACCTCAATGAAGGAATTTCCACCCCATTGCATTAGAAAACGCACACAAAGAACTCTCTCAAGAAAGTTTAGATGAAAAATTGTAGTTTTATATCTTCCATTGGTCATTTGAAATCATCTAGAAGCCACTTTCACCTTGGAAGATCAAAGACCCCTATGACCAAGGTAGTCACCCCAATACTCTAGTTCTTGAACCAATAGATGCATCCCAATGCTTCGGAAAAACTAGTGGTTAGTTCAAAGTTAGTCAGTAGAATGAAAGAAAAAACCATTTATAATTTTGAAAACATTAACAAAGGTTGGTGAAAAAATCTATAAAATTTCTATTTAGAGTAAAAAGAATATACAGGAAATGTCTCACCTTGATACTTGAAAAAAAGCCAGGTCAATATGGGAATCAAAAGAAAATAGCTAGTAAAACTCAAAAAAATATCCTAAATACTTTCTTTCTACACTTAACAATGAAGTCATCTATCATACCTTTTAGGTCCACAACATACATGCTTACAAGATTAAAGTACAGCGTGGTCCTTTAAGCCTAGAAGGACACCACCTCCATAATGGATACTCACTCACTCACTCACTCAAATATGATTCAATTTTTGGACCAATAATTAGGTGCATTAGTTCTTGCTTCTCTGCATGAATAAATTAAGAAAGTCATCCATCAAACACTTTTGTTGTTCTCACTTCTCAGCATCATTCCAAGGGATAAGAGTAAAAGGCTTAACCCTTGAACACCAGGCTGGTGACCGTGGAAATCAGCCATTTTGGAACCATGTGACATCATCCATTTTAGAAAAACTAGAAATACTCATTGGGAGTCAAACTATTGTAGAAGATCTTCCCTTTCCACCCTAATCCCGAGGATGAATAGTTGCAATTCTGTCCTACATAGGAGAATTCTTTGTCATTCATTGGACAATAATTGTCCGCCGCATCCTTCAAGGGTTAAAGAGATGATCACATGGCTATTAGTGTTGACCACAAATGTTGTACCTTCGGAGGTGGTACGAATGTCACCGCAAGTCATGGGCCGAAATTGTAGGTTATCTGTAATGGTTGAAATTATCTGCAGCAGTTCCGTGACTGAAGTGTGTACACTGTACACTTACGATTCTGATGGATTCTATTCTTTGGCAGGAAAATGTTACTCCGTATTTCATTCAACTACAGTACTGACTCTTGGTCGCCTGTAAGGTAGGAGGCTCGAACTCCATTAGGGCATTTTGAATCGCCCACCTTTCGAATGTAAACTATTTGTGCATGGGATTTTTTCATCTTTACATGGATGTACCAAATGTGTACATTTGAGGAGGTGGGCGATTTTAGAGCCCTATACCATTTCGACTTCAAAAATTTATAACTAATTCTACAAAGTTCAGAAAAATATGAAACGGATTGGGTTAGATGTCAATTCCTATTGTCTTTCATGAAAAATTTACTGAAAAATATTTCAAGAAGTTTCACCTCCTCAAAATTTAGCTTCAGCTCTTAGATGGGCGCTTTGTGGACCTCCTACCTTAATGCCCAGTTGGAGTTCAAGCCTCCTACCTTATAAGTTAACTTGCTTCATTTAGAGATTCTGAATTAGGGTAGACTTTGGCAACCTAGTACCTTACTGGTTAGAAAGCCGACTCATGCCAGCAATGGGCTTGTCTGTAGACTTTCATTTGCAACAAAATTTTCATTTTCATTTGAGAAAAATAAAAAATAAAAATCTAGTGAGTAGAAAGAGTGTACACTAAATAGTGAAATTAGGTTGCCTTAACAATTAGGTTGCCTTACCCCCAAAAAATTACTATACATGCCATCAAAGTCAATAAATATTGCTACAAATATCTCCGTTTGTACACTTGGAGGTTTATGAGTCCCAATTACAACAATATCTAATTCAAAAGTAGTGAATTCTTGTACAATACCAATAAATATTTATATAGTGTCAAATGTCAAGAAATTAGTGTGGGACAACATAATTTCACTATTTAGTGTGCATAGCTATGTTTGGTGCCTTACAATGAGTGGAAGTATGTATGGCTGGTGTATAACATTATTAACAAACACTAGCGGATTTATTTTTGATCCCTAAGAAAGTAGGATCTCCCTATGGTGCAACTTCCTAGTTAGTTAATGAGTCTTTTGCAAATTCTTGGTCAACCAATGATACTAGCTTTGCAACTTCCCAGTTATCCAATGATTCTTTTGACATTAAACTAAATTCACTTCTAAGGATTTGAGGTATCAGAGAGAATTTGGGGCCTCAAGAAGGCTACCAAACTTTAAAGTAATGCCTCAAAAAAGTCTAAAAAAGAAATTAATATGTTTTTTCATAAAAAAATTAATTTTTTATTTGGACTATTACTCTAGCTTTGGATGGTGGTCTTATAGGGGTTCCATTTCTTTTTTTTAATGGAAGGATTATCCCTAAATCTCTAAAGGGGAATGGTTTAATATTTAATATTTATCAGAGATGAAATTTTTTTGAAAATTTTAACTCAAATTTGGAGATCCCAAAATAAATATAGAATTTTGGGGGACATGCACCCACAAACACTACTACTGTAGATCAACGTTTTGACAAAAAATTGATTGGAATTTAGATGAAAGATTTATGTGCACTACATAGCACGATTACCAGAAAAGGTGTGGTAAAGTGAAATTAGAAAAATTTGATCCAAATATGAAAAAGAAATCACTTACAAAATTCATCTTACGAGATAACCAATAGTTAACAATAGTTTCCACCATTAATTAATCAAACACACACACTAAAAAAAAATACAAAAAGCACTATAACAAAACATGGTAAAAAAAATTGTAGTCAAAATCGACTATGGTATTTTTTTACCATGTTTTGTTATAGTTAAGCACCCCAAACAGAGGATTTACATAATCACATTAGATCAAACAACTTCGAGATCCCGGTTTTAGTTACTTTTCACCATGCCCTCCTTTCCCATTCATGCTCATATTTTAGGTGCAGTCATACCTTACTCGGTTGCTCCAAAGTCCAAAGCATTGATCCCAAACAACCGATAAGAAAAAAAAAAAAAAGATTGTTACCAATCCTGGAGTCTTGCTGTGAACAAGAAAGGTCCAAACGCAAATGAAAATTGAGGCGAGTGGAGTAGGTATTTTGTTGTATCCACTCCGTTACAAATGCTGTTGCTGGTTGCCACAAACAGGCCAACATTGCAGTCGACTGACTGACGCCATTCTCTTTGGAATGTTATGAGTGAAGCCTTTAACTTCCTGGGCCCAAGGCGTCCAGGATTTTAAGAAGACGGGGAGACACGATTGTCCAGACACTGAAGGATAAACAATTATCCCCAAAGGATAATCGGTTATTCCAAAGTTGGAAATGCCGTCACAATTGTGTCACACTTGCCGTACCTGAAGATAATCCTTAGTGGGTGCATTCACAATCGTCACCTGAAATGTACATAGTCCATTCATTTCAGGTGGCAATTCCAGACGCACATTCTCTACACTACTGTAGTTCACTACAGTACAGTACTGTACTGTAGTTGATCCTGTCACCACCAGATGTGGCATTTCAGTCCAACTTTCGTGGACCACTCTAGTCTGGACTCTACAGTAGTCCTCCTCACGAGGTTTCTGTCGTCTGTGGAAACTCATTTTCATCCATCTTTTTCGAAAGGCTCATGTGGAGCACAGGCCATTTGATTGACTCGATGTCCACTGGAGGCTTTAAATATTGAAAAAAACCCGAGTTTCATGCAAGTGGTGTCCACTCCGGTGAGGAAATGTCAAGAGTGGGTGATCTTTGTGGCATGCAGGCAGGAAAGTGATCATGGTGCTTCATCTGCAATTGTATCTTCACGTGCTATTGAATTGCTTATCCATGTTGCTGTTTTTTCCTTCGAAAAGTGACGGACGGTGTTTCTAGAAACCAATGAGAGGAAAGTTCTGCTTAATATCCATGGTAGTCAGTGCGCGTGGAGTGCGCAAAGCTTGGGCCGGATATTTTGTCGGGATTTTGTCCTGCAACTGTTGAATTGAGGAAAGATGCTCATCTGCCTCTTCTATCTTACTGAACAATTTCTTCAAATATTTGATCCGTCATTTCTGATATATGATTGTACTCTAACTTGCTTGTACGATGCTTTGGTTAATATTAGAAAGGGCCACTACTTGGAGCTGGAATTCAGAAGCTAATCAGTCCGCGCTTTCGAAAGATATCCACTAAGCTACATCCGTGTCGAAATGAAAATCCTCGTGGCACGCACACCTTTCCTCCGTCCTATCTCTGAACCCAAATAATCATTAACCCTGGAACGACGGGGGGTGCTCTTGGTTGCTGCTGTAATCGAATCTCTGTACTTCTAAAAAAAGATGGGCCTTGAATGAGGGTTGGCTCATGCCTCTGAAGTCTTTGCATGCCCCCACCTCCCACCATAAAAATAGCAGATGAAGAATTGCTTCTCTGTCCACTACAGAGATATCTTAAGTCATTCATCAGACAATTTCAGTCCTCAGTGTTAAGAGCCCGGGTACGCAACTCTTGTATTATATACAGGGGTCATCGGCATTAAAACAACTTAGAGGACGGCTTTTGTTAAAATTATATCAAATTAAAAAGACCAAAAAGCTAGGTGAAGACCAAATTAAAAGAAAATTAAATGTAAAAGATGTTGAATTGCATACATTTTAGAAAAAATTCGCAATATATATGAAGAATTGAAACACCTATGCATAGTTTTTAAAAATATATACAAAGAAGTTGGGTCTAGTTAAAATTAAATTTTTATTAGAAAGCCCCAAAAGTTGCCTAGCTTGGCCCATGATACATGTATTAAAAAAACTCATATAATTAGTTTTTTAATGCTATTATTGTCTTCAAAAATATTTGTTTCATGTACATAAGTATATTTTTGGGTTCCTTGTTAAAAGGGCTACAAGATTATTCTACATTAAAACAAATTACATCCCTGAAGATTGGATTAAAATGCACTATAAGTGATTATAATTAGGGCCATATAATATGGAAGTTGCATACCCAGGGTTAAGAGTGGACTCCAATTTCGTTACATGTGGCAATATTCTATTAGGGTAGATTTCCCATTCTTGACCACTTAAGCAGTTGGAGGGTGGGTTTTTTCAGTGGGGAAATTTTCCAATGTGCAAAAATAGAGTTTATAAGGATTCCATAATTTTCTAGATTTTTATTTCTCAAAACATAACTAGTTCATTACTATGGATTTTTTATTAGAGGATTCTGTTCTTCCCACTTTAGTCAAATAGACCTTCTAATTTCCAACTAAGGGTCAGTTGCAAAATCCACCAAGGGATGGTTGCAATATTGAAAGTCTTGTAGAACAATCTCAATGTGACACAACGTTGTCGGGAATTGCATTGTAATCAATCACTATTCATCACTTCTTGCGCAAAAAGAGAGTGGCCTACATTGCCAAGATGTGGGGTGATTAGGAATGGGAAATTTATCTCCCCTCCTTTGGTATAGTTTAGGTCTTGTAGATGAAATCCAAAATCTATACTAGGGTGATTGTAAGAATCGCTTGTCCTATTTTGTGTCACATGGTGTGTTTTGATTTGTTTTTGGCCATAACTTTTGTGTTTTGGCTCTCAATGACTCAAGATGTATAGGGAAGGTAATCATGTCTATCATACACCTTCCCTAATTTTTTTCCTAATTTTCAAAAATAATTTACTATGTAGAATTAGACCCCGATTCAATGTCACCCTTGCCAGCTTGGAGTCTTGGAGGTTTATAGTACTTTTTAGAACTCAAAAAAATTAAATTTTGAGCTGAAATTTAGATGAGACAGTCTTCTAATAGATTTGAAGCTATTCAAGGAAGGTATTTTTAAAATAGTTAATTTGTTGTAGTATGGAATTATACAAAGTGAGCATCTTTTTGCTTGCATTTTGAAATATATCACATTATTTTGATGGGTTTTTTTGTGAATGAGCATCTCCATAGGATTGTTGCAAATGGCCCATTTTTATTTTGTGGATTTACTTATTTTTACTGTTTTTTCCTAATTAAAACATTAAGATATGTATTTTCTTAAGACTTAGCACTTTTCTAGTTCTCCTACTTAGAGAAATTTTCTGTGCAATTCTTTCCATGGGTACCTTCATCTTAAAGGTATTTATATTAGTCATATTTTTTTTCATTTAAAAAAATTAAATTCTGATTTTAAAGTACTCCCCAAAAAATCATGAAAATGCAACAGAATTGACAAGTGTTTTTTGCAATTACCCACCAATCCTAGTTAATGTTCTGAAATTAGACCTTCGTGAAGATGTATGTTACAATTTTTAGTTTGTGGAATATCACCAATTGAACAAAACTAATTGTTCAATCATTCACCACCAGTTACAATATTTTGAGATGTTCTTTTTATACTTATTTTGGGGCTTCTTCTTTTTGAAGAATTTAGTTTATCTCCATCATTCATCTTTCCTTCTGGATGTTGGTTTCATTTTCGACCAATATTTGAGCTCAAGGCCTTAGTGAGTGTATGACCAGTGAATATTTTCAGATACATACTTTAAGGTAGAAGCATCCAAAACCTTCAATATAAGCAATTCAACATAGGAAGCACCTTTTGCTAGAAGAAATATTTTTGTAGTATTAGCAATTGAAAAATCATGAATTTCAAAGAAAAAAATTATAATTTTTGTATATGACATGTATTTTCTATTAATATTCAGAGTGGCAGCTCCCTAAAGTGCAGAAAGTGTATCATACATGGACCTCAAATCAAAACTTGATAATTTCAACAAACAACCAACTAGTAGTTTGTAAGGGGATGTTTTAATGACATTTTACAGGGACACTTCAATGAAAGCCTAGGGACATTTTTAGAGAACTCTACTATACATTAATGAGAAAAGGGATGCTTTTGGGTGTTTCTATCTTAAACCTTGAACTCCGGGTTGGTGATTGTGGAAATCAGCCGTTTTGAAACTGTGTGACATCATCTACTTTATAAAAATCAGAAATATTCATTGGGAGTCAAACTACTGTCGAAGATCTCCCCTTTCCACCCCTAATTCCGAGGATGAATAGTTGCACTTCTGTCCTACAGAGGAGAATTCGTTGTTGTTCATCGGACAAAAACGTCTGCCGCGTCGTTTAGGGGTTATTATATGCGAAGTATTTGGAATGCCTGCTGGTCGCTACTTTCATGTGAGAAGCATAAATGCAGTTTCCAAAAGAACTTTTGTGACACGGGAATTATGGAATGCGTGCGTTGACATACAGCAATCCCCAATACGATCACTTAAGGAAAAACATAAAAAATTCACTCATTTGTGTCTCCACCTTAGATGCGTGAAGCCTCGTAGATTGTGCTGGCAGGAGTAGTACTTCAGCTGCTGAGCTCAGCTTTTCAAAGACCAAATAGAAAAAACCCCTTAAAAGAAAGAGTCAGAGCGTCACGACAATTCAGAACACGTCCTTCAGGGCATCAGCCATAGGCTCAATCTCTATGCAAATAGGCTCCGCCTTGGAGAAATTACATATGACGACATTCTCCGCAATCACCTCCCGTGAAGTTGGTCAAGAACGTCATCAGTACGTAGACAGTGTTCGGGAAATTTTTCGAGGTCCTCCAGCTGATTTCCTCCTTCCACGAAAATGAACCGGTTTTTTTTCAATGGGCACCAGTTACATCCTTTGAATCACAAAAAGTACTGGTTTATTTCCTCCAATTTTAATTTCTCACTGGCAAATTTCCTCCAAATTGAAATTGGCACCGGCTAAATTGCAAAATTTGTATAAAATATAGAAAAGAAAATTAAAAATTAAAATGCTAATTAATATTGCATCCTTAGTAGGAATTGAACTTGGCAAAGCCCTTTACCACTTGAAGGCCAAGGATCCTCCCAACCCATGCAATATGGAGTTGAGGATGGTTATGAAAAGGTTGCACGAAATCAAAAGAATTTAGGAAATATCCATTTCACGTTCTTCAAATATTTTTTTTGTTACCCTATAAGGTACCGCTTAGGATTTGCATATAAATGGTGAAACTTAGAAGAATTCTTCCACGAGATAATGGCCTTGTCTATTATGTTGTCATAGTCTTTGTTAGATCCTTCCAAGGCCAATCGCATGACACTGTCAGAATTGGATGTTGTCATATGATTTTGAAGTTTTTCCTCTAGCAACTTTGAGAGGTACCTTGCACTACTATGAGGTGGTGGGCCGCGACTCTCTGAGCTAGGAATAGGTAAGGTTTCTAATTTTTTTTTCCATTTTTTTTCATTTTTCAATAATGAGAATTTCATACTAGGTCCTTTGGCACAAGTGCAAAGGTTGATATCCGGTGGCAACATACCTTCATTAGCCAGGTATTAGCTGATAATTTTTTTGACAAGGCAGCTGAAATCCCCCAAATATTTTAAGGAAGCGATCAAATATCCTCTAAATTTTGGGTGGCACCGGTTGATTTCCGGTTCTGAAAATTTCTTACCGGTTTCGCATCCTTTAATTTCAAAATGCAACCGATTTTTTTCCCAAATCCACCGGCTAACTTTGAACTAGCTGCCGGTTTTTTCCGATCATTGTACGTAGATGGTCAATTCCAAGCACAAGGCCTACTTTTAGCACGATTTGTTGACTTTGAAACTAGATTCGCAAGTTATATGGAACTAAGTTCGGAAGTTGCATTGTGCTGTGGGCACTAAGTTGGAGCATGGCCACTGCTGGCCTCAACGCGACCTGATGGGCCCTTGCCTCTTTTACCTCCCCATCGTCACTCTTGGAGCGGCCACTTCCACAGCGGCCACTTCCAAAATGAACCCGGCCACTCAACAATAGCGAGCCCTTTCAATGGGTCGAGACTATAGTAGTGCGACAAGTCGAATGTGGAGGTCCAGCCAAGGGTGAATGTAAAAAAAAAGATCCCCTATTTTGTGCTTGATTATTCTATTTCTCTACATTGTTCTTAGCTAATTTGGGGTCTCTGATTGCAAATATGAACTCAAAATTTGCAAATTTTTCCATGCCTTGCAAATAAATCGTTCCTGCGTTTTCCCCAGGGGTAAAATGCAGGGGCAAAACTGTCTCCGCATTCGGCTCGTCGCACTACTATAGTCTCGACCCTTTCAATGACTCCAAACCAAAGATTGTGGAGAATCTTTGTCTAAGTTAAATATGACTTTGCGCAGCAGTTTTGGGACCAAGCAGATGTTACAGTAGAACGAGATGATTACACGTGGCCCTGACATAAGTTGGAAGTGGCCTTACAGCGAGGGACGGTGGGGGGCTGGGAATTTTTCTCGGGCCTTCACCGCACAAGGGCCCTCGCAAACTGGTATGGCGCGTCAGTTTGCAAGGGCCACGGTGGCCATGCTCTTAGCGCGCAAATGCATTGAATGATCAACTCGATCACATTCAACTACAATTTCTACCCCTCTCAAAACCTACTTATTTTGAGAGATACAATTTTAGAGGGTATGACCATATTCTTACTTACCTTGACATTCAAGTGTTGTGATGACCGGAAAGCGATTATTAGAGAGAACAGTAGGAATAATGTCTTCTACTCATACAGGCACAGCCCAAGTGCCTATATTGTGGTCGGGAGCTTGCCGCCCTCCATAATACCGTTCCAGACCTGGATCCCGGGTTCCCATTGCGGATGCCCCAACTTAATACAAGTTTGAGATCGATGTCTGACGATTCTAGCTTCATAATCTTTCACTCTGTTTGCTGTCATTTTGGGTCCGTCCTTTCAGGTATTAACAGTGGATAAATGTGAAAGCTCCGTCTAGATCATGATCGTCTGTTTGCACGGAAAACAGCTTGAATCACTCTAGACTTCATCATTGCTTAGTTTCTTTGAATCGGCAATCGGCAATTTCTCAAACACGATCTAGTGGGGCCGATCTTTAAAACAATACTAGTTTAGATTCATATTTTTTAACTTAAGATATATGTTATTGGACACCCTGTTACAGTCCCATGCGCATGCAGAATATTTTATAGGTCGACTGTCTGTATTCATAAACTATAAGAAACTCGACTCATTGAACAGTGATTCTTGGCACGTGCAGCAAATGTGACTACGGCAGCTGGCAAGTGGGCCAACAAGCTTGGTTCTGGGCAAGAGCTACCACCAGTGACTTAAGTTTTATAACCTTGAGAGCTGGGTCTGTACTCTGTAGTGACTCGTGAGTATACATCTCTCCTCCGTACTATTCCTACACCGTCCGGTGGCATCAGCAAAATCCGGTCAATGAAAAGTAAAACCATACCAATCCAAGCTGCTACACTCTCTACAGTCACTAGGTTAACCCAAATCATACTCCAAAATCTACAAAATAATGAAGATTTGAGGTTATAGAACGAGGCCAACTTAATCTGCTCACACTCCAGACACACTCCAGACACGCTCCTTTAATCAAAACTGAACATTCGACTCAAGTTCCTTCCATGATTTGAACGGCACTACCCACTGCACTCGAGGCAATTCACCCCCAAAGGCAGGCTGCTGATCTCTACCAACCACGTGACTAACTTTTGACTAAGCATCTGCAAGCTAGGCTGATTATACCAAATCACTGTTGTCTGTAGACATATATACCTGGGTCAATAAGAGCTTCATGTCGACACACGCCTGTGCTCCAAAACTCGGCCGAAGTTGCAGAGCTTCAGGGTCACAGTCTAGCTAGAAGCTGAGGCCGATTCTTTGGCAAGCTGGTCACAGACTCACAGGGATTCAGCTATGGGTGCCAGTTTCAGAGATGGTGCGGTGGTTGGGCTTTGCCTGATGGCGATGTTGGTGGTGGGAAGCATTGGAGCTGAAGCTCAGCTCTCGATCGACTTCTATGATGATTCATGCCCCCAAATCTACGACATCGTCAAGGCGGAGATTCGGAAGGCAGTGGCCGCCGAGGCGAGAATGGCTGCTTCCTTAGTTCGTCTCCATTTCCACGACTGCTTCGTAAATGTAAGTGAATGTCTGGTTCCGACATTACTATGTCTGCTAGCTAGAACAATGGAAACATAATTATGACTGAGTTGTTGCAGTGGTGTCCTAGGTAAATACAATCTGGAGCGCGGTTGTGGAAAAAAGTGCATGCTGTGCAAGCGCACAGGGTCTACTTTTCTTCCAATCGGACCAGATTTTCATCGACACAATTAGTGAGAGCCTAAAAGAGGTTATGGCTCCTCTTATTGAATGGCTGTTACGAATAGTCTAGTTGTCCTCCTAGACGTAAGGATTAATTTTGTGACCTCATTCTTTAACGAACGGATTCCAATACAATTAAAGGTCGGAGTACTGACGCTACAATTTTATTACTGAATGTTGTAGGGATGCGACGGATCGATCCTGCTGAACAGCACAAAAGATTTCCAGTCCGAGCAGTTTTCGCTGGCCAATAACAATTCCGTCAGAGGTTTTAACGTGATCGACACCATCAAAGCCAAGCTGGAGGCCGCTTGCCCGGGCACCGTCTCGTGCGCCGATATTGTGGCCATCGCTTCCCGTGACTCGGCTGTCGAGGTCAGTTAGGCACCCCAACTGCAACTTTCTTTCACAACTCACATCCATCAGTTCACCTTCACAGTTATTCTTCAAACATTTATGTTAACATGACCCTGCATGATAGACTAGGGTCAGTTTGGGTTATAGCTATACAGGAATGTCGCTCCTATATGCCGGGAAAGTGCATGAGACAGAGGATTTCATCCCTGGTGTGAAAACAGGGGGATACATCTGAATTCCTGTGTGTTACAGAAAACTAAAGGCAAATCCCTTGAGGTCTCACATTCTCTCGAGAGGGTCAAGAGGGAAATCCTGAGTACATTAATCACCTGTAAGTGAAACCTTCGTGAGTGTGAAGAATTTGGCAGTTTGAAACTTCTTAGTTTGTTCCCACAATGTCCAGAAATTAAGAAACAATCTTGTGGTAGATGAATGGGAAATTTCATTAAAATGGCGTTCGATATGAAAATTGTCCATTCATTTCTTTCTTTAGTTTTAAACTTTAGGATGGTACAGATTTCAGAACGCACAGTCTAAACGTAAAAGTTCCAAGTTTAAGTTTGTGGAATACCTTCATTTTAACAAAATTTTGGTTGTATTGATTCTCATAACGAAAACAAAGTAAGAGAGTTAGTAATAGAAACCACGTTCACCTTCTCGTTTGGTTTCATTTTTGGTGTTTAATTGAAATCTCAATACTAAATCGTCTTGATAGTGTTCAAATATATTTTGCAGTTGAGCACATCTCTGATAACGTAAGGTATAATTACAGGTATGTTTTCACTTTGTAAGAAGAGTCGGTGGTGTTAGTGAGGATCTTAAGAAAAGGTTCACAGTTCGACTTGGACTTCACGTACATTATTTGTTGTAACTTAATGTATCTGAGTGTGGATGTTGTGTCATTGAAGGTGGGATTGACTCCCGGGTATGATGTGTTCTTCGGTCGCCGGGACAGCCTCACGGCCAATCAAACAGCCGCCAACGTATTCCTTCCTGCACCATTCTTCAATTACACCCAGTTGAAGCAGAGTTTTGCAGCAGTGGGCCTGAATGAAGTGGATCTCGTGGCTCTCTCAGGTACGTGTGGCTGCTAGCTATCAATGGCAGAAACAAACTACGTGAAGTACAATTTTCCAATTCGTAAGCATAGCAATGGTCAACACGATTGAGGCCTAGATTTTGATTTTTGAATGCCCATCGCTCCTGATATAGCTAAAAGACTAAAGTCACTTAACTTGTGACTTTCCTACTTCCACATTACTTTGACAAAGTTCAACGAAACTCTGTGGAATGAAAACCCGGGTACGCAACTCTTATATTACACACAGGGGTCGTCGGCATTAAAACGGCTTAGAGGACGGCTTTTGTAAAAATTATATCAAATTAAAAACAACAAAAAGTTAGGTGAAACTCAATTTTTTTTTAAATGTAGAAAATGTTTGGTTGCATGTATATTAGAAAAAATTCACAATATATATGAAGAATTTAAACAGTTATGCATATTTTTCAAAAATTCGTACCAGAAGTTTCCTCCAATTAAGATTAAAATTCATTCGTAGTGTTCAATGTTTTTTTAAATCTGAAATTTTTATTACGAAGTCCAAAAAGTTGGATAGCTTGTCCCATGATACATGTATAAAAAAAAATCATATAATGAGATTTCTCATGCTATTATTATCCTCAAAGAATATTTATTTGATGCATATATTTACATTTTTGTATTCCTTGTTAAGAGGGCTACAAGAGTTTTCTACATTAAAACAAATCAAATCCCTTGAGAAGTTGAGATTAGACTAAAATGAATTATAAGTGATTATAATCAAGGCCATATAATACTAACGGGAGTTGTGTACCTGGGAATGAAAAAACCCGATTACGATCGTGACGTTGAGTTTTGTAAAATTAATAAACATCATCGATCGAACAGATTTGAAGTCCTTGAAATGACATGAAACCTAAATAATTATGGAACCTAATATTAAAGGATAGAACGTCAGTTAACTCAGTTTCCTTAAACTAGCGGTATTCAGTCCACTACAATACTTTGGCACCTTTCAGAACTCAGCGTTCCGAAACACAAATACATACTTGTGCTAGACCCTTACGTACATATATGTCACAGTTTCGCCCCTGGAATCGTGCGACTGAAACGAAATTGACGTTTCGGAAGTCTTGAATGCAATAATTAACAATAGCAAAGTAACCTAAAAGTTGCGAGAATTATAAATAAATACTCTGGCACCTATCACAGTTCCCGTTCTGACATGAAAATCCGTACCAGTCCCAGATTTTAGATCTTCCTGTACTAATATTTCCCAATTTAACGTGCCCAAATCGTGTCAATTTAACGAAACAGTTGACCAAATATAACCGACTTCGACTGTTTGGTTGTGGATGTGCAGGTGCGCACACCATCGGCCGAGTGCACTGCACTACCGTCCGCCTGTTCCTGAACGACACCAACACGAACGCCCTGTTCCGCGAGCACAACGCCCAGCTCTGCCCCCCAAACGTGGACGCCAACAAGCTCGCGAACTTGGACCTCACCACCCCCGACAAGTTCGACAACAAGTACTACCAGAACCTGCTGGTGGGCGAGGGCATTATTCGCAGCGACCAGGTGTTGTTTAGCACACCAGGCTTAATCAATACCCCGCTGGTGACCAGCTTTGCAGTCAACCCGTACGCGTTCTCCGAGCAGTTCGCACGCAGCACCATCCGGATGGGGAACATCAAGCCCTTGACTGGAAAACAAGGCCAGATTCGGAAGAACTGCGCGCTGGTCAACAAGCCGTCCGACGCCGAGCCCGCGATCACGCTTTTTGCATCCCAGTAGTGATCACACGGACAACATTCTTTGTGGAGAGTTCTAGAGAACTGATGAATGTGTCTTTACTAGTACTTACGATCCCTTCCTGCAACAATCTTTTCCTAAATGGAAGAATAGTAGTCCCTTTGGGATGGAGTGCGAGTAGCGAGGGTTATAGTCCTAGTCTCGTATTGCATCCGCTTCCTGGTTCGGGATGAATAAGTGAATGGATGACGATGTGGCCATTCACATAGCACTTGGATGCAAATATGACATTTGTGATACTTTGGGTTTCATCAAGAACAAGGAAATTGATGAGAATGTGACCGCCCATGTACTTGGATGAAAGGTTGACCCATGTGATAAGGTTTTGTGACACTATATGATTGTATTTAAAGGTGATATGGATTGCACATAAGTATACCGTATAATTATCTTTTTGGCTTGCATGATAAGTTCTCTTCCTAATCATTTGATCATTCCAAATTCTTCTCTAGACTCTACTGCAGTACTCTCTTTGCACTAGTAGAATGTGTGGCTTATTTTCTCCAGTCAAGTTCGGGACCTCCTCCCAAATATCCAGCTGGGTGTGCGTCCACAATCCGAAGAATCGGTTACTGTGATGTCCCACGAAGTTAAGCAACCAAGTAATCGATTCAATCAACATAATTCAAGCACCGATATGACAATGTACAGAAAATCGAATGAGCCAGAGGTCACTGAGAAATGCAAGCATGCCAGGATTTGTTGCTTCACGAAAACATGATACGATGAAAACGGTCGACGGAAGTCCAATAACGTTTTTTGAAATATCGAAAGTCATGAGGCTGCCTCGTTCGAATTGAAGCCTACGACGACTGGCAATACCCTAGTGGAGTAATCTCAGGGACATTGCCCTAAACCCAAAAAATTCAATCCCTAAAACGCTCCAGGGACTTCACTGCTGCACACAACCACCAGCTGCAGGATTGAGCTGCGTGGCTACTGAGTTCGGATTGGAAAGTTTCAAAGACAGTCAATGAAATCCACGGTGAGGGCTGACGTCACTAACCTGGGGGGAGGTGCGTGTCGGTTGGAAGTGGGGGCTCGGACTTGCATCTTCACGACCATGGCGAAATGCGGCTTCACTCACCTTCCCCTTCTGAAGCGAACCTGACAGTCTGAGGACTCGGCTCTTCCGCATTTGGAGCGCACAGAATTTGTTCAACATTGACAAGAAAACCCGGCTGCGAGACGATTTCACTGTCTCGTAGATAAGGCGCCACCATCTTTGATGTTAGATGCAAGCTTATTAACTTCCGAATTACATTTGAGTCCCGAATGCCAGAGGTCATGCGCGACGGTCGACGAACCAGCCATAATTGGCAATTGCATTCACCAAGTTCGTCGCTGTAGCAGGAGAGGGTGAAACCAGAGCACATCGAATGTTACTTTTGCTTTAGTGCAGCCAGTAAACAGTGCGTCTCCTATCAGTCCTATGTCGCGGTGGGCCCGTTGGAGAAGACTTGATCCTTCCATCATCTTCAATTTCTATTACTCTCTCCGTCACTCTATTAGCTCCCTGTAAGCGTATACATGATTTCTTCTAAATGGATGATCTTCTGGACAACTAGTTCAAGAATGTGATGCATTTTGGTTTGGGATTAGGCTTTTTGCAAAAATACATGCATTCAATGATGAAAGACCTAAGGAATGTGCACCCACTATCACTGCCTGAAATGTTCAGATAGCATTCATTTCAGGTGGCGATTCTGGATGCGCTAACTCTGTGAACGTATTTTTGAACCCTTGAGTCCCCACATCGCTTGCTCCTTCAAAGCCAGAACGAGTAGGAGAAATCAGAAATCAGACTTGCATACTGAAATCTGGTGAAACGAACATTCCATAAGTGTAATAGGAGCCTCTGATTATTTGCATGTGCACCACTTGTGATCTGCCATATGATCAAGTAGAGCCTGCAATATTCATGAGACCGGGAATGAGATATTTAGAGCTTTATACATACATAGTGGTGATTACCGGTACCTCCGGACTTGCTCGCATACTGTCAAGCTTCAACTGAAATTGGAAGCCGAACTCACATTTCTCACTTCAATTAAATTTTCGATCACTGAGGCAGCAACCGGGATTGCTACAGTTTGTGAATTTTTGTGAATATTGAATTTGTTCACCTCTGGACCTACGTCAAACCCTGAAAAACAAGTTTGCGTGACCCTTAATCCCAGAAATGGCAGACTTAATAAATTAGTAAATTCATTCAGGAACGATATTATTTCAGAAATTTGACGATTCAAATCACACAAGTTGTAGAAACAAAAAGCCAGAACTTCCTGACTACATTATTTTTTTTTTTTTTTGAAACGGAGTTCACATAAAATCAAAAAACAACTCATTTCCCTTGAAGTTCACTCAACGATATATGTGGGTCCACCATTGAAGCTCCTCTGTTCCCTAAGGGAAATTCATCCACTGTACGTGAGTCTGCACGAGCTCACTGTCACTAATTCGGTCGCCACTCTAGTGCTTGAGCTGGTGACCTTCCATACTAGAAACCTTTCTCCAAACGCACGCGTCGTTCCATTGACACTAAGAAACGAGGAGGTTCATTCATCACTGCGACGCAACCAGCGACGCCGCGGACACCGACGGCGACGTTGCATTGTTGACGAGAGCGCAGTTCAATCGAATCTCGCCTTGATCTCCAGTCAAGGGCTTGAGGTTGCCCATCTTGATGGAGCTGAGCGCGAACTGCGCGGCGAACGCCGCCGGATCGAACGCGAACTGCGCCACCAGCGGCTGGCTGATGCCGCCGACGGTGCTAAACAGCACCTGGTCGGACCTAAGGATGCCCTGACCCACCAGCAAATTCTTGTAGTACCAGTTGTCGAAGAAGTCGGGAGTGGTGTGGTCCAAGTTCAGCAATTTTGTCTCGTTGTCGGGGACCGAGCAGGAATCGATGTTGCTCTGATGGAAAACGGGGTCGAAACCCGAGGTGGTGTCGTTCAATGTATTGTTGCTGAGCACGACCGGCTGGCAGTGTACGCGGCCGATGGTATGAGCACCTGCATGGATGGATGGCAATCGCAGAAAAAATATTACAGGTCTGTTTCACTTGGACAGTTTGGAAATTAATGGCGTAGGTTCACAAGTTCACGAGAGTTTAATTAAAGAGTTTGCCATGAAGGAAATGAAATGGAGTTTCCCGTCACAATTGAACCATTACCACCTCAGAAGTGGTAAACTTTGTTTCATTATCATGATGGTATACTCCTAAAACTCCCTCGTGTACATTGTACGACCGTCAATTTCGTTAAATTGGAAGTACTTTACGAATTGAATTGGCACATGCCAGGCTGGCTGAAATGTTCATCTATACTGACTATTTCAGATTATAGTGCTTTGTATTGATGTATAAATGTCACAAATCTTGGCTCTGGAATCAATCTACTTTATTGATATGGAAGATTGGCTAGCTAGATGGGTTGTAGTCCTTGTTGATAATCTTTGAGAGTTAGAAAGATCAAAAAGATTATTTATAGGATAAGGCACTAAATCTACGGGAAATTAAAGTTTGATAGAGAGGTTCAATGATAAAGGATTACATTTGAATGTATATATATATATATATATATATAATGGATTTATCATCTTATGGACAAAAATATACTTATGTAGCTCTAAATGGACTCTATAGAAGGTGTCCAAGATAGTCACATCTATGAAGGGGAATTAGTTGGCCATATATGGAGGCATGCAGTTTGTTCGTGCCTCACACATTGTATCCCACAAACCACTCTTTTACATCATAAATTCTTTAGACCAGATTTCAACATCTTTGGAGTTAGATTCAGGGTTCGTGTATGCAACTTCCATATTATATGGCCTTGATTATAATCACTTATAATGCATTTTAATCCAATCTTAAGGGATGTCATTTGTTTTAATGTAGAATAATCTTGTAGCCTTTTTAACAAGGAATCCAAAAATGTACTTATGTATATGAAACAAATATTTTTGAAGACAATAATAGCATTAAAAAACTAATTATATGAGTTATTTCAATACATGTATCATAGGCTGAGTTAGGCAACTTTTGGGGCTTTCTAATAAAAATTTAATTTTAACTAGACCCAACTTCTTTGTATATATTTTTAGAAACTATGCATAGATGTTTCAATTCTTCATATATATTGTGAGTTTTTTTCTAAAATGTATGCAATTCAACATTTTTTACATTTAATTTTCTTTTAATTTGGTCTTCACCTAGCTTTTTGGTCTTTTTAATTTGATATAATTTTAACAAAAGCCATCCTCTAAGCTGTTTTAATGCCGATGACCCCTGTATATAATACAAGAGTTGCGTACCTGGGATTCAGGGCAAGGGCATTCATCATTACAATTTACTAATAAATAGTTTAGCTACATTACGGGCTTTATTATGCCATCATTCAAAACCCTTGTTGCGAATGCAAACCTGAGAGAGCCACGAGATCCACTTCATCGAGGGTCACGTTTTCGAAACTCTGCTTCAGCTGGCTGTAATTGAAGAATGGCGAAGGGAGGAATAAGTTGGCGTCTGCTTGACTGTAATTGAGGCTGTCGCGGCGACCGAAGAACACGGCATACCCTGGAGTCAACCCCGCCTTGACACAATATCCACAGTCAGATGCATCCTCAAACAAAAATACTTGAGAAACCCAAGTGTAATTAACAAAAATCCCATACGTAAGGAAAATTAGACAATTTCGAAAATCAAGAGTGCTGTTCAGACTCATTTTTATCAACAAATGAAATGAGCACATACATTACCAAGTAAGGGGTGTTTGCTCTTGGTGAAAAGAGTGGTATCAGCATACCCAGTGAATCGAGTCCAAAAAGGAACCTAAATGCATTCTGAAGACCCTCATTAACACCACGTACTCTTTATACCAACTGGAAACATACCCATAATTATACCCTGTCAAAGATGTGCTTAACATCAACATATATTTGAATATTCTAATGATAATATTTTATTGAGATTTCAATAATATCCTAAACCAGAAATGCAACCAAACGAGCAGGTGAATATGGTTTATATTCCTAAATTATCGCAGTACGTTTTTGTGGGATCCTGTTGCTAATTGAAAGAGGATTCTGGAATCATCTGGCACATGTTTCTAAATTTCTGGACAACGCATCAATCAACTATGAACTTTCAATTAAAGTGCCGACTGATTATACATACTCGCGAGGGTTTCACCTCCAGGTGTTAAATGTACTCAGGATTTCACTCTTGAATGTGACCCTCTCGGGAGAAAGTGAGACCGCAAGGGGTTTGTCTGTTTAACTCAATCGGTTAATAATACACAGATTCATATGCATCCCCCTGTTTGAAGACCAAAGATGAATTCCTCTGTCCCATGCACTTTCCCCGGCACGCAAGATCGACTTTCCTGTAATCCAGGTGTGCACTTATAACCCAAAACGGCCAAAAGGTGTACATTTTAGGCAAGAATCTGCAGGGCCAAGTTACGAAAATTTAAATGCTTTAAAGATATTTACGTGTGAAGTTGTGAAGGAAAGTTGCAATTGGGGTGCCTAACTGACCTCGACAGCCGAGTCACGAGAAGCGATGGCCACAATATCAGCGCACGAGACGGTCTGCGGGCAAGCGACCTCCAGCTGGGCTTTAATGGTGTCGATCACGTTAAAACCTCTGATGGAATTGTTATTGGCTATCGAAAACTGCTCGGAATCATTAGTACCGGGTGTGCTGTTCAGCAGGATCGATCCGTCGCACCCCTACCACATTCAGGAATAAAATTGCAGCGTCAGTACTCCTTAAATTGTGTTGGATCCCTTTCGTTAAAATATCAAGCCAAAACAATAATTCTAACCTCAATATGAACAATTAGTCTATTCATAGCAGCCATCCAAGAAGAGAAGCCATAACCTCTTCTAGGCTCTCACTAATTGTGTCAATCAAAATTTGGTCAGCTAGGCAGAACATGACGGGTTGTTTTGCACATAGAACGTCAATTTCGTTAAATTGGCGATATTCCACAAACCTAAGATTGTGACATGTATCTTCTCAAAGATCTAATTTCAGGCCACAAACTAGGACTGGTATAGTTCTTGGGTTCAGGCCGTGCCGCGCCAAAGTGCTGGAATATCGCCGCCAATTTAACGATTTGACGTTATAACCTCTGGCCTTCCAAGTCCCGAGCAGACTCTAGCTCAATCCCCACTTGCAATTAAGTACTGTAAGTTGTAAGAGAAAACTTTTGACTATTTGAGTTCGAAACAGCGCAAGGGTCGACAAGAAATACATTATGCCCCATAACAGACGGGCATGGTACCTCGATCACAACCCTCCCTAGCCTGGTTGTAGAATTCATTATCAAATTCACACCTCGATCTCTTTCTGATTTCGATTTCCAAAATTCAATTTTCTCCAGACTTTCTTGATTGGATCATCCTCAACTGGGGTGTCGGTCATGGAGACTATGCTAGATAACTCAAATCTGGGTCCCGATTAGAGGAAACGTAGACCCTGTGCGCTTGCACAGATGACCAGGCACTACTTTTCCAAATCCGAGCTCCAGATTGTATAAATTACCTAGGACACTACTGCAACAATTCAGCCATCTGTATCCACTGTTCTAGCAGACATGGTAATATCTAACCAGACATTCACTTACATTTACGAAGCAGTCGTGGAAATGGAGACGAACTAAGGAAGCAGCCATTCTCGCCTCGGCGGCCACCGCCGTTTGAATCGCGGCCTTGACGATGCTGTAGATTTGGGGGCATGAATCGTCATAGAATTGAGTCGAGAGCTGAGCTTCAGCTCCAATGCCTCCCACCACCACCATCGCCATCAGGCAAAGCCCGACCACCGCACCATCTCTGAAACTGGCAGCCATCGCTGACTCTCCGTGAGTCTGTGATCAGCTTGCCAAAGAATCGGCCTCAGCTTCTAGCTAGACTGTGACCCTGAAGCTCTGCAACTTCGGCCGAGTTTTGGAGCACACTCAGGTGTGTGTCGACATGAAGCTCAAATTGACTCGAAGCCTCTTATTGGTATATGTAGACAACAATGATTCGGTATCAGCCCTTGCAGATGCTTAGTCAAAAGCTATTCACGTGGGTAGTAGAATTCAACAGCTAGTTCAAAGTCTTGGACACGCACCGTGACGAGGGACGTTGAAGTCTTGGAAGGAAATTGAGCCGAATGTTCAGCTTTGATTGTAGGAGTGTGTCTGGAGTGTGAACAATCACTCGGCAGTCATTCGGTTGGCCCAATTTTAGACTCTGAAATCTTGAGTGTGTGTGAATTTTTTTTGGTTTATGACGTGGGTCAACCTAGTGTTTGTAAAGAGAGTAGCTGTGGTTGGTATTCTTCTGATGATGCACTTCAATCGTTAATTTATTGTTTGTTGCATGCGCGCTGATAAGGCTGTACTACTTGGTAGGGGCGGTACGGGGGGTGAGGTTAAAGTTAGGGAGTGTGTCAGCTCTCAAGCTGCTGCTGACTGGGACTTAGCTTGTTGGCAGCTGCCGAAGTCGCACTTGCGTTTTTGCAATTGATTTCTAGTCTGTGAAAGTAACGTATTCCGCCAGAGTTTCACTTCTTCTTATGCGTACAGACAAGTCGGCCTCCATGGGGCCCTTTGACGTTATTTTCTAATTGTAAGCTTAATTCGAAAAATGTATTCGCAATGGAAGCGAGGTTTCATTCCAAGGCTGAGCTTCCTAAAAATTGGTGGTAACTTAAGTTATAAAGACAGACAAAAATTTCGAGGCAAGGCTCCGGCCAAAAGTAGAAAGAGTACCGGCGATTCTTTAGATCAATTAACAATGGAGGACATGGGGGACCGGGAAGAAGAATCACTCTCAGAGGTCTACGTTAAAGACTAATAAGCCTAACACCTACTAAATGATCTTTTTAGTACGGGCACAGAACTAGCTAGTGTCACTACCCAATAAAATTGTACAAAGTAGTTCAGTATGATTACAGGAACCTCTCAACCTGCTCTAATTTGTAAAAGTGAAAATCACTTTGGTAGACTAATGTCACGAGCATTAATAGGATTAATCTGTACTGGGTAGTTCTTAAAGTTCAATTGCATACCTTACCTTGGGACTTTCATCTAGAAGCTTTTGAGTGAATTGTCTCTCAAGCAAGAACAAGTGGCGCACTAGTCAACAAGTGGCCAGCACGAGATCCAAAACTTGATGAATTGAATTCTTCAATAGGTGCTCATAAATGATGTTTTATATATATCAAAGCCTTAGAAAGTAGTTTATTGGTCATAGACTAAATATAATAGTACCTGTGTACACAATACAATATGCACAATGTACTTGTTCAACAGCAACCTACCAGCCTCTCTGACAAAGGTGTAGCCGAAGGTCTCAAGATAGCAATGTTGCCAATTATCCAGTCATCACACGTGGATAAGGAAATGCCATCCAGGAGGAACTAGGTGCGTTGCCCAGCAGGCTCTGGCCTAAGATTTGATCGCTGCTTCCCCGGCAAAACATCCATTGCTGGACTGAGTGGGAAGGGATTGTCACTTGGTGTTTCCAGTTGGAGAATCAATCGATCTGAAATCTGAAATGGATGTTACATCGGAATGCTCTTAAGACTCGTAAAAAAGTAAATTAATTAATGCAGTAGTTAAATATGAATTGATCATTGTAAGCTTTCGGGGATCACCAATGCATCTAATTTCGAAGACAGCAGTTGGCTTGTGCATCGATTGCAGAATGCTTGAAATCAACAACCTAATAATGACTTTCACGTCTATTCAACTTCAGGTTGGCCGGGAGGAGATTAAAATTCCGGAGAATTAAACCAATGTAATTTCTGTGGGCCATGGTTTGCTCAGAAATTGAATCGGCACTACCTGACCATCGCTTGACCCTCTTTCGTTTCTTTCGTTTAGAGCACTCTAATAAGTCATAAAATTGAGCGGTAAGGGTAGCATCGATTACAATCAGTCACACTAAATGTTGATACACTGTCTATGCTTTTCAGTGAGTACAATTTACCCCGACAAAAGTACAGTTGCATACTCAAGTTGAGACCATCCAGCACGTAAAGCAGCACGGCCTCAGACCGACATGAACTTCATGAAACTTTGTAGGAGTTTGCTTACTGCTTTTAAGTTAGAACACTATTGCTCTCAGGGTCTGTTCACATGAGTCGGACCTTGCTTGGAGCTCACTGATGTGCGTGGAGCTCAATCATTTGGCCAAACAAAATGATCCAGTCTCCAAAATCTTTTATAAGTAGCCGACTGTCTTGAGGTGTCCTTGGGAAAGGGTTCTGGAGCACACATGATACTTCCGCCAGTTCATTCTGCACCAGAAGTCTCAATAATTTGAAATGGTACATAATATTCCTTACAAATTAGATCGGTCAAAACCAACTATTGCATAATAATGGTATGAAGATATCTACGGTGAAAGCCGACCCAAAACTGTCAATATAAGCAATTCAACAAATTCAGCATAGTTGGACGCACCTCTTGCTAGAAAAAATAATTTCGTAGTATTAGCAATTCAAAATCATGAATTTAAAAAAAAAAATTAGAATTTTTGGATATGGCATGTATTTTCTAAGATTTTTCAAAGTGATAGTATCCCAGACCACTGAAATTGTCATATAGGTGGACCTAATATTGAAATTTGACAAAATCAGCTATAATAAGGGGACAATTTAATGACATTGTAGGGGGACACTTTAATGGAAGCCTAGGGAGTTGTATAGTAGAACCATCCATTACAACCACTCAAGCATTATGTGCATGATGTGGAGCAGCAAAAGGTAATGTAAATTTTCTACCTCATAGAAAGATAGAAATCATGGGGATTGTAAATTTTTTGGTAATTTTTTGCCTTGAATTGAAATTACTATGTATTTTAGTAGTCAAAAGTTGATATAGAACCATCCACAACACATAGAGTCTTCCATTACTATTCATTCAAACTTCAAAGATTACTTTGGCTCTCAAAACCAAGTGCATGTGTCATAACATTGATGGTTAAAAGATGGTCAGAAACCAAGACCTAATGGTTAGACATCAATCACTTCTCTATTGAATTTCCCAATACCTATAGATTAGCTATGGGGCCTAATTGATAATGGGTGGTTCTATCATATTGTGCATGAATGCAAATAGGGACACTTTTGGATGTTTCTACCTTAAACCATGAAGGAAAAATTTCTATGAAGATTGAAACAAAAAGTATAAATGTGAACAATTTGTTTGAAATAATAAAAATCAGAAGAGAACAAACAAGTGTTAATTTGGTCCACATGTAGGAGGAACTATATAACATTCAAAGAAACTACGTTTTGCTCTCTTCAGTCCTCAATCACTAAAAGAAAACTGTGAGGATTTCAACAAAAAAAAACTTGAGGTTTTTGCATTATAGAAAACAGAAACATCAAGTTGTTTGTGTGGAAATCCTCAAGGTTTTCTTATAGTGAATATTCATTTGCACATCGTGAAAAATTAATAGCCTTCAAAGAAGTTGTGTTTTCTTCTCTTAAGTCCTCAATATTCATCCACAATATTCATCCACACATCATGAAGAATTAAAGTAAGCTTCAATATATATTAGGAGAGTGGCAAAACATTTATGGTATGCCCTATTTTTTTGGTAATTATGGGACTAGACCAAAAAATTTACAAATATTTTAAATGTAGAGATTTTGTTGGAAATTCAAAGAATCCATTAAGTCAAATTCCAATATCACATGATCATCTACCATCAAAAAATATTGTAGGAAATGTAGGGATTGCTTTATTGAAAATTTTGGAAATGAGGGGTGGAGAGGTCATTTTTATAATGAAATCTATTGTGCATCATGAACTTCAAAGATATGGGATAATTGGAAGATGAGATCTTTGCAACTCATTGTCAAAACATAGGAATCATGTTTTAAGCAAATGAAATACATGCCTATTGAAAAGAATATCAAAATGAAAACCAAATTTCTACATTATTTTACAAGTAGAAAATGAGTAGACTATGGTTGTGAATCTAAAGTTTAAATTGCTAAGAAAAATTATATTTAGACTTTTTTTAAATTACAAATCAAAATATTAGTAGAATCTTACTTGTGAAACTTTACTTCATTAGTTGGATTTAAATTTAGAAGAACTCATCTTGTAGATAAAATTTTATTGAAATTGAAAGAATTAAAGTAGCACCTAATTGTGACATATTTGCAAAATTGTCCAATCTAGATTCTTTCTTAAAAAATGAAATAACTTCAACATTTTGGGTTAATATATATAAATGAATTCTTTGTGATTTTTGGAGTAAAAGTCAATCATTCCTAACTTCTTCCACTTCCTAAATTTTTTAGAATTATTACATTGATTTTCATAGTCAAAGATCTTTAAAGCATCAATATGAGGTTGTACTTAAATCATCAATTGATGCTTTATAGGCTATCTACTTTACCTTGAAAATTTGAATGGACAATTTTTATAAAGAATAATAAGCAAAATCATTACTAAATCATTAATTTGGGCTACTTTAGAATTGGGCCAAAGTAAAAAAGATGAAGTTATTTGATCTCTCTCATAGCTCACAAGCTTCAAAATGGTCTAACTTCACAATAAGAAGGCTTATAATCTATCTTTTATTTCCTTAGCTAAATCCCACATGCAAAGCGTTTTAGGAGCATCCAAATTTTTCATCCAAAGGGAAAATTGCAACAATGTGTGTTCAAGGGCCCTTAAGTGTCAAAGGTCCCCCATCCATGCTATTGCAATACTCTAAAAGCAAGTAGTCTCTTTCAAACTTGTGGCCCATGCATGCAATAGTCAATGACCCATAAGCATGTTTTGTTGAGCATAGATTTGGGAGAAGCTCCCATAGAACCAAAGAGAATTGACTCAAAACTAGACAAAGGGTAGATGTTCTAGCATGGAAAACATGGGGACGACATTGGTCTAGTCTTGGGCCTGGACTACATATAAGGGTTGTATAAGGGTTGAACAACTAAGTTGGCTCTTGAAATAATATATTAATTGGGCCCTCTTAAAACCAATATCATATATATGACATTTATCTTGAGGAAGGACATGGGTGCTCTAACTCTATTTGGTAGTCTCTTATGGCCCAAATTAAAGATTTATTTTATTTTATTTATTTATTTATTTATTGACTACCTTACTTGGATAGCAAGTTTGGTACTTTGGTGTTAAATATTTAATATAATTCCTAAATAAACTTTGGCACTTGAAAATATCAATTTTTGAAAATTTCAATATCATAATTAATAAAAAAAAGTATTTGTCAACCACCTCACACAAATTCAAAATTATTTTATTACAAGTGTATGAAGATGAGAAGACAAGTTCTTTATACAAGTGGCATGGTAGGAGGTAAAACAACCCATGTGGGATTTGTAAATTAGAACTACCATACTAGGAACTCAACTACTCATAGTTAAGTGAAAATTGAGTAGGAATTGTGTTCAAATTAGGATTTTAGGCCTCATTTTGGCATAGTAGAATAAATTTTTTCAACATCTTTGAACTAGAAAAGGTTGTGAAATCAAGCTAATTTTCATTTCCAAAAATTTATTTGAGATTTTAAATCTTCAATCAAAAGTTATGGACAAAATTTAGAGAGAGGTTGGAAGGGACATTTTCTTTGACATTTTCAAATATCCTCTCTAAATTTGTTCATAGCTTTTTTTTGGAAAACCAAAATCACGAAAGGTTTGTGGAGATGAAACTTTTCTTGGTTTCTCAACTTTTCTTAGTTCAAAGTTTTAAAAAATGTTATTTTACTAAAGCAAAATGAATTTTCAAGTTTTACATTGAATAGAATTCCTATGTTTTGAAAATGATCGGTTAAGCTCTCATCTTAAAATTGTCCCATAACCTTTGAGGATGCATGACAAACAATGAATTTTATTATAAACATGACCTCTCCACCTTTCATTCTCACTAAATGTCAATGAAGTAAATCCTTCATTTCACCATCAAAAGTTTTCTTGGTGGTAGATGGTCATATAACATTGATTACCAAGCATGGAGGTTCCTTTTGCTTCTCTAGAAAGCAAGAGCCCCCAACACTACAACTTCTTCAAATGAGTAAACAAATAGTTGTAAAATTCTACAACCTATTGTGTAAACTCTAGTGCTCACATTGAAACATTATTTTTCTTTATTGATTTCATGTACTTGAGGATGGACTAGTTGACCAAATCCATCCCCCAACAAAGATTTACCTTTGCTTAGCCAATTTGATCTTTGGGATTATCACCAAATCCCCCCAAGATATCTAAGGGCAAATTATACCTCAACATGGGGGGAGAGGATTCAACTAGTTAATAATGTTATGGAGATGCTTGTTGGTTTTTGGTTCAATGGATAGTTAATGTATTCTTTGGATTTTTGGCAAACCATCTTTTACATTTATTTGTAGATTAGGTTGCCTAGTCCTAAAACTAGGAAAAAAATTTGGCACTTTTTTTTTAATTAACCTAAATCAAACTTGCTAACAGAGTAGAATTATATATAATGGTCTAGTGGGGTCACCTCTTTGGTTTTATCTTCCTTTGTTCCCAACAAAACTATTTGAAAAAATAGAGTCACTCAATGGTTGTATAGTTGGACCACCCATTACCAACCAAAACCCCATAGGCAACCACTAAGGGGGGTAAATTTCAACAAAATTTGGGATTGATTTCTATGATTAGTTTTTTGGATGGTTATAATAAGATTTAGAGTTTGACAACTTAGAGTGATCTAAGTAGCAAACATAATTGTCGAGTGATATATAAATTATAACATGACCTATTAGAAAATAGAAATGGTGGCATGTATTACATAATTGATTACAAAATGAGTTGCAAAGTAGTTTACCAACTTCAACAAACTTGTTCAGAGATTAGTGGTGATTGATTTGTGCACATGGATGGTAATGAGAATGCCAACTTTTGGACCAATATTTCTTAGTTTTTGAATAAATTTTCTTCGTTGTGGCACTATGCGTATGGAAGTGCCATGATTGATGTCCTTGATTTTGGGTGCTCAAGTTAGCAAGATCATTAGAGAAATTGTGGACTCTCCACAAGGCTGCCAAGAAGTGTTGAGAGGAACCTTCACTACAATACATTTATTTTGCTTGAGGAACTTTTCCCCTATTTCTGCACTTCGTCACTTCCAAATGTTAGAGCATTCATTCTCAAGTACTATTAGTTAGGGTCATGACAAGTGTTGTTTTGATATTTGAAAGCACCCCGAAGCACCTTCCTCTCACGATTGTGGAATAGAAAACTGAAATATACTTCTTGGAACTCCCGATATTTACACAAAACGAATCTTTGTTTTGTCAAGAATTCCCTCTTCTGAGTAACTTCAATAGGCTCCAAAAATAAATTGGCTTATCAAATGTTGGCAACCCTCTGGAGAGTCCAAAAAATTTCTAATGTGTATTCTCACAATAAATAGTTATGGAGGACTCTATACATTTGGTATGGATGCAACTATGCAAGCCAACTTTGGGCTTCCAAAATTCTTAGTAATTTGAATTTTTTTTTAAATAAAAATTTGGCTATGCTTGTCTTTACTATCTTTTTAAGGGGGTAGAAAATTTACATTCACTACAAGAAAATGGCCACAAACACGACTGCAAAAGAATGACTTCATGTCTAGAATGATTGAAGAATGACTACTCCTTCCTAATTGCACCAGCACTACTTGCAAATCAACATTTGAGTCCTTATGTAGTTAGTAGTGCAACTTCACAACGAGACTTCCATGAGTTGTAGTCTTCATCCACAACATTTTGTTGACATCATTGTCGATTGAATGACGTGGCCACAATGGTTCTAGAGAGCAGTGGTCCAATCAACTGTAAAATGACTTCTTGTCATATATTGTGATTGAGTGGCACTCTTGGGCCACTAGAAAATGACTCCAAAGAGCACCGCAAACGCTTGTTTGTAAGGATAGGGCAAAATATGACTGACGTGTCTACATATTCTTCTTTTATTTTGTGTACTCCATTGAAAAGAAATTAAAGAAAGAAGGCCACATATTGTACGATATGTAGGGAGTTAGAGTTGAATAGAATGATGCATCACATGTAACTTTCTTGCTTCCAATAATCTTTTAATATACTAATCCTATTTACCATTTCTTTTCCTCTTCTAACTTGCATTATTCAGGTATTTTTGTTCTTCTTTCCTTTAGCTTGCATACTAATTTTTCCTTTTGTTTTCTTTCTTCCTAATCTTTCCCCTCTTTCTTGTTTATATCTTTTTCCATTTTTTTTCTTTTCTATCTTCCTTCTCTTCTTTTACACCTAAATTTCATTCCTCTTTTTATTCCATACATGATATTCTTTGGGTTTGTAATTTTTTTTAATTGAGAAGATCTTCTTTTTCTCCCTTTTTAGTTTCTTTTTATTAACCTAATTTTGTCTTCTTTGATTTTCTTCAATTTCTAAATTTTTTTTCATCTTCTTTTGTCTTCTTCATTTTGGCAATTTTTATTTCGTCTTCATGACTTTTTGAAATCTTCTTTAAATATGTTCTGAATCTGTTCTAATCATATTGAAAATTTTCAATCTCCTTCCTAATTTTTTTCTTTATCTAACACAATGACAATGATGCATTCCCAACCAGTGCAAGGATAAATTTTCAATTGCCTTGGTATACACTCTAGTCTTCATAAAGTTCTATAGCTATGAATATTTTATCTCTTTTTTATTTTTGACTTCTTCATTAATGTATTTGTTTCATTACTTAAAATGTTTTTAACTCTTTCTCTTCTTGTTTTCTCTCATTTTCTTTTTACATTTTTTTTCATTTGCTATAAGTTTCTTTTTTTTCATTTTTTCATTTTCTCTGGTATTCTTCTTTTCTTCAAATCTTTTTAGTCTTTCTAATTTTTCCACTCCTTGTTTATCTTTTTTCTTGTTTTTTTAAAACTCAAAATCCAACAAAAGACTTCTCTTGTCTTTTTCTTTGAAATCATGCATTGTTAGTGGCCTTTTCTCTTTGTTGATGTATACTATTTTCTTCCTCAAGGTCCATTGTATGATTTATTGAAACTCCTACTCCTATGCTAGTAATAACTTCTAGAAATTTGTGCCATTGTCATTACACTACTTTTGAACGCTTCATATGATTCACATTTGCATTACTAGGGGTCCCAATAAATATACAATAAGGTATTTAGATTGGGCCAATTACAATCATTAAGTCCCATTTCCCTCTTATACAGATGACAATGCCACCTCTTCAATGCCACTACAGAATGACTTCTTGCGACTATTGAATGACTACTTAGAAGTCTCAAATTACTACGCATCTACTCTACTACTACTTCAGTGCCTTGCGCTTTATGATTCATTAAGCGATTAGCACACATAATGTGCAACCATCATTACACTTATCCATCATGAAGTGAAGAGACTTAGGACAACTCCATAAGTCTTTGTTTTAGAGAAATCAAATAGGTGACCCCAATACTTTTCATGTGCCAATTGTCCATCTTTTCCAATCCCTTTAGCAAATTTGTCTATAACTTTTGATTTGAAGCTTGAAATATAAAATGGATTTTTAATGATGAAAGTGAGATTGATTTACCACCTTTTATTAGTTCAAATTTTTTTGAAAAAAATAAATCTATTATGTCTAAATGAGGTCTAAAATATTACTAGTAACACAATATTAATTCCTACATTTTACATATCCCACATGGTTTGTCTTGCCTCCTACTACCCTACTTGTATAAAGCTCATGTCATTTCACTTCTTCATACTTATAAACTAAGTGGTTGTGGGAGCCATGAAACACACTTGTCAAATATGGTGTACTATGTATATTATGTTATATATGACATATTGTGTATGGTGTATTGCTAAGAAAATTTGAATGTGTGACTACAAAATGACTACTCCTTGTGCACTTGTCATTATGCTCCATTTTGCATACATTGGTGAAACTTGAAAATGACTTCCTACATGTTCAGGAAGTGACCTAAATCCAAGTCACTTCAGAATGACTTGCCACATGGTAGTCCATATGATGCAAAGACTCCAACGCAACTTCAAAATGACTAGCCACGTGGCTGTCCATATCAAATTTGTAATGGGTTTGTTGTAACTTCGAAATGACTTGCAAATGACTGGCCACATGGATGGCCACATGGGATAGAAATAGCCAATACTTTCCACATGGCAACATAGAAGCCATTTCCTTAAGCCAAACTTTCTTTATCAAATTAATGAAAACTATCTCTCATCCATTTATACATCCAAGGTACAATCTGTTGGTGATAATAAACTAGGAAGTAATTTTTAAACTAATTGTCCAAAATGACTTCGGGGCCCTCCATTCATTTTGCAATAAAATGTGTTCAAAATGACTACTATGAAGTAATTTTCAAAAGTCATTTTTGTGACCATTTTTTTGTAGTGATTGCCTTCTATTGCTCCAAATCATGCACATAATACTTAATAAGTGGTTCATCATGGATAATTCTACCATACCTATAAGTAAGTGTGTGAATCAAGGCAAAGCCTTAAATGCCATTGTGGGCTACTCCCCTAAAGGTATGTGCACACTTGACGTTTGACAACAACGGTAATAAAACCATAACACCTCTGGCAAAGATAGAAAGTTGCAAGTATTATTTAAACATTTTTTAAAAATTGGTTAGACATTGGTTCGGCATACACAAGGTTGTCTTAAATGATCAATTGTTCAAACATGGGGCATACGATTGAATATTTGAATAGTCTTTACAGAAGCTATCATTTCCTTTCTAATGTCCTCATCCATAAAGTTCATCTACAAATCATGGAAAATGAAATAAAATGCCTCTATCATTCGGTCATCCGCCATTAAATAAGATTTGATGGAAAAATGAAGGTAATGCTTTAACCTTTTAATGACCATGGTTGATTTGGGAGGCGAGCATAATTTTCGAATATAATTTTGACAAAGTGAAATTTTGTGGCTGCTCTAAGGATGAAATCCTAGATCAGATCCTACCTATTGGTTCTATAGGGTAGATACTTGAACCAAACAAAAAATGAAAGTGATCCAACGGTGCACATGCTTGTAAATAATCTTGAAAGATTGATATGTTGTAAATAGCCTTTGGCACTCATGCTACATATGATCTACCACAATTGGGCATAAATTTTAGTAAATGCTCCAAAAATCAATCAAAAACCTTCCGGCTAGTTCTTTCACACATATAAGTAGTCATCCCTTACATTAAATATGTATTTCTTTATGATATTTCACTTGTGAAAGCTTGGGACATTTAAGTTTGGATAAGCATAGCTGATGCATTTTTGCATGCACTCTTTTGAAATTGGTTTTGTTTGGAGCGTATACAGATACCCTAATTGCATTGTTCCCTAGGTTTTTTGAAATCAAATGTTCTGTAAACAATAGCAAACAAAAAGTCCCCAAATTGACCAAAAACTGGTCAATTGGGCACTAAAGGGTTAATGACAAATGTGGGAGTGAAGAGTGTGGACATCAATTTTTAATGAAATCCATTTTATGTCATATATCCTCAAATAATATGGGATAATATGAAGATGATTGAGCTTGATCACTCATTGTCAAAACATAGAAATTATGAGCGAATTATAATTTCAAACCTTATTTAGGCATAGTAGAATGATTTTTTTCGAAAAACTTTGGATGAAGGAAAATTGTAAAATCAAGTTAAAATCTATTCCTTAAAATCCTTTTGATATGTAGAGTCTCCAATCAAAAGTTATGGTCAAATTTCAAAGAGGATGTTTGAAAATGTCAAAGAAAATGTTCCCTTTCAACCCCTCTCTGAAATTTCACTACAAAAAAATGATAGAAAGAATGATTGGCAAAAATGACTGCAAAATGATTGCAAAGCAATCATTGTGGTCACTTTTACTGCAAAATGACTTCAAGTCTCCAAAGTCATTGTAGTCAAGTTGTTTTGGTCAATGACTGCAAGTATATTATTACTATCCATTTAGTACTTGGATGTGCAAATGGATGAAAAATTCAATGGTTATCTAAATGATAAAGAAAGTTTGGCTTAAGATAATGGCTATAGAGCTGCCATGTGTAAAGTGCAAATACATTGAGAATCTAACAAGGACATCTACGTGGCTATTCATTTTGCAATCATTTTGAAGTTACTACTAATCCATTGTAAATTTGATGTGGACAGCCATATGGCCAGTCATTTGCAAGTCATTTCAAAGTTATGTTAGACCCATTAAACATCTGACATGGAGAGCCAAGTTGAAAGTCATTTAGAAGTTGTGATGGAGTCTTTGCACTGTTGAGATGGATTGAAACATGGCAAGTCATTCTGTTGTCGTCTTAAAGTGACGTGAATTTAAGGTTCAAGGCACACTTCTAAGAAGTAGGAAGTTACTTTCCTATCATTATCAAGTTGTGGGAATGTATGTGAAAATGAATGCACTAGAAGAAATTATCGTTCATCAATCTGATGTGTTTTTGTTAGAAAACATAAAATTGAATTGGAAAAAACATAGTTTTGTGTTTTCTAACAAAAATACATCAGATTGGTGAACGATAATTTCCTTTTAGTGATGTAATGACAATTGCATGGGGATTAGTCATTTTGAAGTCGCATATAAGTATATTTGAAGTTCCACAAGAATACAAATACACAATATACTAGATACATACACCATATGCCATACACCATATTCAACAAATGTATTGCATTGCTTCCAAAGCCACTTAATGTGTGAGTGTGGAGATAAAATTGCAAGCATTTTATACAAGTGGGTGGTAGGAGGCAAGACAAACCATGTGGGATATGTAAAATGTAGGAATTGTGTTACAAGTATTATTTTAGACCTCGTTTAGGCATAGTAGATTGACTTTTTTCTAAAAACTTTGAACTTATAAAAGTTGGGAAATCAATCTCACTTTCATCTCCAACAATTTTTTTAGATTTCAAACCTCAAATCAAAAGTTGTGGACAAATTTGAGAAAAGGATTGAAAAGGATATTTTCTTCGACAATTTTTAACCCCTAAAGTTCCTTGACTACCTTATCACCAAAACCCCTCAAAAACTGCCATTTCTAATACAAGTACCAAATTTTTGAAAAATATCATTTGGGGACACATGTAACCGTAGGATCTTGTATTAATCTACATTGAGAAGATGTGGAAAAAATTTCAGAAATTTCCACCATGTAGATTGCAAGATATTAACATTTGAAGTGACAAAACCCCTTTTTTGGGCCCTGCGAAAAAACGGGCAGCTGCACTTCACAAAATCCTATTTGTATGAAAAAATGTCCAAAATGGTGGTGCTTATTTAGATTCATTCTTGAAGTCAAGTTGTCTATATTCTTGAAAATTTTCAGATCATTTGGAATTGTGCAACATATAGGAATAAAATAGTAAGTACACAAATGTAGAGAATGATTCAAAATACTAAATTGTTAATAGTTTATTATTGGAATTGGAAAATGCCTATTGCAATGGTGGAAATGTTGTAATAAACAATCTATACCCTATGATTTTATTTTTTTCCAAAAATATTAAAAATTGAGTTAAATAAAGGACTTCAAAGTTTATTTTAGAGTAGAAAATCCATAAGTGCCCGTAAACTAAAACATCTCATAACTTTTGACTCATTGATCAAAATGGAATGATTCAAAGCTTTCTATGTATATATCAATCTAAAAAAACAATTTCAAATTTTTATTTTTGAAAAAAGTGATTTTTTCAGATCTGCCCGGACTGCCCGAGTTGAGAAACAAACAACATATTAGGCCATAACTTTTGACTCATATTTCCAAATGTCCTGAAATTTAGTGCATATGAAAGATATTCCTCGTCCACACCTTCTATTAAATTTTGGGCCAAAAACATGGAAATTTGTAGTCACACGTACTTGCCCAAAATTTCTATGTTGCCAAAAAAGGCACCTTGGTCCTTTAGGGGTTAACATCTTTACTAAATCTCGTAGCGCAGAAGACGTGACGCAATCATTTCTGTGTTGTTACTACATTGCAATACTATAATGCAACTTCCAATTGACTAAGCCCTATCTGAATACTCAATACTTTACTGTCTGTTTGTTGGGACCTCTAGAAACTCAATTGAATCATATGAAGTGTTCAGAAGTAGTGGAACGACCATGGCACAAATTTCCAAAAGCCATTGCTAACATACTAATAGGAGTTTAAATAAATCATATAGTGCACGCTAAGGAAGAAAATAGTATATACCAACAAAAAGAAAAGGCCATCGGCAATGCATAATTTCAAAAAAAAGATAGAAGAAGTCTTTTTGGGAAAAAGTTTTAAAACAATGGAAAAGATAAATGAAGAATAGATAAATTAGAGAGATTAAACCAAACTTGAAAAAATAAAGAAGACAAGAGAAAATGAAAAAAAAAAGATTAGAAAATTACAACAAATAAAAAATTAATAAAAGGTTAATAAAACTAGAAGAGAGAGAAATATGAAAAATAAATTTAAGAAGTTTAAATATTTTCAAGTAATGAAATAGATAAATGAAGAAGTCAAAAATGAAAAAGAGATAAAAAATTCATATGGAGAAAAAGAGAAATTCAATGAAACTTTGGTATGGAATAGGAAAAAAAAGCGTGTCCATCTATAAAGAAGAAAAAAAATAGGAAGAGAAAAAAATTCAAAGTAATAAAATTGACAAATTAAATTCTGGTACAAGAAAAAATAATAAGAAAATTGAAATTTCTAAAAAAATAGTAAAAAATAAAATATCAAAGCAACTCTCAAAAAGTAAATAAGATTTTGGTATAGAGAAAGAAGAAATATAGAAATAGATAACCAAAAAAAAATAATGTAGACATAAAAAGAGTGGAAAGAGTCCTTAAAATAAGTGTCGCACCCCTTAGTGACACTTACCACCTTAAGTTCCCTTCCAATACTTCTCAAGCACTTGATACTTTAGTGGTACCAACGGTCACGCTCTTCTAACACTACACATGCCACGCACATCCAATGTAAGTCCCCAATTCCAACTCTTTGTGCTAAGTCTCAATCACCGGGACTACTAGTACACACACACACACTCATCATGACACCGGGACATGTTACTTGGTAACATGGGGCGGAACTTCCATCTTATTGTGCAAGGACCCATGGTGGCACTACTCACCATGGTCCTAACCGCCCTTGAGTGTAACCCCAACTCCATACTAGGCTCCTTGTATATTTGTCACTTTCCACTTCATCACCATTCGGGACTCACCATTCGGGACACCTCACATAGCCTAGTAAGGAGTGGGATTCCACCCAACCGGTGCCACAGGACACACCAAAGTGTCCCATGGTACCTTGGAGTGGTGGTGACCCCACACCACCAACCTTGAGTCACTGGGACTCACCAAGGCTCAAGAGGGAGTGAGGAGGGAGACCAACCCCTCTTATAGTACTTTCTGTGGGATTCGGCAGACCCCCCCCTTTGTATGTCAAGGGGGACTCCCAAACACGCTTTGGTTTTGGAAGACCACCCCGTTTCTCCCGATTAGCGCTAGTTTGGGACTCCCGAACTTCCACCCGGCATAACTTTGCGGTTCGGCATCCAAATCGCACATGCGACCCCATTTTCGATATCTACGCGACGCGTAGATGCCGATGGACTACTCACTTGCTCCATTCGGACAAGTACTCGCAAAGTTATCGCCCTCCAAAGATTCGGGACACTCCTAGTGCGGCTGGGGCACTCCCGGCGCGACTGGGACACCCCCAACTTTGAACGCCCATAACTTTTGACTCGCAAAACCAAATCACGCGTTCTTTGGACGGCTAGAAGCGTCTTCTCAAGACCTTTCCAAGCATGTATCACACGCCCCTAAATTCGTCCGGATCAGAGTGCTAACACGCTTTGATCGCTCGGGACTCCTAGTCCCCCTCACCTCATCTCTTGCAAGGCTTGGGGAGTCACCCCCAATGTCCCCCTTGCTCACCAAGGTGGCACGGGCACACCTTGTGATGAGGGTCGTGACAACATCTATCTTTGTTCTTGTCATGAAGTCACAAGGGCAACTACAAAATGACTGCAACATTATTTTTCAAGCATCATTGGTGCAATTAGGGAGTAGAAATCATTCTTTAGTCATTATGGTCAAGAAGTCATTTTCTACAGTTGCATTTGCCCATGTGTTTGTACCCATTTTCTTGTAGTGTTTATCTATAAATTTTGATTGGAGGCTCTAAATGTTAAAGAGATAGTTGAAGACAAATTCTAATTTGATTTTCCAACTTTTCTAAGTTCATAATTTTTTGAAAAAAATTATTCTACTAAACTTAAATGAGGTCTGAAATTCTATTTCAAATATATTTTTAACTTACTTGTTAGCAATTGAGCTCCTATTAGTTCTATAATTTACATATCCCACATGGTTTGTTTAACCCCTAAAGGACCAAACGGCATTTTTTTGGCACCATAGCGAGTTTTGGCAGCTCACTACAAATGGAAATTTTTTTTTTCTTTCAAAATTTCACACGACATGTGCCTGAGGAGTAGCTTTAAGGCCCAACAATTTTCATAACTTTTGAAGACATGGTTAAAAAGTTATTGTATGATATGTAGTTTTCATTGCTTGGCAAGCAACTCGGGTAACAAAAAAAACTTCTTTAAAAATCACTTTTATTTAACTCAATTTTCAATATTTTTGGAAAAAAATTTAAAAAAAGAAGTTTTAGATTGTTTCTTACAACATGAAAACCATTAGGATTGGCATTTTTCAATTCCATATATAAATTGTTAACAATTTAGTATTTTGAATCATTCTCTACTTCTTTCTACTTACTAATTTTTTCCTATATGTTGTACAAAATCCAAATGATCTAAAATTTTTCAAGTATGTGGAAAACTTGCCTTGAAGAATGAATCCAAAGAGTTACAGCCATTTTGGACATTTTTTCATAATGATCTGACCTTGTGAAGTGCAGCTACCCAAGTTTTGGGAGGGCTAGAAAATGGCTTTTTGTCACTTCAAGTGTTAATATCTTGCAATCTACACGTTGGAAATTTCTGAAATTTTTTCCACATCTTCTCAAACCAGCGTTCTACAAGACCTTATAGTCACATATGTCCAAAAATGTATTTTTTCTAAAATTTGGTACTTGTACTAGAGATGATAGTTTAGGAGCGTTTTTGGTGAAAACATAGTCAAATACATTTAAGGGTTAATGTTCTACCACCCTATATATGTATATATAGAGCTTGTCTTCTTCAATAAGAATACAAAAAATGAATGACACTAGATGTAAGTGGTGTAGTTCATTGATCTTAATTGGATAATTTTATGTAATATTAGAGGAAAAATGGATCTAGGATAGGGCCTTATCTTTAAGTAGTACGGGACATTACATGTTGGTGCCAAATGGCATTCATGATGGGACAAATCGGTTAGAGTGTGTCACCATACATTGATTATGACACCAATATGGAGACCATTATTGATTTTTAGTTCCACATTGTTTCAACCTATGCCAACTATACTTGCCATCATCCCTTGGGATGCCACAAAGGTTGTCATCATCACTTCTTGAGAATGTTTCCCTTAAACTTTGAGTGCCCTATACGAATCCAAAAAACAAGGTACAAATAGCTACTCAAGTTGATCCTACAGATTAAAAAATAAGATCCAAGAGACATGACCATTGAGATTGCTAGAGAGGTAGAGAGGGCATCTTTGGAAGAAACTTATAGAAGTTTTCACCGTAAAGCCTAGGATATCATAATGGTCAAACCTCTCATAACAGGAGGCCAGATTTGGGGGCGATGGGGCACTCATGGGTTAAGCTGCTTTAATGGCTAAACAAAGGGCCCTATTGTAGTCCCATTTTCCCTCTAATGATTGTCCATTTCCCCTTGCATTATGAAAGATAGTTGGAAATTCTCGAGAATCTACAAATTTGAAAGATTCAAACTTGTGTAACAACAACTTGTAATGTCACAAAGTTATGAATTGTCCTTGCCTTTTTTTTTTTATTGAATATCGCTCATAACTCCTTGCAAGCTCCTCAACCACGTAGGTTTAAAGGTTATGAAAAAACAATGGTCGAAACACTTGTTGAAATAATCACTTATCATCACTACAAAGATCACCTGCTAAGTCCAAGTGTGCAAGTACCTCAAGCCGTGGGCTATGAAGTAAGTAACCTTCGAGATGCCGGGAGGTGGCGAGTGGGTTACCGGGCGTAACCAGCGCTGTACATGGATGAAAACTCATGTAACTGCTGCCTTCTGGGATGAATATCGTGTGATTATGAACGAACTGTTCTGCTCGTGGATGAAAAACCGTCCAGCAGACAGACGCACACAACCAGAGCTGGTTACGCAGGTCTTCAGTGTTAGTAGGATCTCAGTAACGAACAGCAAGTGGCGAGTTGGCGACTCTTGAAATAAGAATTTTCCCTCAACTTCTTCCACCCATGGATTCATCTATGTTTCAGTTCTCCGATCTCATTGCGATAGTTTTTGCAATTTTTCACCCATAGAATGTATGTGCATGTGCATCAATGTTTGTTTCGTCACTCTCCTTTCCTTTCCTTTTGCATCCTTGAAATAGTTACCTGTAACTGTTGGAATTAAGTCATGCATAGAGTCAATTAAGAAACAGACACTTGAATACAGATTGAAGTAATTCTGTCTTGCTATCTCAAACTTCAGAGTCCGATTCCACAAAACCCGAGCCTGGCTGCTTGCACGATCCAATGCCAGTCATGGATTTTCCTTAATTAATCTTCAATATAAGAAGGTAAGTATGCTGGATGTATTACACTCAATCATTTCTTGACTCCGTTCAATCTGCTGTGCAAATTCCTGAAGTTGCAATGGCGATTTTGGCACTGTTTACGCACTTGGGACGAAGTGTCTGACTCTATATTTACAATTCTAGTACAGGTCGAGCTGTAGTGGAGGAGTTGCGAGATCATCGAAGCCTACCCCCGATCGGGATGACATTATTTTGATGCAGGGGTTTTAGGGTTTGAGGAGGAGAGTGTCAGTTAGGGTTGTAGTTGATTATTTGAGCGGAATTCTAATATGTCTGCAATCGGTTGAGGTATAGGTTCTCAATTGAGACAGAAAGTTGGATGGCGCAAACACTGTCGGGGTTGCGGATTGCGGTTTCTCCAGGGGAAGGTAGGGACCGTGCAGAACCTCATGTCTTGGTATCTACGCCCGAAAGAGACACTTTGAACATGGCGACTATTGTTAGAATGATCAAGTTTTTGTATATTCTCGCGAGCAAATTAGAGAGGATTGCAAAGCACTAGAGAATGTGTTATTTGATACTGCTTGCACAATTTATAAGTGTTCGAAGTGTTATCAGTAGGTAACCTACAGCCGAAAATAGTTCTGTTTGAGGTGCTTTTAATAAGTATTTGCTAATCCTACAAGAATTTAGATATTGCTTCTAGGTATGTTCTCACTTGGTTCTAAGAGCGCTTTAAGCAAGGGTCTTAGGAGAAGGTCTTAGGTATGAGTTTCGAACCCTTGTGGATTAGATTAAGTCCACTATGACTCCTAACACCAAGTATGAAAATTCCTTTGAATGAGGTGGCCCTACCTGACTTCAGACTGGTTTCAAGTTGTGAGTTCATGGCAGGACTTATTTTTCCAACATGTTAAATTCTTTACAGTATGTCTATGGAGCACTGAAGCAGCAGCTTCATGTTAGGGAATGTCTGTCATCACCTAACGCATTCACTCCACTTTATTTCAGTCGTCCTCAGATTGGGATCAGTACTGTAACTGATTCAACCTGAATGTGGTGCAGCGATGGACTTTCTGGGGTCAATATCATTGTTGCAGCAGCTACCTGGGACATCACTTCAGAAAGATTGCCGACGTAGTTGAGCAACTTCAATTTGGTTCAGGCCTTCGAAAACCTTTAAATTATGATTTTACCACATTCTGTTTCGTTCTCAATTAATTAGGTTGATTGTAGCTTGTTTTTTGAAAGCCGTGCTTTCTGAAATTTCTGTTTTTGCCGTCATCCTGGTGATTATCTTGTCAGCAGTGTAACCTATTTTTCCGTGTATACAGTTCATGCGCTCAATAAGTACCACATACTAAAATGGATAAGAAAGCCGTGGGTGTCACGGAAAGAGTGTTGTTTCTCACTTATAGTAGTGTAATTGCCTCTTCTGAGAAGGGAATTTCAAGATTGCAGCAGCTGGTACAGTGGTGTGGTCCTGGTTAAGATAGGCTTGTTGTTATTGATGAGGTGTCGACGTCTCACTTTATTTATCCTTCTGGAGTTTATTCAAGCTAGGTTCATAGCCATCGTATGTCTTGGCTTGAAGTGTTTCACGACTGGAATCTTAGCCACTTCGTACTATCCCGTCCCGGAATCATGAACCTGATGCATTTATCTAGAGATTTTGATAGATTCCTCTTCTCAGCCAATGTTACGTGGGGTGATTGTTATGGAATGGGCATATAAATTTTATATGTACTTGAGTACTTCTGCGAAGAAGAATTTTTATTATCATCAATGATCATTTCGACAGGTGATCTTGTATTCACCAGTTCAAGTAGGTTCTCTATGTTCAGTGTCACGAGGCCAAGAATCATGTACCTGGAGTAGGAGGTCAAGCCACGCGTACTGGTGAAGCGGTTCTTGAAATATAAGTATTGTATGATTTTCCCGAACGCTCGGACTTAGCAAAATTTTGCAGCTTGGTGTCCGATCTGAAGGACTTGAATCTGTGTAATATTTAAAACAAAATCCAACTTCTTTCATTTATTGCCTAACTGCATAATGTGCCCTTGAATCTTATCATTGGCCTTTCCCAATGCATATGCGACTTTCCTTTAAAGTATTGATCAAAATTCGGTTCAAGAAATTTTATTTTTCTTGGATTATAAGCCATTCTTGTGTGGGTACATATGTCCAATACTCAGTTCTCAAGGGGCTGACTTTTCCATCGATGAAGTACCTGTGGAGGTCAAAATGCACGTCTGTGACATGCACGTTTTACAGAATCTAACATTCTTGTGTTCAATGGAGGTTAAATGGATTTCTCAATAATTGTTCATGATTTCTGGGTTACAGAACATGTATTTTAAAGCATGATTTTTCTGGAGTTCATTGTGTGTTGAACTTATGTCCGCTTTGGATGCTTTCAAAAAGAAGCCAAGTCAAAATCAACTTTGGAGGCTATACTGGGCAAATCATCAGGTAATAATGCTCTTCTCAGTTTTTGATTTCAATGGTGTATTTTAGAAACCATGTCCTCTATATGATATACGAATGTGCTATTATGATAATAGTTTCATATCCATGTTACAATATATAATATAATACGGTCTGAATAAAATGATAGTATTTAAGAAATCTGTGCCTAATTTCTACTGGCTACCCTATGGAAGTATCGGCATGTAATCGAAAGTTGGAGACCCTTATGGCTTCTCTTCTTTTTAAGAAGATTCTAATTTCTTACATAGTGACAGTTGGAGTATCAAATTGTGATTTGTTGTTTTCTTATGCTTTCGTGTGTGATGCAGCGGTTCTTCCGTCATATTTACATGGCTGCCAAGGTGCCTATTCCTGTGTGGTTGGCAAAGAGGCATTGGAAGAAGAGAAATGTGTCGTGAATGGCCTGCGAAGTACAGGGGAATTGCGTACAGAAATAAATGTGTGAGCTTCTTTATGCTTAATACTTTCTCATTGTTTTCATAAATGTTGTAGGGGATGCTGAATAAGTTTCTATACGTGCAAACTGCAAAGAATAGGGACTACTAGTTAGTGGAACAACACATCCCTCAGGGAATTTTGTATGAAAACTCGATTAGTTTCTGAAACAATTTCACTGTATTTTAGTGCCAATCAGTTTCATGTTGTTCTGCAATTTCATTATTGTGATTACAAGCCCTTTCTGACACAAGAGTCTTTACACTGTTCAATCATTCTTGGTGTGCAGGGCGTTGAGCTTGACGATTTTGTATCAGGGCCACAGAAGTTGTTGAAGCTTGTAGAAGAGCATTATCCTCTTCCTCAGGACCCTGAACACACTGAGGCTTACACCAGTCCTTTGCGTCCAAAGAGAAATTCTTTCTGTTGCCAAGGAACTTATGTAATGTATTCTTCTTTGTTTGTGTTGTCTGTGCTCCGGGATTTAGTTTTCTCTTCGACTGATTCTAGTCGAAATTTTCTCTTTGACCATTTTACTATAGTCTATATGAAAGTGAATTTTTTGATGGCTGTCAATTTGCGTGAACAGGTGAGTCGGAGCCAGACTCAACGGGAAGCGAGGAAATCAGGTCCTGTCGTATTTGCATGGTGGAAAACGTATGTGGAATCAGTAACAGAGACACTTATCTCATTGTAACCCAAATTCTTTCCAATTCCTTCTTAATATTGACAGAATCATTTGCTGAAATTTCTCTGTGGACTTTCGTTTCGTTTAACATACGCTTGTCTGTCTCCGTGCAACTTGACTTGATGATCTCTTTCACTTGCAGGCATCGCAATTTTGGGAATGCAATAAATGCGGCATTGTTGTTCATCCTGCTTGTCCCTCTCCATCTCTGCCGAAAAATGCAGATTGTGACTGGTATTGCGTTGGATGCGGTGAGAGGACCATTGATCATCAAGTAGAGCGCCGACGTTATGTTTATGTTGTTTCCTCCCGGTTGTTTCTTTTGACTCTTTGTCAGTGGACTTATCGTTGCCTTCAAGATTTTTGATGAATTTTCTGTAATTAGATGAACGGTTGGGTTGAAGTTTGAAAACATGACCTTAATGGCATGGTTTGGAAGCATATTTTGACTAGGGTAAGGTGGAAACACCTAAAACCATCAAAATAAACAATTCAACATAGTTGGAGGCACCTTTTTTTTTAAAATATTTTTTTAGTATTAGCAATTGAAAATCAGGAATTTAAGAAAAAAAATAGAATTTTTGGATATGACATGTAATTTCTATAAATTTTCATAATGAAAGTTCACCAGGTCACTGAGACCATCATATGGTTGGATCTAAAATTGAAATTTAAAAAGATCAATAGTTAACTAATTATAGTTAAGTATGGGGATGATTTAATGACACTTTTGAGGGACAATTTTATGGAAGTCTAGTATACAAGAATGGATATAGGGACAATTTTGGGTGTTTCGACCATATAATAAATGTGTTTTGTAGGTTAGAAGTAGAAAAGTTAATGAAGAATATGATTCTAGATACTACCTAGTTTCTTGAATTGCCAAATAATCCTTTGAATGACATTATTTTGCAATTTAGATGTTCAATTGAGATGTTGGAAGGAATATCAAGGTTGATATGGTTTGTTCAAAGAGGTATCTCTAACCATAATGGGCTTAGCATCTATTCATTGGGTGTACTTGCTCTACGAAACAACAATTGATTTGAATTGATGCTTACAAAAACATCTTAACCCCTCGTCCTTGAAGTGGACCAAAAGTATCCTCAAATATTTTCAAGTCATATCTGAAGTGTTGTAACTTTTGCATCAAATGTCTGATTTCAATAAAACTTGTTGGAAAATTTGCCCTCTCCCTTCTTGTTTGTGTGGTACAATTTTCAAATCAATCAAAGATGTACTGACTTTTTAGATGGCAATTGAAGTTTGTAGGTTCAATTGTATTTGAGTTCACCAAATTGCATTTGATGGCTATAACTTCAGGGGCTTGTATTTCCTTCATTCAATGTTTGTTTTCAATAAAATTTGTTGGGTTATGTTCTTGTTGAAGTTAAGTTCTGTAGTACAACTTTCATTTCAATCCAAATTGTTTTGAATGTTTGGGAGCAATTTGAAGTTCAATGTCTTGACATTTTTGGATTATAGTGAACTTCAGCAACTTGTTTCTTCTTCATACATTGTTTGTTTACAATAATTATTTTTGGAAAATTTTCACACACTAGTTTAGTTTGTGTTTAAAATATCATATCAATCCAAGAAGTTATGAGTGATTGAGAAGCATTTCAATAGAAGGAGGTTCAAGTTTTGATGTGTTTTTTGCAACTTTTCTTGCTATTTTTTGACATTTCATTTTGTAGAGACAATGAGGTAATTGAATGAATTTTAGTTTTCACCAAATGAATGTGTTTATATGCTATTTTTGAATCACTTTATAATTTAATTTTTTTTCAATTGAGTAGGTTTAGGAATCAAATTTCACCTCCAAATGTTTTTCTAGGAAAATTTCAGCATCCTTTTTCAACACTCAAATATTATAATCTTGCAATCTTTGTAGCCACATGACTCCAAATTTGATTCACTTCATCAACACCACATACACTATAAGATTATACAATTAAAATCTCTACAACTTAGTGACATTTAGTTCTATAGGACTTCAAAAGCAATGATATTTTTTGAACTTGTTCAAGCCTAGGAATGAGGGGTTAAGTCATCTATTTTAATATTCCAAAATAACATCATTGTATGACAATTATGTCATATTAAATGTTTTTTTCAATCTACATGAATTTTTCAAAGCATTCTTCAAGCTTTGAGCATCATCAATGGCAACATGCTAGTGATGCACAATATTCCAAAATGTTTTTCAAGACATTGTGGAAGACATGGCATGTTTGTGATTGTATCCATTTGGACATTCCTCAAGGCATTAGAGTAGTAGATTGACAAGACCAAGTATACTCATGTATTTGTGTTGACATTACTTCAAACATTTAATACCTATAACAACTACCACTAATACACGTAGATGTTGATAGTGGCATTGATGTTTCATAAAATACCAAAGTGGACAATGTTATAGAATTGGGTGCTTAGATGGCCCCCATATTGGCAACTACAAGCATTCAAATGTCGCTATCTACAAAGAGCAATATTAGGACATTGGATGCATGTTTGTAATGTTGTGTGCCTACACTATAGAATGCCTTTATGAATCCATGATGACATCATTTGTAAGGGTGATTGCAAGAAACACTTGTCCTATTTTGTATCACACAATGTTTGCTAATTTATTTTTTGCCCATAGCTTTTGTGTTTTGGCTCCAAATGACTCAAGATTTTTAGGGAAGGTACTCATAATTATCATACACCTTCCCTAATTTTTTTTCATAATTTCCAAAAATAATTTACTATCCAAAAGTAGACCCCAATTCAATGTCACACTTGCCAATTTAGAGGATTTTAGTACTATTTAGAACCCAATAAAATAGATTTTGAGCTGAAATTTGGATGAGATGATCTTCTAGTAGACTTGTAGCTTTTCAGAGAAGGAATTTTAAAAATAGTTAATTTTTTTTGGTGTGGAAGTCTACAAAGTGAGCTTCTTTTTGCTTGCATTTTGTAACATAAAAAATATTATTTTGGTGGGTTTTTTGGTGAATGACCATCTCCATAGGGTTGTTGCAAATGGAAAAATTTTATTTTGTGTATTTACTTATTTTTACTATTTTTCCTTAAGTAAAATATCAAGGTATGTATTTTCTTGAGACTTAGCACTTTTCTAGTTCTCCTACTTAGAGAATTTTTCTATGCAATTCCTTCCATGGGTACCTTCATTTTAGAGGTATATACATTAGTCATATTTTTTTCATTTAAAAAAAATTAATTTTCTAATTTTAAAATACTCCCCCCAAAATCAGCAAAACGCAACAACATCGACAAGTGTTTCTTGCAATCACCCATAACACCAATGCATAAAAAAAGATGTCTCAATTTGTATTGCAGTGTTGTAGATCAACGGAGAAAATACATTTCAATCTCCTTGACAACATCAATAACAACATAGCAATGTCATTACTAATGTCCAAAAAAATATCATTCCATCTGATTTGATGTGAAGGTTAGCATAGCATTTATACCACTACCACTCCTACAACTATTGACGTGGACTGCCTCAAACAGATATTTAGTTAACGGGACAGTAGTCATATGCCATTTTTTCATTTATATTCTAGGACTGGTATAGTATGGTCTGAAATCTAGGAGAGGTATACATTTCAGACCGCACGGTCTGAACCTCAAAGTGCCAAATTTGTGGAATACCGCCGTTTTAACAAAATATCCATTCACATCAGATTTTGATGGGACTAGGTTAGCATGCCCAGTCACTTTGTGCCGTCACGTTGCACACCATGTGAACAAGGGGCAGCTTGAGCTCTACCTCTGTGGCATTGCCCATACCACGTGGCATCTATGTGACAGCCACGTGGTAGCCACGTGGTAGGAAATTTATTCTTCACGGAGCCAGGTTCTGTTGGAAGTTTTTCCAAAAACATGCTGGACTTTTCAGCGTTTTTCTCCACATCAGCTCAGACGGATTTTTGTGGACATCACTGTGGTCTGGACGAATGGTCACGTACTCACGTCCTTAATTTGTTCACTTCTGGACGTAGCATAAGTTTCATCAAGGCCTGAAAAACAAGTTTGAGTGACCCTTAATCCCCCAAATAGCAGGCCAATAAATTACTCATCCAAGAACGAAATTACTTCATAAATTTGACGATCAAAATAACGCAAGTTATAGAAACAAAAAGCCAGAACTTCATAAGACTTAGTACATACTGATTTTTTATTTCTTTGGAAATGAATTCACATAAAATCAAAACATAACTCATTTCCCCTCAAGTTCACTCAACGATAAGCTTATATGTGGGTACACCATTGAAGATCCTGTGTTTCCTAAGGAAAACCCATCTCTGTACGTAAGTCTGTACGAGCTCACTGTAACTTAATTAAGTCGGACGCCACTAGCTCTAGTGCTCGAGCTGGCGACCTTCCCCATTTACTCCAAACGCATGCATTGTTCCAACATTAAGAAACGAGGAGGTTTATTCATCACTGCGACGCAACCAGCGACGCCGCGGACCCCGACGACGACGTTGCATCGTTGACGACAGCGCAGTTCAATCGAATCTCGCCTTCATCTCCAGTCAAGGGCTTGAGGTTGCCCATCTTGATGGAGCTGAGCCCGAACTGCGTGACGAACGCCAACGGATTGACCGCGAACTCCGCCACCAGCGCTTGGTTGATGCCGCCGGGGGTGCTCCACAGCACTTGGTCGCTCTTGAGGATGCTATCGCCCACCAGCAAGTTCTTGTAGTACCAGTTGTCGAAGAAGTCGGGAGTGGTGTGATCCAAGTTCAGCAATTTTGACGCGCTGAGAGGGACCGAGCAGGTATTGATGTTGTTCTGCTTGAAAATGGGGTTGAAACCCAAGGGGGTGTCGTCCACTGTTAGGTTGCTGAGCACGATCGGGCAGTGTACGCGGCCGACTGTATGCGCACCTGCATGGATGGATGGCAGTCGCAGAAAAAATATTACACGTATGTTTCACTTGGACAATTTGGAAAGTAATGTCCACCTCAGGGCGTAGGTTCACAAATTCACGAAAGTTTAATTTAAGAGTTTGCCATGAAGGAAATGAAAAGGAGTTTCCCATCACAAATTGAACCATTACCACCTCATAAGTGGTGAACTCTGTTTCATTATCATGATGATAAACTCTTAAAACTCGCATATGGTTGTAGGACGATCAATTTCATTAAATTGGAAGTGTTTTACGAAGCACACGCCAAGCAAGCTCAAATTAACAATTTAGTATTTTAGTATTTTGGCACACGCCAAGCAAGCTCAAATGTTCATCTATACTGACTGTTTTAGATTTTAGTGCTTTGTGTTAATTGATGTATATATGTCACAAAATCTTGGCTCTGGAATCACTCCAATTTAAAGATATGGAAGATTGACTAGTTAGATGGGTTGTAGTGCCTTGCTGATAACCTTTGAGAGTTAGGAAGATCGAAAAGATTATAGGATAACGCTCTAAATCTATGAGAAATGAACGTCTGATAGAGAGGTTCACTGCTAAGGATCACATTGAATGTGTATATATATATATCACATTAATGTAATAATGGTTAAAACCTTCTTTACAAATCTATGGGAAATTATTGTCTCATGGACAATAATGCTGTATTTGATGAAATTATCGTCTGATGGACAAAAATATACTTATGTAGCATTAAATGGACTCTGTAGATAATGTCCAAGATAGTGATTTCAGTCTATGGATGGAAATTTATTGGCCATATATGAAGGCAAGCATCTTGCTCGTGCCTCACACATAGTATCCCACGAACCACTCTTTTACATCATAAATTCTTTAGACCAGACTTCAACATCTTTGGAGTCAGATTCAAGCTAAGGGCATTCATCATTACAATTTACTAATAAATAGTTTAGCTACATTACGGGCTTTATTTGCCATCATTCAAAACCCTTGTTGCGAATGCAAACCTGAGAGAGCCACGAGATCCACTTCATCGAGGGTTACGTTTTCGAAACTCTGCTTCAACGTGGGATAATCGTCGAATGGCTTAGGGAGGAATAAGTCGGCGTCTGCTTGACTGTAATTGAGGCTGTCACGGCGACCGAAGAACACGGGGTATACGAGAGTCAACCCCGCCTTGACACAATATCCACAGTCAGATGCATTCTTAAACAACAATAGACGAGAAGACCCAAGTGTAATTAACAAAAATCCCATATGTCAGAAATATTGGAAAATTTCGTAAAATCTTGAGTGTTGTTCAAATTCATCTTTATCAACAAATGAAATGAGCACATACATTGACAAGTACAGGGGTAAAAAAAAAGTCATGTATATCTTGTAAGTGTCAACCCCCCAAAATGCAACCAAACGAGCAGGTGAACATAGTTCATCATACTAAGCCGTCTATCTGAAATCATCTGGCATAGGTTTCTCAATTTCCGGACATTGCATCAAGAAACTATGAAGTTTCAAAGTGCCAATTTATACACACTCACGAAGGTTTCACTTCCAGGTGTTAAATGTACTCAGGATTTCCCTCTTGACCTTGACCCTCTCGAGAGAAAGTGAGCCTGCAAGGGGTTTGCCCTGTATTCCTCGATCTGTAATACACAAAGATTCGTATGCATCCCCCTGTTATCACACCAGAGATGAATTCTCGGGCTGCCTCATGCACACATCCCCGGTACCCAAGATCGACTTCCCTGTGTACTAATAACCAAAACTGACTTATTACCAAAATTACAATTTACGCAAGAATCTACAGGTCCAGGTTATCATATATAACTGTTTTAAAAATATGTACGTGTTAAGGTGAATTGATGGATGTGAGTTGTGAAGGAAAGTTGCAATTGGGGTGCCTAACTGACCTCGACAGCCGAGTCACGAGAAGCGATGGCCACAATATCGGCGCACGAGACGGTCTGCGGGCAAGCGGCCTCCAGCTGGGCTTTGATGGTGTCGATCACGTTAAAACCTCTGATGGAATTGATATTGGCTCTCGAAAACTGCTCGGAATCATTAGTACCGGGTGTGCTGTTCAGCAGGATCGATCCGTCGCATCCCTACCACATTCAGGAATAAAATTGCAACGTTAGTACGGAGTACTCATTTAATTATACTGAATCCCATTCGATAATCTACGTGAATTAGTATCCGTAATCAAATAACTCAAATCTGAGGCCCGATCAGAAGAAAAGTAGACCCTGTGCGCTGGCACAGCTGACCAAGCACTATTTTCCACAAACGAGCTCCAGATTGTATTTACCTAGGACTCCACTACAGCAATTCAGCATCTGTTTCATAAATTCTAGCATGATAGGCAATTCCATTAAAATGGCGGTATAATTTTAAAATGGCACATATTCTATTAAAATGGGACAAAAAATTGTTGCTTGAAGACGCAATTCCATTCAAATGTCACCATATTCCATTAAAATGGCGGATGAAATATGTACAAATGGCACACGGAATACCGCCAAATTAATGGAATTGACCATCATGGTACTAAATAGCCAGACATTCACTTACATTTACGAAGCAGTCGTGGAAATGGAGACGAATTAAGGAAGCAGCCATTCTGGCCTCGGCGGCCACAGCCTTTTGAATCTCCGCCTTGACGATGTCGTAGATTTGGGGGCATGAATCGTCATAGAAGTCGATTGTGAGTTGAGCTTCAGCTCCAATGCTTCCCACCACCACCGTCGCCATCAGGCAAAGCGCGGCCACCGCACCATCTCTGAAACTGGCACCCATCGCTGACTCCCTAAGAGTCTGACCAGCTTGGCAAAGAATCGGCCTCAGCTTCTAGCCGCTAGACTATGATCCTGAAGCTTTGCAACTTCGGCTGAGTTTTGGAGCACAGGTGTGTGTCGACATGAAGCTCTTATTGACCCTGGTATATGTAGACAACAATGATTCGGTATCAGCCTTTAGTTAGTCAAAAGCTAGTCACCTGGGTGGTAGAATTCAGCAGCTAGTTCAAAGTCTTCGCACGCGCCGTGATGACGTTCAATTCTGATTCTCGGAGTGTATCTCGAGTGTGTCTCGATTGTGAACAATCACGTTGCAGCCATTCGGTTGGCCCCATTCTAGGCTCTGAAATCTTGAGAGTGATTTTTTTTGGTAAGTAATGATGTGATTCAACCCAGTGTTTGTAAAGAGTGTATCTGTGGTTGATTTTTCATATCAAGCTCTTTGTTAATTTATTGTTTCTTGCAAGCTGATAGGGCTGTACTTGGTAGGAGCGGTGCCGGGGTGAGAGGGTAAAGTTAGAGAATATGTCAGCTCTCAAGCTGCTGCTGACTGGGACTTAGCTTGTTGGCAGCTGCCAAAGTCGCATTTGCATTTTCGCAATTGATGGCAGATAAGTCGGCCTCCACGGGGCCCTTTGTCGGTATTTTCTATTTGTAATTCGAAAATTTATACGCAATTGAAGCGAGGTTCATTCCAAGGCGGAGCTACCTAAAAATTGGTGGTAACTTAAGTTATAACTTGGACAGAAATAATTTCGAGGCAAGGCTCTGGCCAAAATGTGGAAAGAGCACCAGCGATTCTTTAGAACAATTCAAGATAGAGGACGTGGGGGACCGTGAAGAAGAATAACTCTCACAGGTCTAAAGACTACTAAAGGGCCGTTCCCACCTGGCATTTGCAAACACCCTTAGCTTAAAGATAAAACTTCGTCATTAAAAGAAAATAATTTTTTTTCTGACAGTTCAGGTTCGGAATTGTAGTAATAGTTTCTTACTGAGGCGCAGTTCCCACATGCTTGGTACTTATCGTGAAGGACCTCACGTACCCCAACACAGCCAATTACCGATTTTGATCCGATGGCCATAAACAGTCTAAATCTCAAACTTTGAATGATTTAAGAAACTAACATATCACCATCCCAAATCTGTGGACAAGGAATTGCAGTGGGCATCCAAATAGTAGGAAAGATTTCTCTACAATTTAATGTCAAGGTATGTGCTCTATCAAGGAGTGGAGAGATTGTTTTTATAATGAAATTCATTATCCATCAAGAATTTTCAAAGAATATGGGACAATTTGAAGATGAGAACTTGACCACTCATTGTCAAAACGTAGGAATTGTGTGCAATGTATAACTTCAAACTTCATATAGGCATAGTAGAATAACTTTTTTCAAGAAACTTTGATCAAAGAAAAGTCGTTAAATCAAAGTAACTTTCATCTCCAAAAATCCATTCAAGATTCCAAGCCTCCAATCAAAAGTTTGGGACAAAATTCAAAGAGGGCTTGAGACAAACCCCTAAAGTTTCATTGCATATTAACCCCTCAATGCCCAAGGCCTTTTTTGAGCTTCTTGAAACTTGTTCTAAATTGAACTAAAAGCCAACATTTTGATCCATTCTATCCATTTTTTTACAATTGTAACCATACAAATTCAAATCAAACATGTTAAGTTTCAAATGGAAAAAGAAAAGTTATCAATATCACTTATAAATATGAAGATGTTTAATCACGAGGGTGTTCAAACTATGAAACCAATTTGAAGTATTTTCATCCTCTTTTTACATGTCAAATCTAAAAAATTGATAACCAACAAAATATGAAGGTTAAAGGGTAGAACATGCATAACCCCAATCAATTTATGACTTCTCAAAATTTGTTCTTTTATTTTTTTTTAAATGAATTTTTATGTGATTTTTGTTTGTAACATCTAGTGTCTTTGAGAGCCTTTAATACTAGAAAATCAAGTGAAAGGAGTTTCCAACACGCCAAAGAATGCAACATTTGAATATTGTATGCAAAAGTCATAATGGGTCAAAGATTTTTTTGATAGAGGTTATAAAATTGTTCTTCTACATAGGGACATATTGATTTTGAAGATGTACAGTAAGTGATGATGGTCTTGAGTTAGTGGTGCATATAGGGGATCTAGCTTATAGTTGCATTCCACAATGAGAAAAAAAAACCCACTCAAGACAACCAAAATGTGTTGGGTGCCATTAACTTACTATAAGCGTACCACAAATTGATTTTGAAATATATTTGATCCATTTTTTTCATTTTCATATTGGGACCACACTACACTGAAAAAATATTTGGTGTCATCTATACCTAGCTATTTATTGAAGGCTATAATTTTCTAGAAAAGATGAATATTTCACTTCTTGTTGCACAAAGTCAAAGAAAATGTTTTTCCCAACCCCTCTTTGAATTTTGTCCCTAACTTTTGATTGAAGAATCGGAATCTCAAATGGATTTTTGGACATGAAATTTAACTTAATTTTCCAACTTTTCTTAGTTCAAAGTGTCTTGAAAAAAGTTATTCTTCTATGCCTAAACGAGGTCTGAAGTTCTACATTGAACACAATTCCTGCATTTGACTTAATTAGGTATGAGCGGTTGAACATCTACTAATCCTAATTTACATATCCCACATGGATTGTTTTACTTCCTATCACCCCACTTGTATAAATAGATTACATACACACAATCCATTCCTCACTCTAATAGAGCCATACAAATCTTTTGGAGGTGAGAGACAGAAAATATTGGCCCTCTTGATTTTTCCTACTTGGGTCCCCGCTAATTTCGGCCATGGGTTGCCACTGTTCTTATGTAATGGGCTCTTGACCCTGCATATAGGTAAGAGCGGTTGTTAGCACACGGAATTTTCATTTTCTGAAGATTTTTAAGTTATTACGAACTACTATCACTGTGGTGGGCCAACGACACAGAGATGTCAAGTGGTTGTAGGAGCGCTCTCAAGTCGATGCCACCTCTACTGCCAAGTAGGTTCGGTAGATAGTGAAGCAGTCAGGTGGGAACGCCCAATGATTTACAGCTGACTTAATACCTTCGTAACGCCAAGTGGGAACGTACCTTAAGCCTAATACCTACTGATTGATCGTCTTAGTGCAGAATTCCAAGACTTTGACACTTTTCAGGTCGTTCAGCCTGATACGGAAATCTATACCAGTCCTAGTTAGTAAAGCTCTAGTATGCATATGAATGTCACAAATATTGATGACCCTAGCCACCCCAATTTATCGAAATTGACAATACATGTCAATCTGCTGCTGCTTTACATTTTGGATGGTCTCAACTTAAGTATGCAAGTGTACATTTTTCAGGGTAAATTGTGTTAAAAGCATGGACAGCGTATCAACATCTAGTGTGACTGATTGTAATTGATACAACCCTAAACGCATAAATTTATAACTAATTAGAGTGCTCCAAGCGAAAGAAATGGAGGGCTAAGGTAGTGACTCAATCTCTGTGCAAAACCATGGCCTACGGGAATTACATTTTGGTCAAATTTTCCGGAAATTTAATAACTCCCAGCCTGAAGTTGAATAGACGTGAAAGTCATCCTCAGGTTGTTGATTTAAAGCATTCTGTAATCAAAGCACAAGCCAACTGCTGTCTTTGGCATGTCTTTGGCATTGGTGATCAGGTATGGATTCCCCAAAGCTTCCATACTGCCGTGTCGTGCGCAAGCATTCAATGAGCACTTATTATGATCAATTCCTATTTAACTACTGCATTATTTTCTGGTCCTCTCAAATGCAACTTATTCCTTTCTTTTAGTACGAGTCTTAAGAGCATTCCGATGTAGCATACATTTCAGATATAAGATGGATTGATTCTCCAGCTGGAAACACCAAGCTATATAATCCCTTCCAACTCAGTCCAGCAATGGATGTTTTGCCGGGGAAGCAGCGATCAAATCTTAGGCCACAGCCAGCCCACCGCACTGTCTGAGTTCCTGCTGGACGGTATTTCCTTATCCTCGGGTGATGTGGATAATTAGCAACCTTGATCAAGCAGAGATTTGGGGATGGGCCACAGCTTCACTACTGTCGTAGAGTCTGGTAGGGTGCTTTTCTCTAGTCAACAAGTACATTGAATATTATTTTAGCGTACGACCGATGTACTACTTTTCAAGGCTTTGATACACATGGAACATCAAGTATGAGTGTACTACCTATTGAAGAACGCCATTCATGAAGTTTCAGATCTCGTGTTGGCCACTTGCTATTCCTTGAGAGACCCTTCACTCATGGAAGTCCCAAGGTACGCAATTGAACAATAAGAACTACCCCAATTATACTGATTAATCCTCAGTATTAGTGCTTGTGACACTAGTCTGCCGAAGGGATTCACGCTTGTACAAAGTAGAGCAGGTTGGGAGGTTCCTGTAATTATATTGAACTACTTTGCAGGAGTTCTCTCACTGCGTTTAGAACACTAGTGCTCTCAGGGTCTGTTCATATCAGCCGACCTCGCTTGGAGCTTAATATATATGTGCATGGAGCTCAATTATTTGGTTAAACAAAATAATCCAGTCTCAGTCCATTACAACTGATAAACAGCCGTATTAAGCAACTGCCTTGAGGTGTCATTGGGAGAGGACTTTGGAGCACATATAATCCGCCAGTTCATTGAAAGTTATGAACAACGTTGTTTTTTTGGGCAATTTGAGCATCTTCCTGAAAAAACAACTCATAGAATTCATTTCTGAATGCAATTTTTACATTTCAAAAACAATTGTTTGACATGGTGAAGTTTACTTCAGAGAACAATCTCACCATTATGATTATTGTGTTTCATTCACATCTAAGAGAAATTAACAATTTAGATTTTCTTTGTCTTGGACCTACTTAACAATTTTCTAAAGAATGAAAATCAAGTGTTTTTTTCTTGAAATTTTTTTCCTAGACTTTCAATTCAATTCTTCAACATAATTTTTTTTTAATTCAAATTCCATAGTGAAATTTTTTTCCACAAAGGGCAGTCAAAGTCATCTGAAATTGTAGGCCAGTGTTCAAAAAACAATTTCCAACTTTGAATGATGATATCTTCCAATCTATATAGTCAAACTTCATGAAATTTTTACCACTTGATCTTAAACAAGTAACGTACAAGATTCTATGGTTAGATTTTGAAAAAGGTATTTATTTTGTTTTCTTGGATGAACACAACAGAAATGGCAGTTTTGAGTGGCTTTTGACAGAATAATGGCCTTCATCTTTCAAGGGTTAAATATAAGATAAAAACAGAAAGTGTAAAAGTGAACATAATTCCTGGAAAATTAACAAATAGAAGAGAACGGCCAAAGCGTTTGCATTGGTCCAGAGGTAGGAGGAAGTATTTGCCAACCCAAAGTTCTCAGATATAGAAATATATAAAAGCTCCATCTCCCAAAATTGGATTCTCCTGCGTACCACTCAAGTAGAGCCCCAGGCTAGGTCAATGCCATGTGCAAACAGGTCCTCACTCACAACCGCTTTTCCTAGAGAGCTGACACCAACATACAACACTCACTAACTAAGTTCTCAGAATTCTTTAGAATGAACCAGGGCTCATTAGTAGCACCCACTAACGAACGTCAATTGTGTCGTTTAATTGGCACAATTTCATTAAAATGTCTCAGTGGATTCTCAGGAAACGAAAGAAATTAATTGAGAGCTGGGAGGGGATGTGGCTGGAAATCCTACCTGTTGTTGAGGATGAAATGCAATTTGCATATTAATTTACATATCTATCAGCAGAGGAAGCGACTGAATGCAAATGTGGAAATGGCTCATGGAATACTACCAATCAACAGAATTGAAGTAAATGTGAATACAGATTGTTTCATTTCTTCAGTGATTCACACCAAAATAAGTTCTTAAAATTAATAGCTTTCGAAACCCAGTCTTGATCGATCAGCTTCCAGTCCAAATTACTCCACTGTCTAGCTGTCGGTGATTACGTACGGGCATACTTTTGAAATAATAAAGCATTGCATTGGTAAGAATCTAGCTAGCAATATAGGTCACTGCGAATCTTGAAGAAAGCATTCAGTAGAAGAGGCCAGTGATCTCCTTTCCTCGTCACCTCGTGTGTCTGCATTTCCACAATTGCAGGGGCCAAATTAAATCTCGACAAAGTTTCCAGCCATACTCGCCTTGTGCTCACCACGCTCACCATTTCATAAGGGAAAGATATTCAATAGCTACTTCGATTGCAGTTCTAGATGCACCACATGTGATCGCCATTCTTATAACTAAGTATTTCCTCACTCTGTGGTCCACTTGCGATATCCCTCTTTTTGCTTGAAAGTCTTCAATAATATCAGATCTGAAGATTGCAGTACTTCGACCACGGATCGATTAAAAAGTTCAGTCAGCACACGTGTAGAGAAACTTCTTTGTTTTTCTCATTTTCTCACTAGAAAAATGCTACTGTTCATTGCAGAAAGCACGTGAGGATTTCATATAGGACGGGTCCGGCAAAGGGGGACTGAAATGCCACATCTCCGACAGTATCAAGATTAACGTCACGTACATATCTGTGACACAATTGGACCGCATTTTCAAATTTTGAATGCGAAGATTTGAGGTAACTACTTAGGTAACACTTGGAAGCTTCCAAATGTTCAGCATCTGAACACAATTCGTATTATAAAGTTGAGTTCGTTATTGATGGAGCCCTACAGTTGCTAATTGAATGAGGATTTGAGAGACTCTTTGGCCTGCAATATTTTGGACACTATGGTAGAAGAAAGCATTACCAGTCAAGACCCATAGACAATATATAGGTAATGGAAAATTCAACAAAGAGATGACGAATATCTAACCATTAGTTTCTTGGTTTCCAACCATCTTCTAGCCATCACTATTATAACACATGTGCTTCGCTTGGAGAGCCAAATTAGTCTTTAAATGAGCAATGATGGAAGAATCTATGTGTTGGGGTTGGGTGCAGGTCAACTTTTGGCTTCTAAAATTCATAACAATTTGAATTTAAGGAAAAAAATTATGAAAATTTGACAACGCCCATCATTTCTATCTCTCTACATAGGAAAAAATTAACATTGCTTTCTACTACTCCTAATCATGCATAGAATGCTTAAGTGGTTGGTAATGGATGGTTCTACTATATATGAATAAACTATAAAATTTTAAAGTGTTATTATAGGTGTACTCAAAATCAATTGCAAGCTTAACTTCATCAATTTTGTATTTCAAAAGTACACTTTCAAGTAAGAATCTTGAAAGGGTGGAGTTTGTTACCAAGTTGCTTTTAGGTGTAGTTACTAGCTTTAGTCATTCTTTTGTCACCATACCATAATATTGCATATAACTTGGAAACTTCAAATTCCATAAAGATCCTAGGGAAAGAGGTGTCTTTTCTTTTCAAAATACCCCTAGAAAAGTTTGAGTTAGCTCTAGAACAACGTTGTGGACAATAAGTGTCTAATGTATGACTTTGGAACTCCTTAGAGAACAGAGGTCAGTTGACATTTGTATGCATAATTTTAGGAGTCCAAAGGGGGGGTAATAAGAGAGTGAATAATGTTTATTGTCTTCTTCATTGAATTTATTAGGATTTTTCTAGAACTTGCCTGAATAGATGAAAAAAAAGTGGCACATTAGTGTTCCACCACACTTTATAGGGTCTTAGCCCCATCTGTACAAATTTTGGAATGTGGTCCTTTTTATTTTCAAAGTGTGGTGTATTCAAAACATTGGAAATGCAATTCTTGAGGGCAATAGGCAATGGTAGGCATGTGCATTTAATTACTATTGAGAGAATATTAGTATTTTATCAAACTCTTTTAGTCAATGCATGCATTGGCAAGCACATTTAAAAGAGCAAAGAGGGTCAAGAATCTATTGCAATTACAAGGTTGGGCAAATGCCCTAAGAAGGGAATTTATGCAATTGTTCATGACAACTACAATTCTTTTTTTTAATTGTCCATTGTACCTAATGAGAGGTGATTGAAAATTGTATCATTTACAAATTGCAACCACAATTTATTGTGTGTGTATGCAAGATCTATCCAAATTGCAAGAACCCATTTGCTGAAGTGTTGTTTGTACATCATGGATACTCATTGTAGAAAATCTAAAGCATGCAGAAGGCTGTTTTAGTTTCATTTTCAACACCCCCACTATGCAAATTCAAAACAATTGAAAAATAATAATAAGTTTTTTTTGAAAAAATAAATAATAAAATAATAAAATATTTTTCAAATTGTCAATTTAACATGGCACTAATAGTACCTAGTTAGATTCCTTATAAGTTTTTATTTTTTTAAACTAAAAAAAAAATTTTTGCTGTAATTGCACCGTTACTATATAGACTCACGACCTTCTACAAGGTTCACAATTTTTCTAGTGATCATGTTGAATGTTACAGTGAATGCTAGGCATAGATGACACCAAATGTGAAAGTTTCACACACAACTCTAAGTAGTGAATGCAAGGTTTGTAGTTTCTAATTTGAGATCTAGATTTGTGGAATTCTCAACATAGGCTTTGAACACTCAATTCTTAAAATTTTAAGCTATTTCAATGATCCACAATACAAATTTCCTTATTCTCATTATTCATACACATCTATTTCACTCCTTGCCCTCTTTGCCATCACTAATGTATGCACATACGCTTCTTTTAATTGAATGACTAGTATTAGTTGTCTTTTGGCTTCAAATTATAACAACTATTCATTTGGACTTTGGATTGTTGTGAGGTCCTTTTGAATGCATTTGATTACCATTTTCATATCCTCCTATGTATGTGACAAACGATTTCTTGAGACAACATAGTTTTATGGTACTTTTGTATTTTAAGCTTACAATTATCCACTTGTCTTTTCAAACTTAAAGATAACCAAAGATAGTCAAGCAATCGAATCTAAAAAATAATTGACATTAATTAGGGGGCTCCAAATATGTTAAGAAAGACAAAAGGACCCATCAAAATTAACAATGTTATAAACATTCTGTATTGTTTTCAAAAATCTTGCCTATCATTGGGAGATAGGAACCAATACTAGGTGGATATACAAGTAATATAAGTGCACTATACTAAAGCCATCTCAAATCCTATTCAATTTACAATCTTGGCTCAAGAATTTTCAAGTTTGTTGCAATTAAAGCAATTCCACTTTCCTAATAGTCATAGTATCTTCTATGAGAATACCAAAGTTTCACTAAAAGATTGATCATGTCACATACTATGATCCAGAAAAATTACAACCTAGAAAACATCCATCACCTCCAAAATCAAGACCTTCACAAACAATCATCAATCCCAAAGTCCATCAAAACTATAGTTGCATTTGTATGATTTTTTGGTGGCTAGATCTTTATCATCCTCTTCATCCTCATTAGAAGAATTTATCAAAGATTGCCATTGTCCTTAGCATAAAAGACCATATATCAATGTTTATTTGAAAACATCCAATCCGATTGCAAGGGACATCAATATATTTATATATAATTGGTCTCTCTAAAAGAATCTCCACTCCTACCAACACCTACCACTCCCATTTGTTTCCCATCCCTTCCTCCATCTCTTCCATTCCCTCCTAGGTTGAACCTCTTCAATCGAACCTTATGGTAGGCCTTGGAGAGATCTTAGAAGGCACTTTTTTATTCTATGTCAAAATAAAGACATGTTTTGATGAGTTGAGTTGTTAGGTTGTAGTGGATCATTCTCCATGCATTAGAGGACAATTGAGGGTTTCAAGAGCCTGTTTGAGGGGTGTTCCCTACATTGTTCCCCATGCTGCCAAAAATTGAGAACCAACCTATAATGGGTTGGATTTCCAAATTTTTCCAAATTTTTTTAAGAAAAAATTCCCCAAAATTTCTAAAAAGTACTAACAAACCTAAAACTAAATATAAGAAATAATTTTTTAAAATAATTTTAAAATAATTTTAAATAACATTATTTTCTGATGTGTCATTGATTGTGCCATGTCATACTACTGATGTGGCAAGTTCCCACAACTTGGGAACTCAAAATAACTCACAGCCTCTTCATGCCCTCAAATTTCATCTAATGACTCCAACAAGGGGAAGAGGCCTTGTAGCTATGCCTTGTATACCTAGAATAACAAACTACCATACAAGCATGTTAAATTTTTAATATAATTAAATGAAACTTAGAAAAGAAAAAGAATCCAACAAGCTTTGTACTATTTTTTATTCAAACAACCTTGTAATTTGTGTAGCTCAATTCAAAATCTAGTTGAAAAAAATCAAGCTAATAGAAGACAAAAAAGACTTCATTACCTTTGAACACCTTATCACAATTCTATTGGAAAATGCACAATTTTAACCCTCAATGGATGGACAATGTTAAAAAAATCATGACTTATTTAAAGCAATATCTCACATTGTCCTCAAGTATGCAAATCCAAATACCACTAGCCCTCCATGTACATGAATAAATCTATTTCTAATGCCTTCATGTGGCATATCAGTTCCAAGGAATCAACTCCAATGAAAGTATTGGGATCTTATTGTACAACGTCACGGGTTCCCAACTTAATACCAATAACACATCACATCCCCATATCCTCAATAACCCGAATCAAGGTTCATTTTGGCAAGGAAATACTCTACCAATAGTTGGCCATGAGACTTCAACAGAGACTCTACTAACAACTACATCTGGAAAAGAGCACAAGTCTTATAGAAGTAACCAACAACTAGGGCCATTGCTTACATACAAAAACAAAACAAGCAATCAATCTAGACAAATAAGAGATAAAATTCATTAAATGAAATTCAACTAGTCTACAAGCTTGCGAGTTCCCCAAAGTTCTCGAACTATGGGAACTCAACCATAGCAACAAGCTAACGTGGCCAAGCGACATCCATGTCAGATAATAATAAAATATAAAGAAATTTGTAAGATTATCAATTTTTTTCATTTTTGAATCATTTTTAATTTTGGCAAGCAGTGCCTGGTTCCCAACATGGGGAACTAGCTTGAAATAATCTTCCAATGTTGCTGAAAAACATCTAATGAATACCCAAGTCAAATTAGTAGCCATACACTAATAAATGACTGAGTAGATATGACCATATAAAGTAGGTACCTCCAAAACCACCATTAATTGCTATTGTGCCTAGTTACTATTACTAGACTATTCAACCTTTTTATATTTTCTTATCGGCAAGTGAAAGGAGGTTCCAAGGCACCAAACAACATGACATTTGGATTCCGTAATGCAAAAATTCTAGAATTTTGTTATTCTGAAAAAAAAAAAAGTATTGGTTCTAAAAGCTTTTTCTTCCACATAGGTATATAATTGCTTTAGAAGATATACATAGAGTGAAGATGGAGGCTTAGGGTCAGTGGCGCATTTGGGGGTGCCCATTGTACAACCATGGTGTACTTGTGTTTTTGAAACTATTTCATAAGCAAACCACAGTAATAGATTTTATATTGGCTCATTTTTTGCACCAATGGTAACAGAACTGAAAATTCTCCTCAGATGCGTGCACACAAGTGCTCTCATATTTAATTGTCCTCCCAATTTTAGTACATTGTACCTTTAGAAGACTCTTTCATAGATATTTGTTCTTGTTTGAAAAAAATATGCAAGAAATTGCAATCTAAACAACACAAAGCGAGGAGTATCCATAAATACAAATCTTACCTTCAGAAACATTGAAGCACGGTAACAAGCCTTGGTCATGAGGTCAAAGTTGTTGAAAAATGGAGAGATTTTAAGTGGGGGGAAGTATATCCATCGGATGATGTGTTGAGTCATGTAGTTCACCTATCTATAAATTGGTATTTGGATTGAAGCTTGAGACTTTGTAGCAAAATCAGTCAAAGATCATTGAATGGAGGAATTAAGTTGGCACCTACTTATTTGAAGGATTTTAGAGATACTTTAAATTTTAAGTTATCAATAAAATGATACATACAAAAACCACAATAAAGAGAAATATATCTATACTATCGGTACTTTGTCTTATATATAAAAATAAAACAACCAAAGCAAATATAGAAGTATTGTACCTTGGGATAACAACTACTACTGATGTGCCTTTAGCATAGCTAGTAGAACTACCCCAGACAAACTCTTCATTCACATTAAACTAGACTCAAGTCTAGAGTTCTTCTTCTTATGGTACCTTCTTTAACCACCCACACTAAATCACTATTCCATTGCAAATTCAATTACAAAATTTGTTCTTTAAGTTGTGAATCATCAACACCACCATACAACATTAGATTAGATTTTGATTTAATTAAGTCAAGTGGGGTAGAACTTAGGATCTATGTTTATACTTTGTATTGTCATTGTCATTGTCATGCAAATAAGTTTCAATAAACTTCTTAGGGTTTAGGATGGAGACACCCAAATCACCCTTTGAACATAATTTGTATCATCAAACTAGTCAAATTTTGATATGCTCTTGTTGCCAAATGAAAGAGGATTCCAACATACCAAAGAATGTGAAATTTAGATACCTTATATACTAGTTATGAAGGCTCAAAGAGTTTGCTCTTAAATCAAATCATTTACAATACTGAAATATTGATGAAGGGCATGAATAAATTCATTCAACTGGCTTCAACTCAAGTGAGGTAGATTATTTTTGTGCATTCCTTTTGGAGTCATTGATCAATTTGTGTTGAAAATCGTAAAAGGTTTTAAGGATTTTAAGATTTTGGATCACATTTGTATACCAAGTGCAATGTAATAAACCTATGAAGGCATTTTTAGGATCATTCACTTTTTTATTTAGGTGTGCTTTGTTTTTCTTCTTAAATTTTCTTGTATTGCAATGATTTTGAGGTGATCTTTGAAGCAATCAGTGATAAGAAGAGGGTTTAGGGTTTCATAAGAGTGAGGCTTGTGCATTGTAACACCGCTTTCACACCTCTATTTCTCATCAATTGTTGCAATTGTACTTGTAATTTTGTACTCTTCATCATGTCTAAACACAATCATGATTCTAAAATTTCATATCCTAACAGTCTTTTCACCTTAACTAGGTAAAGATATTCTTATATGATGTTCTAGAGTTTTTCCCAATTACTGAAATCATTTTAACCAATATCTCGGATTGTACTTCCTTGGAGACTAATATTCAGATGTAGACAAATCTTTTTTGGTACTATGAGAGTCATTTTTTATTGAGATCAATTTCTTTTATAGCTTGTGTGGATTTCCTTTGCAATTTCAAAGAGAGGTTGTACACCAATATTTGAAGGGCTAGTAGACAATCCTAAGTGGTGTGATCATTACTATCAATGCTATCTATTGTCGTAGTCATTAACACAAGTGATGCTTACACCACTTGCTTATTGATTGCCAAACCTCACATTCAAATGATATCTAGTAACATGAAAGTAGAGTCCCTAATGAGGATAACATCCCTTCCCATTGGCTAGTGCGTTGTCATCTATTTCTATTTCTGCTAATGAGACTCTACTTTCACATTAACTTACATAGGTAGACCATGATTTTCAAACATGCATGGACCAAAAAGTGGTCATATGGGAACTAAGGGAGCTGACCCATTACTAATCATAGACCCAGTCTAGTAACATAGGGTGGAGTAATTTCAGTCAACAGGTGATTAGCAACAATTAATGCTGGCACAATTCCTGGGCAATTGTGGTCCATTATAATTGGCTACAAGACTCTCAAATTTGGACCTAATTCTTGTTGGATTTTGCAACCAGCCCTTGGTCCAAAATATGAAGGTTTGTATGACCAATATGGGTAGAACAAAATCTTTAGCTTAAAAAATTTGTAGTAATTATTTTTGAGAAAAAAAAATTTGAAAAATTATAGAAACCTGATGAACTCTATTTCTGCTCATAGAAAAATTTCCCCATTGTTGAAACCTCCCTTGTAGTGTATATATCTTCTTAAGTGGTCAAAAATGGGTTGGCTTCCTTAATCCCTAAACAATGCGGCAAACGTTTTTTGTTCGATGAACGTCAAGGAATTTTCCTTTGTAGGATAGAATTGCAACTATTCATCCTTGAAATTAGGGGTCAAAAGGGGAGATCTTCTATAGTAGTTTAACTCCCAATGAGTATTTTTTATTTTTTTAAAGTGGATGATGTCACACGGTTCCAAAATACCGTGATTTTCACGATCACCAGCCCAACGTTCAAGGGTTAAAGGACTTGTCAGGTGATTGGCATGTTGGAATTAGTTTGTGTCCTGATTCAAGCTATTGGTAGGGAACACGTTATCGCATTGTAAATGCGAATATTGTGTAAAAATGTATATTTACATGTTTTTTGATGGATTTGATTACAATAATGTAGTGTGAAAGATGATGTCAGTTGAAGTAGTTTCAAGATGAAGCTTTCTCTCGACAACAAACTATAAAGAAGAAGGTCATTGAAGAGCTTCAAGAAATTGATATAGTTTCTTTGCTTTATTTACTTTGGATTTTAGTATGTCGAACTGGAGGGTTTTTTCTGAGTCTCAAGATGAAGAACCTCAAACGAAGTTTGAATTTGAATTTCCCTTGTCACAACTACCGGATCAACTTCTTTTATCGTTGAATCTCACACCACCACATGAGCATCCACTCGAAGAAGTTGGTCCTTCTCAACCGCCAAAGTAACCTCGATTAAAACAATGATGATACGGAAACCTTCAACGCGATGTTCGAGTGTTGGTGATTTTGTTGTAGGTTGGATGTATTGAGCTTGGGAGTTGAGAAGTGACATTCGAAGGTTGTTCTGAGGGTCTTAATGTTGACCAATATTATTGTATGGTTAGCCCTGTGAAGGGAAGTCATGGCCACCAACGTTGGTTAGAAAGGCCAATCAATCCTTTAACTAAGGCAAACTGTACAGAATATGTAGCAACTACCATCAAACACATCCTCAAGTTCTTGAAGATGGAGTAATATTCCGATTGGAACTCTATTTCTTACCTCTAATAGACATATGTTAGATCGTAGTTCCTTTATTTTGTATTAAGAGATAATTTCAAATTTTATTTTATATGTGTGAAGATGTAGGAGGGAAATATACAAATAGTTTGTCTTCTAGTGACTTTGGAGTGATTTAACTTTTAGCTGAGGATGTAGATTGAATTGAATGGTTAAAATTGATGACCAATGAATGATAGAAGAGCCACATGAATAAGATATGGGATGAAGTCCACTTGACTTATGTGGTTAAGATAAAAGATAAGGTGGAGGAAAAAAGGGGCAATATTCATTGTCTCTTTTGTTGTGTTTGTAAGGCCCTTATGTTTAAGGAGCCATAGTATGTTGAGTTTTACAAATTTTGAAATGAAAAATAGAAGAGTTGTATATCATGATATTGTGATTTTAAATTGATCTCACTTGCTTGATTTGGAGTTGTCATTCAAAAGTTGTGCTAGTTTGAGTGGAGAAATGTCTATTGCCATCTATATAGAAAGGCACTTTGGATGACCATAGAAGACGCACAAGTCTTTTTTTTGTAATAAAAATTAGAAAGAGAAGGAGATTTTGTTAAATTTCCATGAAATTATCATTCATTCTATTTGGAGTTTGTATGAGTGAGTTGTGCGTGTCGAAGTGAAGAAGGGTTTGCTGCCCTCAATTTCAAAAGTTGAAACTTCGGGCGGCCATAGAAGTTGGACAGAGTTTTAGATTGATTTGAGATTTGGAGGATGAGTGTAGAATTGTATTAGCTTTCCAAAAAGCTATCACTCATATCATTTGAACTTGTAGAACTTTGGTGGCTTCAAATCAAAGTTTAGCCAAGAAGTTGGAGTTTGGAGGAGATTTTGAAGACGTGTGTGTTGTGGCAGGTGGCTTTCAATTTCATTGTGAACTTTATTGTCATCGTCGGCATGGGTCCATTGCTTACCTTTATTTTGTGTCGTGGTGACAAAGTAGGGTTGATGGCTCATATGGTCGAAACTTGCTCTATTCTCAAGGTGAGGTACAATTGCTAGTCACCGGGAGTTTGAAATTTAGGAGCCAATCTTTCACACGGTTCAACTCATGGTCTAACCGTCCTGTTCTACTCGTTCGAAGCCTATGGTTTCTTATCACCTACCTTGACCGCTACACCCATTTAGAGCCTATAACTAAATAGGCCAATGGGAAGCAGTTCTACAATGATTTAGAAGATTCAACAAATGAGAATCAAGATTTTATACGAGTACGTCTACTTGTATTCTTCAGTCATTTTTGGTTGCAACCAAGATCCCCGTGATTTTCCAAGACAAACTTCTCTCTACTTGACATCGTCACTGTATCTTTGAGCATTATTGCGAGCCATCATTGCGACAATCACAATACTGTCCCCCAATTTGTGAGCAAAATTGTCGTGATTGTGATTGTGAGCATCATTGTGATCATTTGATTGTGATTGTGAGTGTTGCTAAATAATAATTCCACAAGTGTGAGCTCACTTTGGACAACAAAGACTTGCATCCAATAACTAACTTAGAATATTTTATTGATGCCAGGAAGAGAGAAACATGAGTTCAATCTAAAGGTTTCGTGAAAGGTTTGGAAATGGCGATGAGATACAATCACATAAGCTACTCAAAACCCTAGACATAAAAGAACATTTCTGAAAGTTGATGACATTCAATTAGATATTGGTAATTTGGGGTTCATCTCCAATATCTTCTTTCAGATATGCTCACAGAGGGCGATTGATCCATAGTCGGTTACTCACCAACTTGGCAATGCATGTCTGAATCTGACATCACTATTTTGTGATAGCCCTGGAGAATTTTGTCATCTTTACATTGATTATCTTATGTCTAGGACATAAGATGATCTAGCTTCGTGTCTTCGATATACTCCTCAACACATCTGTAGATATACCTACGTGCGAATGCTGCTGGGGTTCGCTCCAAGATTTTCTAGAACTCGGGTGGCCATACCTTCACCCTCTCTAAGAAGTCCAAGTAGCAAATGCTTGATTCCAATTTAATTGTGACTTGCATTCCAACGTCAAGGGCTTCAATCACTCCACTCACTTTGATTTCCAGCAACTCTGACACCTCTCCAATTAGTCTTTCGAAAATTGCAGAATCCAATCGAACTGATATATGGCCCAAAGCAGATGCACTTACTGAGTTGCCTGACTGCTTTCAATGAAAGCTCAAGGACACGCTTCGCTCGGGGAGTGAAGGGGATCTCAATGGCTATGAAGCCGCTTCCCCTACCAATAATCTTCTCCACCTCCTCACGGGCCTCCTTCATTGCATCAACGCCAATGATACGCACTATCGCTAGCAAAAAAACCCGAGAATTCTTGAGCCGTGATACCAATCATCAAAACAGAAAAGGATATCGAGGTTTGTCTATGAGAGAAAAAATCTGATTAACTCAAAAGGAAGCACTTTTTGAGGTGGAATTGTCTTCTTCAATCCCTTCAGTTTAGATACCTTTAAAAATAGCTAACGAATGTATATCCGCATCGGAATTGCAATTGAATCAACCGCTTCAACCAGAACCCGCACATCATTGCAACAATCACAATACTGTCCCTTAAAATAGGGAAACAGGGGTGACAACAGAAAACAGAGGAATGACGAAAATAGACCAGATCACATGATACAAAAATGACAACGCAGTGGCTAACCTACGAGTAGTGCATCTACAGAGGAAAAGAACCTTACCTCAAATAAGTTTATCCACACCACTTAACAACAATTTTAGGTTAGTTTTGAGATTGTTGCATTCTTCCATCCTTTTTCTCTTAGCCTAAAAAACACCCACAAAAAAATTAATACTCTTTTGAATAAGTAATAGAAAAAGAACATCAAATACTAAATTTTAAAACATAAATGAATGTACTAACCTCTCTTTCCTCAAGAAGTTGGGCCTCTAAGTGATCAATTTTTCTTTTCAACTCTATGATTTGTTGCTTGGATTGCTCTCTTCTCACAACTATTGCTTCTTTAATTCCCTCACGGATATAAGATTTTCTACTTCTAATTTCTTTTGCCAATTTCTCTCTTAACTTATCATTTTCTATATGTAATTCATTAATAGTTTGAAAGGCTTTCCTTAATTCTTCTCTACATAACTTTAAAGAACTCCATCCTACCTCATGAGTTTTGACAAGATTTTTAAAATCTTTGACAAAAATGTTAAAACTTTCTTCACTTCTTTCTATGGACATTGCTCCCAAAGGAGCTACAACTTCTTAACACAAAAAAATTGCACACTATTCATAAAACTATACACCACTCACAAAACTACACACCACTCACAAAAACACACCACAATTGAATCTTTCCTGAAATTCTTGGGCTCCCCACTTGCTCGCCGCACCGCACTTAAATCCCCCCTTGAATTGCTGGAGCATTATAATTCCAACCTCTAAATTGTTGCCCTCCGACAGCCTCCAATCTCCAAAACCATACGGTGTTTGGAAATTGAAAGCCCTTGCGAACTGAGCGACTGAACCCTACAGCGCCTCCAGCGTTGTTTCACGGCGCCTTCATAATGCTCCGCCTAATCGACTGGCGGATATGCCTTGTTTTTTGGCGGGTGCCAGTGTCGAGTAGAGAGGCCTTGCCTTGGGAAAACGCAGGGCTTCTAGCTGCAACTAGATGTGGTTCAAATAATGGAAGATCCCGTGGCCAAAGTCATAAACATAATAATAAATTCCCCCCCAATGATGCCATATGAATCAAAATATTATCACCCTTCCATACACCCCTCCAAAGATGTCATGGAGTCTCAATATATCCCATGTATGATAAAAAATTGTAGAAACAAAGTCATATTTTTCATGAACTCCCCTCGAAGAAGTGTCTGATAGTTGATTGAATGTCACGTTTGGTATACAACTCAAAATTAAGAGTGTGATATGCCTCTGGAAAGCTAACAAAAAGTTCTACAACCTCTCCAAAATTCACTCAAAAATAAGATATTTTCCGATTTTTAAGGTCGGTCAAAGTTCACCCTTCCCAACTCAAAAGCAGCTCACTTATATTTCACTCTCAAGCTCATAACTTTCATATACTACCTCCAAATCAAGAAAATAAATTCATTTTGAAAAGCTAACATGAACATCTACAAGCTCTCTAAGTTTCACTCAAATACAAAATACTGTCCACATTTCATAGCCTTTCAAAACTCACTCACTTGGAAACCCGAAAGTATCCCTTCACCCTCTCACTCTCAAGCCCATAACTTTCTCATACTACCTCCAAATCAAGAAAATAAACTCCTTTTGAAAAGCTAACATGAATATCTACAAGCTCCCCAAGTTTCACTCAAACAAAAAGTACTATCCACATTTCATAGCCTTTCAAAGATCGCTCTCTTGAAAGTTTGAGGCAACTTCACAACACTTCACTTCCAAACTCATAACTTACACATACTAACTCCAAACTTCATGAGTGATAGCTTTTCGGAAATACAAAAACAAGATACACAAGATCTCAAATTTTCATTATCAAAATATCCATGTACAAAGTGCTATCCCTTCCCAAAGTGACGTCTTCCCTAAGCAAAACAAGGAGGAGGAAGAAGATGATCCTCAACCTCATCCGCCACCTCAACCTCCATGCCATCCACTTAAGTTAGTGGATTTTGGCCACTAAGATGCTACATGGGCCATAATACCCACATGGGTCACTTCCTATTCTCGATAAGTCTATCCATATCATCTACATGGATTTCTAATCCATTAAAAATAAAAATAAGGAAAAGGTAAAACAAGCTTTACCCTTTGTTTTTACAACTTCAAACTAACTAACTAACATATTAAAATATCTTCTAGTATAGAAATCAAAGAATTAAGTGTTTGTCAAATAGAGGTAAAAAAAAGAGTTGAAGTGGAGTACAGTACCTCACAAAACTGTTCCAGTGTTGGAAAAATCTACCTTTCATTAAATTTAGATGGCACCTGGCAAAAGCAAATGGCCATGTATAAGTTCCAATTAACTTCTAATGCAAGTTTAGAGGCTACATGTCAAAAGCAATGGCATGTAGAAGCACACATGCATGATAATCATAAGCTCAAAGCCAAATAAATCAATAGAACAATTTTGTGAGTGCATTGCGTATAAGAACTTGTTTTGTTGTAGAGCTGTGTAGATTGATTAGACTTGTATTCTTGTCTTATAGAGCTATGCAATATTGATTAGACTTGTACTCTTGCTATAAAGCTTTGTGTACACACCATCTCTTTTGATTTTCTTTGTACTTTGAAGTCCCTGCTCCCAAGTAGAAAAGATGGTTCGTCCATTATCTTCTCAAAAGAAATCAGATGTCATTTCCATGTTGCTGAGAGGGGTTGGTGTTAGAGAAGTGTCCAGGAGTTTGCATGTAGGTGTTGGAACTGTACACAGGCTCCGAAAGAAATTTGTTTCTAGTGTAGAATTATCACATGGAGGTAGACCAAGAAAATTGACTCTTGCAATGGAACGGTCTTGTGTATTGGATATGACTAGAGGGAAGCTTAATATTGCTATAGAGGCTACAAAAAATGTGCAAGAGGCATTTGGGATGCAAGTGTGTGTTGAAACAGTGAGACGTGCTTTGCGTAGAGGTGGTTTACAATCACAAGTGAAGCAAAAAAAAACATGTCTCTCAGTCAAGAATGTCAAAGCACGTTTAGACTTTGCAAGAGCCCATTTAGATTGGACTATAGATGATTGGAGTCGTGTCATTTTCTCTGATGAGTCTAAAATCAATCGATTTTGTTCTGATGGAATCTCTTGGTGTTAGAGTCGTGATCCACATGAATTGTCAACTCGCACTGTTATAGAGACAGTAAAGCATGGTGGTGGTGGGATCATGATTTGGGGTAGTATGACTAGTCATGGTCCAGGATTGGTGTACAAAATTGAAGGTCGCCTCAATCAACATGGATATTGTCAAATTTTAGAGCAAACAATAGATGGTACAATTAGAAAATACAATTTAGATGCTACAAAAGTCATTTTCCAGCAAGATAATGCTTCTATTCACACCACAAAGATGATGCAAGAATGGTTCTCAAGGCAAAGTTTTAGTCTTCTAATGTGGCCAGCCCAATCCCCTGATTTAAATCCAATAGAACATCTATGGACAATCCTCAAAAGGAGATTGAATCAATATGATTCACCTCCAAAAGGAATGATTGAATTATGGGAACGTGTAGTTCAAGTTTTTTCTTCTATTACTACACATGATTGTAGGAGACTTGTAGAAAGCATGCCCCAAAGGATGGAAGTTGTAGTAGCTTCAAAAGGGAAATGGACAAAGTATTAGGTAGCTTACTTAAAGCACTCACAAAACTGTACCAATGTATATACTGATTTTAAGCTTTCATTTTTCCTTCAATGATACTTGATTTAGTTAGAACTTTTTACATATGTGTACTAGATTGGATGTAATATATGCCTCAAATTACTATTTGAAAGTTTGGACATCCATTTGTCTAAAACTTCTTCTTGAATTTAGAAGTTCTAATGATTGGAACAGTTTTGTGAGGTACTGTATAACCCCATTTGTTTCTTGAAACTCTAAAAAAAAAAAACCCTCCAATTTAACAAACAATTATGCATTTTCACATAATGAACACATTTACAATACGACACCGGCGAGGAATGGTGGAACTCCGCCTGGCAGGGTGGCAGAAATCAACTTGACGGAACTCAACCCCGACAATGCCATTTACCACCACCAAGTGTAGTGCAGGTCAATTGTTTTTACTGCGGATGAAAAAGCTTCGCAGAACTTGTGTTTTTTTCAGCAGCATCTTACCATCCCTCTTCCTCGCAACTGCCATGGTCGGGAAAGATTGCATTTAGTTGTATGGTTCTTGCGGTTGATTTTGCATTGCAAATGCTCGAGGTTGGGGGGGTCTGGTTGGTGATTCTGCAGTTAGGTACTTGTTTCCGTTTTCAGGGCTTTATATTCTAAAGAAAAATGTCATTTAGGTTAACTATGTGGATGATATTGACAGTGTTTTAATTCTTTCTTGAGGAATTTGGGAGTTTTTTGATTGTAGATTTTAGACAAGTGCAAACGAGTCCTTGCTTTTACATCCAATCTCAATTGCTCAAATACTTGTAATTTTGATCACCTCTGGTGCGTGGATTTGTGAGTGTTTGTTTCCTCTCAAAGGTTTTAGAATTCTAAGTGAGAATTAAATTGAGATTTAGGTATTGATAATATTGTATTATTTGCATATGCTTCTCTCAGGAAGTTTGGAGTTATCTTGTTGTCATTTTTAACCCCTCAAGGATCAAGCTCCGTTTTTTTGGCAACATAGCAATTTTGGGCAACCTACTATGAATGGAAACTTTTTTTTTTTATTCTTTGAAATTTTCACATAACATGGGGACTAGTTTTTTCTTTTTAAGGCCTAATACTTTTCATAATTTTTGACTACATGGTTTGAAAGTTATTATATGATACGCTTTTTCTTTCCTAGGGTGCCCAATTCTGGCAGATAAAAAAAATCACTTTTTTCATAAACAAAAAATTTGAAGTTGGTCTTCTAGATTTATATATATATATATATATGGAAAGCCTTGAATCATTCCATTTTGATTAATTAGATGAAAGTTATCAGGAGTTTTGTTTGTAAGCAATTATGGATTTTCTACTCTAAAACAAACTTTGAAGTCCTTTATTTTAACTTCATTTTACATATTTTTTGAAAAAAAAAGAGCATAAGATGTAGATTTTTTTATTACAGCATTAAAACCATTGGAATTGGCACTTTCAATTCCATTACAAAATTCTTAACAATTTCAAATTTTGAATCATTCTCTACTTCTTCCTACTTACTATTTGTTTCCTATATGTTGTACAATGCCAAATGATTTGAAAATTTTCAAGCATGTAGCCAACTTGCCTTGCAAAATGAATCCAAAGAAGCACCACCAATTCCAACATTTTTTCATACAAATGAGACATTGTAAAGTGTAGCTACCATTTTTTCACACCGGCAAAGAAATGATTTTCATTCAAACGCTAATATTTTGCAATCCACATAGTGGAAATTTCTGAAATTTTTTCCATATCTTTTCAAACCAGTGTACTACAAAATCCTATAGTTATTTTTTTTCCAAAATTGGTTTTTTTCTAAAATTTGGTAATTGTACTGAAAAGGCAATAAGTTTTGGAGTATTTTTAGTGAAAACATAGTCAAAGAACTTTAAGGGGTTTTTAGAGAAGTGTTACATTAGCGTTGGTTTGAAAACCAAGTTCCATTTGCTTCAATACCTACAATTTGTTTTGACCACCTTTCTCATGTCCCTTCTCTTTGTTTCCTTCTATTTTACAACTAAAAGTGAATGAAAATTTTTATATTTATTTTTCAGAGGTGAAGGCATACACAAACTAGAAGCTATAAGTTTTTTGCTTTTTTTTGGGAAGAATATGGAATTATTGAGAATTCCTTAAGACAAAGAGGAGAAGCTAGGATGTTGCGCTAAAAAGTTAAATCCCTCAGTGCTCCAACATCCATTTTCTAGACAATGGAAAAATTAAAACTCAAGTTTCATCCTCCTTACTACTTGGATGAAAGTTATTCTAATTTGTAGAAATACATTATCAAGTTGTTGTCCTATCTAAGGGTTGGATTTGGTGTTACTAGAGTGCATTTTTTCTAAAATTACAAATGTGGGAGTCTGTGAAGTAGTTGACCAAGTCAAATTTGCATTGACTCTAGTTCTAAACTAAAATTGCCAAAATTATCATAGAGTTTAAGAACACAAAAATTTCAAGAAGTCACCATGTGATTATGTAAAGATAATGTCATTCTAAATCCATTCCAACAAATTTTACTCAAAAAATGATAATATTTTTCTCGAAATCACATTTAGAAGGAATTTAGAAAATTTTTAGGCTCTCATTTTTAGGCTCACAAACTAGCATCATTGGTATCTTCCAATCTACAAGGTCAAACTTCATGAAATTTTTACCACATGATTGCAAACAAGTTATGTACAATATCATATGGCTAAATTCTAAATTCTTTTTAGGGGGGTGGAGAGGGGTCTTGGATAAAAGCTACAAAAATGGCAATTTTGAGCAGTTTGAGATAGAAAGAAGGCCTTGGTCCTTTCCACGTTATCCTACAAATCACCATGTAGCATATTGTATGAACTCTTGAAAAGTTCCTTCTTGTTGATTTGAATTCTAAGAACCATGGAAATTATATATTCTTCACATATACTTTTTACTATAATTGTTTTGTTTATGAATGGAAATCATCTTATAGTAATATTTAGAGATAAACAATTTCTAACACATGAAACCAATTACTCTTAGTATAAAATCCCCAAAAGATCCAAAATAAAATCTATTATTTGGTTTTAACTTTCAAAATCCATAGAATATTGTGTAAATGTCCAAAAACATTAAATGCTTTGTGATGTTTTTTTCTTGAAAAGGCTTAGATTCTAACTAATAAAATCACTATTCATGACATCTATGTAGAAGGGCCTCCCAAATGGTGGTTTTAGGTGCCTTTGCCTCTTGCATCTTTTATAGTTTACCTTTCATTAAGCATCAAAGGAGTCTTTAGCCTTGAGAACAAGACTTGCACATGGGCCCTATAGAATCATCGACAAATTTCTATATTGCCAAAAGGTGGATTTATTGTACAAATCAATTTTCTTCCTAACAATCTTTATGCCTAAAACATTGAAAATAGTTGCATGGATGCAACAAAATAGACTCTCCTTGGACCATTTATAATGAGCCCTTAACTTAATGTCTAGATATTTTTCAATTAACACATTTTTTTTACCTTATACATGCTAGCCCTTAAACATTCTATGCCTAAAAGATGCTAGAGCATGTTTTACTATAGGATTGAAGTGAAATTATTTGTCTTTACAACTTTTTATGAAAAGGGGCAATATCCTACTAACCATGCTTTGAATTCCAATAATTGCTTTTAGATTTTTGAAAACCATTGATTTTGATGGAACCAAAATGGATGATTTCTACTAACACTACTCCATCCTTTAAGGATTAAATCTAATGTTTGCATAGACTTACACAACATGCACTATTTTAATTTTGTTTATTTTTTAGTTAACACATGGAGAAATTTTATTAAAGAGAGGAAAAAATACATAGAAGTAGAGGAAACTCTTGTTTTAATTTTCTTTAAGAAGATGCTTATCATGGAATTCCTTTTTGCATGCTTTAGAATCTAGGCTTGAAATATTGCATAAGTACATGTAGCCATTCAAGTCATCAAAAACCATGGTATAGAACTACAATTGCAACATTCAGGGAGATTTGAAGGCAAGAGAGGGCCATTTCAAGGTTGTTCCCTTGCTTGTTCTTTGTGTGGTCTAGGAACAATAGACTAGTCCATCATAGCTGAATTTTTTAATTTTTTAATTTTTTAAAAATTTCTTCCATAAATTTAAATTTTTTTTGAAAACCCTTAAAAATTTAAGTGATTCATAAATTTTCTTTTAAATATATATATATATATATATATATATATATATATATATATATACATAAAATTTTGTAATGTAGTAGTAATTTAATCATGTCAGATTGCTGATGTGGCAAGTTCCCACAATTCAAGAACTCAAGATAACTCCTACTCTTCTAATGCCTTTAAATCTCCCCTAATGGCAATCAAAATTGTAGGTTGCTTGCAATCTTGTATCCACTAGGTGTATATTACCATTTATTCTTGTATAGGCATGTAATTCAAAAGTTTGTGAGTTTGCCTTGGTCTTCAAAATTACACTAATTCTATGGTGTAACCCTCATATTGTTGTCATGAATATTGTCATTGTATCTCTTCAACACATAGGATTTGGTTGTTGCTTCAACAACACTAGCATTTGAGCCTAGAGCAATGAGTTTGTAAGCTGCAAGTGGGGAGCTTGTAAGCCTAGAGCCTTCAAATGAAAAGTAAGAATTCCCATAATTTGTTTTTTTCAAAAAATCCAAAAATAGATTCATTTTTATTATTTATAGTAATTTGAGGACCTATGACCACTAACCTTATGATCGTGGATGTCTTTTATTAATATTTTTTGCTTTTGCAAACTAAACTTTTTATGATGAAAAATCTTCAAACTTGAGTATATAGTTCAAAGTTTAGAATATCTAGTACAATCGTATTGTCAACAAGATTTCAAATTTTTTTGGAATACAATGAAGCCAAAAAAACTCACAAAAATAAAATTGGGTATTAATTATACTATACTCTATTTGTTCTAGGAGACTTATGAACAATAAGTTCAATATAGGGATTGCTAAACTTGAGTCCTTGTGGGAATGAAACCTAGATCATCAACTTACACTCCCACTCTACTTTGTCAAGCATACGGTACTGAGAGGCTTACCAAACTTACACAAGAGAACTACTATTTCAATTGAAAAATTAGCCCAGGGGTTCTCTTGCTAATGTGTCTCTCTAAATATTGTTGTGAGAGGGAAATGATCAAGGCTAGAGTGCAACAACCTTGAGATTTAATTGCTTTTAAACACATACAGGTAACATTGCGTTGTCAAGTGAGAGCTTCATTCTGTGCCATTAGCTCTAGCAACAATTCTTGGCATCTGTCTTTCCAAGGTGCCAATCAAGAGCGCTACCGCATACTTTCCAATAGGGGATCTGCCATAACACCACAAAAGCCACAATGTTATTGATGTGTGCATGGAATGGGGACAAATTTGTTGTACTAAGTTGCTAAGAATTAAAAAAAAATTACAAAGTTCATGAACAATACTCTGCATATGATCAAACAAAGAAGCTGAAATGGATTACATGTGTGAAAGTATAACCTTTTTATGAGAAAAAGCTTTGGAATGCCCAGGAGTAACATAGCCTAGGCATGTTAGTTCCTTATTATGGTTGTATTTTCACATGATAGGAAATACTCTACAATGCTAGACCTTGGTCAATCATTTTCAATTGAAGTCCCTAAAGGAGAATATTGTGACATCAAATGACAAGTTAGATTATGAGCTTAATTTAACTATATATGCTCTCTATATCCAATTTACGATTTCTAACTTACTTAGAACAAGCTCCATTCATGTTATGGAGACATTACTATCCATCTTTTATGTTTAGTAGAAGGCGTTATTTCTAGTTCATTGAGCAAAGAGAGCGTTATATGGCCTCAGTTGTTAGCAATGTACCTCTACCAAACAACTTATTAGTGGGAATCAAGATGAGATGGTTGTGTGGGTTTCTAAAAACTTAAGATGGGTTCTCAAAACTCTCTTCACCTTCAAAGAGGGCCTAGGAGAAACTAACTAATGTGTTACTAGATTATAAGCATTGTCTTGGGTTGGAACTCTTGTTTTTTGGACCTCTCTTCCATCTTCTTTGTCCCTTTTCCTGTGCCTCTGTGAGTGTTTTAAACTCCACCCTTTGAGTTAAAACGTGCACACGGGTTCTAACGGCTAGTTAAATCAATTTCTTTAGGGTGTTCTTAATCTAAGTTCAATTCGCGCCTTCCAAGCAATGGACACCTTGTTTTTAAATATCCAAATTGAACTTAAATCATTTAAATCCTTTTTTGAAAACTATGGTTAACTAAATCAAATAACTAATCAAAAGATACATCCAAACTAACATCAATCAAACCTACTTTATAGAATGTAATTTGCCCTTTCCAAAATGGTAAAGTAAGTTAAATTCTGACTTTCCTAATAAAAGAAATGAATGGATGAAGTATTGATCCCTAAACTACATCAGAACCTTCATCCACAAATTAAAAAATAGTAAAACTACTCGAAATAAATCTAAATTTTAGGGTTAAGTTTTTAGTTATATTAGTTACCTAATTCTAATACTAAACCTAATTTGACTACTAATTAAAGAATTTCATCCAAATTGAAATCAAACTTCATCCAACCTTTTTTCACTTAAAATTAAAGTATTTTTTAAATGGAAAGAGGTTCTGGAATCTTCAAAAGATTTCCTAATTGATTCCTAATTTAAATGATTCCTTAAAGATTCTTTAGAAATTCTTTTTAATTATCTTCTAATCTATTGTAAACTAAATTTTTTATTCTAAAATTAGTATTTTTAGGGTTTTATGAAAATTCAGAAATTACCTTCCCAACAAGGTAAAACACTAAAAACTAAATTATTAAAAAATGATTAATGAATGAAATTTGTTTTAAAAGTCTAACGAGTTAAATTTCATTCATTAATTATTTTTTATTCTAAACGAACAATTTTAATTTTGGATTTTTTAAATATTAATTTTCTTTTCTACTTTTCCTAAAGTTTCCAATGGTTTATTTTATCAAGTGAAATTTTAATTAAATTGAAATTGAAAGAAATGAAATATAAAGAATTTTAAAGTACCTTTCCCATGAAGTGATCGATCGTACCATCCTCGAGAATCATGAGTTGAATGGTTTTGTAGTATCCCGCTCCATCCTCCATTTCGCTAATTCACCACACCATTTGAAGTCAATCCTTGTTCAATGTTGTACTTCAATTTCAATTTTTATTTTCCTACTAATGGTTATGGGGTTTAATTAATTTTGGTTGTATTTAAAACAATTCTTAATTAATTAGAAATTATTTCAATACCTCAAAACCTTTTAAATCCATTAAATCAAATCAAATCTAATAAATCCTAATTATTTTGTAATTTCCTAATCTTCCAAAAGATATTAGTTGGCGTTTTGTCCTTATCTATTTGTCTTATTAAGCCTAACAAAACAAAACCTAACAAAACCTAGCCTTCTAATTCCTAAAAGAATCCTAATCAATGACTAACCAACAACTTAGTGAATAGTAATAAAATGCAAAAGATTCTTACCTCATTAATTATTTAGATTCCTTCTCTTCATCTCTCTCCTACTCCTTACTTCCTCTCTTCTCTTGGTTATGTCAATTCATTGATCTTTGTTTTGCAAACTTGTTGTGGTTTTGGAAGGGATGGAGATTTAAAGCAAATTCAAGTGGACTTCCAACTTATTTGTAGAAGTATGAATGAATGCTTTAGTTTAAGAACTTGTGAGAATTTTGAAACTTCAAAGCACTACAAATTAGTATTTGAACCTTACCTTTAGTTTTTAGTCTCTGGTTTAGCTCCCTCGCTCAGTCTCTGGATCAACTCCCTTGCTCAGTCACCTCACTCAGCTTCCTGGTTCAATACCGAGAGTCTGCCTGGTTTAGTCACCGGAAGTTTGCCGGCTCAGTCTCCAACTCAGTCGTCGAGAGTCCGCCACGTGGCGGGGCGCGATTGGCCGTCCCCTCCCCCGTTCCGTTCAGCTAATTCTCGTTCCATTCTGGTCCCGTCCAGTTGAGTTTCCGTCCTGTTCTGGTCCCGTCCACTTGAGTTTCCTCTCGCTTTGGAACTGATCCTTGCTGGTCAGTCCAGTTGTTGGATTATGATTTAAGTTGAACTGGTTATCGAGTTAAGTTTCTAGTTCTGGCATTTTATATTGGTTATTGGTTCACAACTCCGCTATGCTAATTTCCACTAATCTAATTAACGGACTTTTGACTATTCTAATTTTCAAGACTTAATTAATTCTCTAGCTAAAACTAATCAATTTGGGGGGTTTGGGGAACTTCGTAAATTCTAAACTAACAATCTAATTTTGGGGGGATTTTTGGGAAAAAGTTAAAACTAAACAACTAAGTATTCTAAACTAATTAAAACTCTCTTTCTAGGATGACTCTAACTAAAGGAAAACTAATCTAAATCTTGGTTTTCTCTAACTACTACTAAGGATTTATCAAGAGTTCAAACTAAGAAATTTTGACTACGTTTCTCTAATCTTTCTCACTAAATCGAATGTTCCTAATTAGTACACCTGTAGAGCATTTTTCCAAGCATGCAAATAAGGAAATTTTCCCAAGTGTCAATTTCAAATCTTTCCAAGTCAAAGCTTCGCCATGCGGGGGCAACCCCAGGTATACACGATGTTAATGATTAAATTTTAGTATTTTGAAAGTCAATCTTTAAAGGAAGTACACATGACAGTGTTTAAACCGAACATTAAAGATTAATTCTTTTAAAATTTCAAAGTATCCAAGTTTAATCAGTAAAGGAGGTACACATGATAGCGTTTAAACCGAACTTTAGCAATTAAAGTCCCAATCTTCGTTATACAACGAATTTTGGGCAGGGGTTGGTTTAATAAACTTTTGGTAAAGTCAAGCTTCACCGCCTTAAGTATATTAATACCAAATTCTGTTGTAATGAGCACAATTTGTTAGTATTCAAGAAATCTTAAACGAAATTAGAGTTTGGAGGTCTATCCCTTCCAAAATTCTCACAATTCAAAGAAAATCGAGGCTTAGCCCTGAGAACTTAAAAAAAATCAAATAGAAATCACTTTGAAGGGACCCGCTCGTCCTTCAAAGTGTGCAAATCAAGAATTAGAATGAAACTTAGGTCGGATCTTGACCTGGATCAGTGCTCCGACCATGCTGGTAGCACAAAAGCAAAGGTTAGATATAAGAATGAGGATACCGACAACCTCGAGGGAAGGGCCTTTTATACTTGTCCCAGGCCCCTCCCCGGTAAGTTGTCGGTGGAAAAACATTTACTTTTGATCCCAAGATATTTCCTAAATTACCCTATCGTAATTCCAAAATAATCTTTGTTTAATGGAAGAATTCTCTAGAACCCTCTCCATTTAGCTAATAAATCTTGGCTAAATCAAATCCAAGATCTTTTCCCAAAGATATTTTGAAAATAACCCTAATTAACCTAGATATTTTGCTAATTAACCCAAAGTATTTCAAAATTGTCTTTCTTTAAACAAAAGATGGATTGTTACGCAAGAAAAGGGGTCTTACCCAAATCCAATCTTCAATTTTCCAAAAGATATTTGTGAAATTAACTTTGAATTACTGCTAATTATTCTAAAAAAGTCAAACCTACTGCTGGACCCCTCCTATCTTCTAGGGAACAACTCCAAATTGAAAAACGATTGCGCCATTGTGTTTAGAAGACCCAAATTAGCCTAGGGGACCCCTCACCCCCTTCTTCCCAGCCCTTTGTAAGTGTAAAATCAACTTACAGTAACTCCAAAGAAAGGTGAAAACCCTAACTTTTGGAATTTGTTTCTTTTGAAGAAACTATCTAGATAGGGTTACTTAGAAGGTTTGTGAGATTAAGAAAAGACCCCTCATTCATGTCATTTGGACACCACCATCTCCTAATACGCCGGTCAACCCGCCGTAAAGTCGTAAATTCTTCAAAAGTCCATTGTCGTTGCCAATTTTGGTACCTAGGAATGTCAGAATGTCTTCAAACTTTGTGGAACTCTTTATTAGCACACAACACACTATCCTAATTTTTAGTGGGATTTTACCGCAACATGGGTAATTCCTAGGAATTTACGACCATGTTCAAAGGCAGTTGACTTCCTATGGAGTCATTGTAATAGTTTCAAGAAATTGCGAAACTTTTTGGGTAGCTTTTAGGAAACTCCTAACACCAAAGTGAAACATTACATTTCACTTTGCACTATTCATAGGGAAGCTAAAATTAGCAATTCCCTTTTAATTTCCGCCCGAAAGGGAAATTATTCTTGTATCGGGGAATCTTGGAACAACCGGCTCCAATGTTGGCTCTTGGCAAGCTTTCAGAGTAAAAGCACCTTTCATCATACTCCGGTCACTCTCCCATCACTTTATTTGCAGATTGGATAATTCTTCTATAAGTTATCTGCAAATAAGAACTTACCAATCCAAATTCTTTACGAATTGGATGGTGACCTATACTAGACTCTCGAGACCTAAAATAGACTTAGCCAGCTTGTTACATGCAATTGTAAGACTTAGTTTAACATGGACAACTACTAGGACTGGCTAACACTCAAACCCTTAGTTCTCTCTGAAATACTTAATCGACCTCTCAGACTCTCAGCTAGGCATTAGAAGTGTGAAATTTGAGTATTTTATATACTCTACACTTCTAGGATGACCCCTCACTGTATTGGTAGGGACCTCTACCAAATACCACTCAAACACTCTTTTTATGCATTCTTGCATATAATTACGCTAAAATACTGACTAAAACGAAAAAAAGAAAACCCTGAGTTCCAAGTGCCAACTTGAGGGCTCACAGCCTCTTTACAATTGAAACTTCTACGTCGTCAAAAGCATAATCTTGACTTTTTCACATCCTAGAGTCACGTATCTAAACCAATATTCGAAAACCTAAACTGAACTCCAGTCACTTGACTTCCATGTTGGAAACCAAATTAGAAGAAAATTGAATTAAAGTACAACAAAAAGAAACATGCTTTTGTCACTCACCTTGCAAACTAGAGATGGCATCACCAGATTCAGTAGCATCACCTGTTGGATTGAGGAATAAGCTAAAGCCTACTTCTCTTGGTCGTCAACAATCCAGTACGTTCCAAGTTTTGAGCCGCCTAGAACATACACTATTGCAGCTGCACTAGTCATGATCCAAGAACCACGTCCTTGCACACATATTTCTAGGGTCCTTTTCTAGATGTACTAGGGAATCCCACGTTGCAAAAGTTACCAGTACTTCTAATGGTTAAGAATATTTCTTTTGATGGAGATTAGTTTGTATAGATTTTTCATGGAGCTACAATGAACAAGATATATAACTTGATTAAAGTAGAGCCTCATCACAAGAAATAACATGCCAACCCATACATGGGTATGGAAAGAGATGTTATTTTCATTTGAGGTGGGTACACCGAAAATCATTTTGTGCCTTAAAGCACACTCCCCTAAAAAATGCTTCAAAATGATGCTAACAGATATTGTATATTGTTAGAGACAAAAAGATATAGTGGTTTTTGATTTAAGAGGACGTTAATATAGCTTAGTAGTAATCATGATTAAATACTTCTTTCGAAGAGATCACGTGATGATTGAACAATTATAGAGTGCAAATAAATAGAACAGGTGCATGGTGAAAAATACTTTTGAGCATGTGTAGGATGACTTGAAAGACTAAAAGGATAGCTTACAATGCTTTGTGAGGTATGTTAAAAGCAAAATGGCGCTTCGTATTAACCTAGGGAAATAATATATAAATATTAAGCTGACAATTTAACTACAATCCTAAGAGCTTGTTCACTTGATGTTGGCTAGTTCCAGGAGAAGAACAGGTAGCAAAATAGAAGGCAAATTCATGAAGGTAGGAAGAGGCAAAAACTTGAGAGTGCAATTTTATTGAACATTTCAGTTTGCTTTCATTTTATAGAAAGTGCCAAATTACCTAGCAAATACAGAAATGGAAGAGCGTGAGTGTAAATTCAAAGATGGCCAAGAAGTGGAATTGGCATTGAAAAGTCACAGCACAAGTGAGGATGAAGCAATTCAATTCTTGGGGAAGGCCGGAAGGGCAAAGTGTCTCGGCCAACAATAGCAATAGGCAAGATTAACTTGGTAGCTGCAATCTGGGCAAAAGATGTTGTGGATCACCTAAAGGACCTCTGAATGTTGTGGGGAACATCAAGTGACTATAAAGAAGGGCAGGGGCATTTCGGACATTTACCGAAGCTACTTGTGCATTTGCACATGCAACCAAGACTGAAAGTGATGAGGAGATGAGATGAGATTGGATGAGATGAGATAAGATGACTAGTTATATAGGTTGCTTGGATAAAAAATGCACTTACTCCAATTTACCTATGAATGAGCTTCTTCATGAATCTATTGTAGTTGCAATATTGAGGTGAAGGGAATAATTCACTGCTAGGTGTTGCCACTGTATGAGGTTGCACATGGTGAACAAATTAGGGGTTGGAGTTGGGGGGTGTCTTGTTTGAGGTATGATTGAGCAATTCCAATGTCGCAATGATGGCTACAATTGCACTAGATTCTCATGTAATTATTGGGCACCTATAATTGCATCACCCTAGAGATACATCGCCTAAAATGATTCGAAGTAGAAGCTAGCGCAGTCACCCTTCAATGATTATTCATTTCCTTAAGTTTTCTCGCTGCTTCTCGCCACAGTGAGTCTTCTCATAAAGTCACTCCGGAGGTGCTAAATTTTCACAAGCCCCTCTACTACAGCATAATCCTCAAGGCTGTGTGAGATTGGATTTTAGCTTAGGAGAGAGGGCGACCTAGAAGAGCAATGGGTTTGGGCCACAAGACGGCTACATCATGCATTCTCAACTGCCGTGATCAGATGATGCTTGAGTATAAAGGGTTGCATGTGTGCATGCCATGTCAATTGTAGGTTCACAAATGGCGGGAGTTGCAAAACACGGTGCTTTGCTATGCTCTGAATTTTTTATCACGCCATGTATAGAAGTCGGGCTGTGCATTTTTGCGCGATGAGTGCACTCGAAGTGGCAGAGCTCACGGAAGTTGCGACTGGTGGAGGGTGGTAGAAATCACTCTGAAATAACCAACCCCAGTTGCAGCAGTTGCATGAATCGATGGAATGTTAATGTTGCTCACTGCTTCCAAATGCAGAATATGGAGTACTAGAAATTCCATTCCTTAGGACAAGTTCCAGTTAGAGACAACAACTACAATCCCACTCAAAACTAAAATTTTTGGAAAGTGGAGATGCATGACGATTTTATTGTCTACTAAGCCTCCAACAACAACCCAGATGTGGCTACATTGGGTGAATTAGGAATTTTAATGCTTTATGGAGTTCCAAGAGTACATTTCAAGCGAGGTGTGTAGCTGGTCTATTCATGAGATCCTTCCGAGCTTGCTTTGAATAAGTTCATATTTTAATAGTGAGTTGTTAATGCCTGAGCTTTGAAGTGCTTTTGGCCATGACGGAATGTGGCGCGCTTACACCAACGGCCCTGGCCAAGTGGCCATGCATACAATTTTTGACCCGGCGAATCTCCAGGTCGAAGCACATAAATAGATTCTTTTGGTATTCTATGCCCAAACTAGTTTCACCGAGTATTGAAGGCTAACCAAGCTCCTCAAGAGTCGTGGACTATTGCGTTCAATTGGGTTTTTTTCGATTGAATACAAAAGTTCCTATGACATGGAGCTAGCTTTGATATGGTCGGAGCACCAACCCCTTCATTTCCCGTAAACCTTCACATGTGGCCAAAATATAGTTGCCCAGACGTTTAAGGGTTAAAGTAGATGGATTTTGCAAATACAACAAAACAAAATAGTGGTAGAGAGAGGTTGTCCACATACTAGAAGTAGTTATAGTTCCTCCACCCTCTAGAATTTTCATGGAGAATGGGAAGATCGACCAACAAATGAGGAGCCAATGCGGTTCATTATCTAGTTGAAGAACTGTGACACCCGTTCTTCGTCACACTAGGGTGGAGAAACTACATGACTGAGAATAGTTTATTGCAAGCACTCCAATGTCCAAGCGCAAAGAAAATTATGAACTTGCAAAGGAGGTGAAAGTGAAAATAGCAACATGACTATGAAATCCAGATATTGCGGAGTGAAACTACAGTGTGAGAAGGAATATTCTTCTTGGAAGAAGTTTTCTCCACGTCCATTCTTCTTGTCAAGAGGAGAAGAATGGACGCGTAGAAAACTTCTTCCAAGAAGAATATTCCTTTTTGCAACGCATGCGGAGAGCCAACTGCAAACATGCACATCTCCATTCTCCACGGAAAATCCAGAGGATGGAGGAATTGTGACTACCCCTACTACTACTACTACATAGAACTTCAGTCATAGAAATGTGTAGGTATTCCACTACAATCACTTGTACAAAAATGTGTAAAACAAATTTCAGAAACATTGACAAAGTAGATTGTAAGATATCGATGTTTAAAGTGAAAAGATTAGGATTTTTTTCACCTTGCCTTCTAGGTTTTAAGACTTTGAATCCTCTTAACTCAAAAGTTGTGTTTTAGAAAGTTTTGAGGTTTCAATCTTTTAGGTAGAGCATTGAATTGAAAATCTAAGAAAAGAATTAAAAAATAAATATGTATTGATTTTCATTCTTTAAAATTATCAAAGAGAAGTAATTACAAGATGGAATGGAAAATCAAATCTTTGATAGTGATCAAAATGGAATTGGAATGTGTTAATTCAAAACGTGAGATTGTTGTAGAAGGTACTTTACACTCTATGTCCCTTCTTTTTTTGAAAAATTGTGAAATTTAAGTTAAAAAATTAAATCATACACATTATGTTTTTTAATAGATTCTCTATTTGTCTATAGAACAAAATCTCTTCAATTCATTCACATCACTAACCCAAATGAAATGAATAAAAAATTTCCACATAGTCATAGATATATTCTAAGAAGATAAACAATTTCAAATTTTGTATAAGACAAACTTAAGGTACTACAATGCTAGCAAATTTAAAAGTAAAGTAAGCCAAGTAGTTTTGTAATTTTCCAATGTTCTCAAAGAAATATTTTACAAACTAGGGCTTCGTTGCTCTCTACATTCCCAATGCCTCTATACATTGAGGGTTTCAAGGAACTATTTTAGCATCCAAACACTTTGGTGGCAAGAGTTTCAACACAAATATCATAGTTAGGTAGTTGCAAAAAGCACCCGTATTTTTTTGTCACACTATACATAACTATATGCTAATTTGTTTTTTGGCCATAATTTTTGTGTTCTAAATCCAAATGACTAAGATTCATAGGTAAGGTACTCATGACAGTTATACACTTTAGCTAACTTTTTCACATTTTTTGAAAAGAATTTACTATTCAAAAATAGCCCCCAATTTTTGTCACATTTTTCAATTTTCAAGATTTAGTAATATTTCATACCCAAAAAAACAAATTTGAAGCTAAAATTTGAAGGGAATGGTCTTCTAATAGACCTACAACTATTGTTCAAAGGAATTCTAAAGAGAGTTAATTAAAAGTTGTATAGAAGTCCACAAAATGAGCTTCTTTCTACTTACATTTCAAAACATATAAAATATTCTTCTGGTGGTTTTTTGGTAAATGATAATCTCCACACAATTGTTAAAAATGTATTTTTTTGGAATGAAGATCTTTTACAAATGAAAACATCAAAATATATATTTTCTTGAGATTAAGCACTTTTTCAGTTCTCCTACTTAGACGATTTTTCTATGCTTTATTTTTTGGGGGGTACAATCTTCTTAAAGTGTATACATTGACCACATTTATTATATTTAAAAAATCTTTCTTTATAGTAGTCCATAAAACTAAGCATGAATATTGTGAAATTGCAATAAAATTAGCAAGTGTTTCTTCTAATCACCTAGCCTAGGAATAATGGTCATTACAAACAACTTTAAGGAATAGAGTGAACATCTCATCACTAAAGCACTTCTGCACATGTGCCTTCATCATTTAGATAGCATAAACACATTGTATGGAATGTGATTTCTATGGCATACGTTATTTCATGCCATTAGCATACCCATACAATAGGCCATCCAAGGGGAAGCAACATATACTTGAACATATCTTTCAACCTAGCTTCCACATTAGGAGGCAACCACCTCATGCCCAACAACTAATTCATTTGTTGCTCTCTATGATGTCATTGACGAACAATTGGAGGTTGGAAGGCTTTGTATTTAGATATAGAGGCTTTGCCAACAAGTCAAAGAAAGAGTTCCAATTGCTAAAGATGTTGCACATCCAAATAGGCATATTCTTTGTCCATATCAAAGATTTTTGGTATCCACCTAAGCAAAAAGAAATTTCATCATTCAATTTTGGAACTTGGTGATGGAGCACTAAAAGTTTTTAAGTTCTAGTTACTAAGTATAAATGGCAAATTACGTTGGGACTAACCTAACTTTCTTAGGCCTAGGCTAGTAACCTCTCCAAGAGAATAATAAATCCTTAGGCTACTATAGAAATTCATGTAAATAGAAAATGCAAGGTTTATAGTGTAATTGTTGTGATGGACTTTAGGTTGGAGCTATTTTAGAGCTTGATTTGTATATCTAGAGTGTATTGCCAAGTGTTAGAGTTTTGTAGAACCCACTTACTTTAGACGTTTTGCATATTTGACCACACTCTAGTGACTTTATTTCATGCCATTTTAATAAACAATTAGTGCAAAAGTTATAAAATTCTTTCAAATTTCATCTCCATGTGGGCTTCATAGTAAATTTACTTGAAAAAATTCTTTCACTTTCCTATTTGATTGGATGGATTAATATTTGTTCAAAAACCTTTGGTTTATTCTATTTTTACTAACTCCTTAACCCTTAATAGTCCCAAGTATTTCTTTAAGGGGCCTTTGAAGGTTTGGTTCAGTTTTTATGATCTCAATGTTTGGCATGATTTCTTGAAATTTTTTTTGTTGTAATATATAAATAGATTAGTTTTAAGGAAATCAAATTTCTATTTAAAATTGATGCCCTTGAGCAAAAGTTTTGCCACACAAAGCTCAAAATAGTTGAACTTGAATAGTAAAATAATCATAAAAACATTGAAATTTGTTAAATTTTTTTCTTAGACTAAGGTTGAGTTTTTGTCTAGACATAAAGATTGATTCATTCCATTTGGATGAGTATTGTGACAATTATGGAGCATCTTATTTCATTAGTAATCATAGCATCTTTTTGAAAAAATAACAGATTGGATTTGTATTTTAACTCCATTTTCACAATTTTCAAAAAAGAAAAAGTTGCCCCCCAACGTAGTGTGTTTGTTAAGACAATCTTGCCATTGAGATCAATGTGCTTTAAATCATCTTCAGACTATTAAGAATTTGTTTTTTCCTTCAATCTAGTACTTACTTCTATTTAACAATTTTTTGAAGAATGGAAATTGAGTTGGTTTTTTGTAATTTTATTTCTCTATATTATCTATTTCAATATCTATTGTGAAATTTTTTATATTAAGAGGATTCAAAATCTTATAATCTCACATAGCAAGGTATACAAACATTTGTTTTCTTCACTTTAATGCAAACATCTTGCAATCTACTAAGTCAAAATTTTCAATATTTTTTTTTAATATTTTTGAATAAGTATGTGTGAGCGCCAATTTATCCACCCTTGGTAAATTGTAGGCACAACGATGTTCTGGGGTTTGATTAAATGAATCCTACTTTGAGGTGTCTAAGTGTAGTGTCGCATTGTAAATTCATTCATGATGTGAAAATACATAATTATTTGTTAAATTAGAGGGTTTTTTTCCTAGAGTCTCAAGAAACAAATGGAGTCATATTCCACTTGAACTCTTTTTTTACCTCTATTTGACAAACATTTAGTTCTTTGATTTCTATACGTGAAGATGTTTTAATATTTTAGTTTGCCTGTTTGAAGTTATAAAATTAGAAAGTAAAGCTTGTTTTTCCTTTTTTTAGTTGTTTTTAATAGATTACAAGTCCACGTAGATGATGTGGATAGACTTATCGAGGATAGGAGGTGGCCCATGGATGTATTATGGCCCATGTGGCATTTTAGTGGCCAAAATCCACTAGCTTAGGTGGATGGCATGGAGGTTGAGGTGGCGAATGAGGTAGAGGGTCATCTTCTTCCTCTTCCTTGTTTGTTGGGGAGAAGCTGTCACTTTGGGAAGGCATTGCATATTGTACATGGAGGTTTTAGTAATTAAATTTTGAGAGCTTGTGTATCTTATTTTTGTGTTTTCAAAAACCTATCATTCACTAAGTTTGGAGTTAGTATGTGTAAGTTATGAGTTTGGAAGTGAAGTATTGTAAAGCTGCCTTAAACTTTTAAAAGAGTGAACTTTGATAGACTATGAAAGGTGGACAATACCTTAATTTTGAATGAAACTTAAAGAGTTTTTAGATACTTCTTTTAGCTTTCCAAAATAGTATTATTTTTTTAGTTTGGTGTTGGTATGTTAAAGTTATGGACTTGAGAGTGAAGAGGTGAAGATTTACTTTTGATTTTCAAGAGAGTGAACTTTGGAGTACTATAAAAGTTGTACATTATCTTAGTTTTGGGTGAAAATTTAAGAGATCATAGATACTTATGTTAGTTTTTTAAAATGATATTATTTTCTTATTTTGAAGTTATTATGTAAAAGTTATGAGCTTGGGAGTGAAGTATAGGTGAGCTGCCTTTGAGTTAGGAAGGGTAAACTTTGACCAACCATAAAAGTCGAACAATATCTTAATTTTGAGTGAATTTTAGACAGGTTGTAGAACATTTTGTTAGCTTTCCAAGGACACTCATTTTTCTATTAGACACTTTTTCAAGGGGAGTTTATGAAGGGTATGACATTTTTTCACTATCTTCTATAAACACATGATGTATATTGAGACTTCATGACATCTTGTGAGCGATATATGAAGATGTGATAGTATTTTGGTTCATATGACATTATCCAGGGGTTTATTATTATGTTTGTGACTTTATAAGATTATGGGATCTTTCATTATTTGGACCATATCTAGTTGCAACTAGAAGCCTCATGTTTTCTCAAGGCAAAGCTTTTCTATTTGACATATTGGTGCTTCCATTGAGAGTGCTTTGGGGCAACTAGTATGATTCACGCATTATGGGGGATCCTTGAGATGGGTTAACATGTGAGGTTGAGGCTTGAGTTGAAAATATTGGTCCCAACTTTGCAGAGGATTTTATATATGAGTGCCAAATTATTCACCCTTGATAATTCACGAATACAAGTAGGTTCTGGATTTTGGCTAAGTGACTTCTATTTTTGAGTGTCTAAGTGTGGTTCATTGTGCTTTCCAAGAAATGGATCTTTTTACTAAGTGCCTAAGTGACCCCAAATTGCAAGATTCGCTTAAACTACTTCCAATGTTTTTGGCCAACTAGAATACCAGATGGAGGGCCTGCTGTATGATTTGTATGGAACCTACGCTAGGTCAAAAATAACCTAAGAAACCTCTAGTTCATCTTGTGAAATTTCTAAAAACATAAAACTCGACCCTATCCGACCTTCCTAGCCAAAGTTATGGGTGGATGAAGTTTGACCGCTATTCGGTTCTTCAAAATTCATCCATTGATTGCACCTAGTTCTCTAATTCAGAAAGATCCGAAATTTTTAGGAATGGTTCACAAGAATTCCTCCTATCTAGATCTGGAGTTAGGCCCTGATCGGAGATTCCTACAAAATTTTCATCGAAGCCTTACCTAAACTTCATCAGCTCATTTCTCCTAACCTATAATTCGGAATTAACTTTTCTCTTCGGCCCTGGATCCTAATTGTTCTCCTCATACCAATCTAATTTATTCTCTATCAAATCCAAAGTTCAGCTACGCTTCATCCAATTTGACCCTAAACTTCATTCAATGATAACTTCCTCAATTTTCACCCAATTTGGGCGTGCCTTAGGGTTTTGGAAAGCCAAGGCCTTCTTTTTTATGCTTATGTCTCTGGAAATGACATGACCTATAGTCATAAGGGTCTGTCTTAGGAGTAGGCCTCGGCCCAAGCTACTAAATTCTAGTCAGAGCCCTAGGAAAAGTTTGGAGAGGTTTCTCTCATAGCTCGGAACTTGAGTCGTTGATCGTGCCCTCCGGAAGCTCCACCTCCTCCTCCATGAACTCCCATGCCGTTAGACAATGAACCACCGTTCTAAGCATAAAATAAATTGGTACAAGGGTTTAATTGTCAATTTCTATCCTATTTCTTTCTTCCCCCCTTCTTTTCCTTCCTCCCATATTCTAAGGTGGCCCAACTACCTTCCTCTCCTACCTACCAAGCCAATCTCAAGGATGTGTCATACCATCCTCTACGGTTGAGCTACTTCTTACATCCTATGTCTTACGTCTTCTACTTACGTATCACACTTAATCTCGTGGTGATCATCTAATTCTAATCTAAGGGCTAAAGTAAGCCTTGAGGATTTTCCCTCCTATCTTATCTACTCCTACTTCTAACCTTTAAAGTATCCTCCTTCTTGTCACACTCTCATTCTTTTGTCCATTCGCTTGTTGCTTTGGTGATGGTTTACGTTGGGACGAGGGGTTGGATTCCCTGCCCCAACGGTTTGTTTAGTGCAGTTGGATGTGTCATAGACCTCTTCTCCTTTTTCCTTCTCTTCCCACTATAAATTCCGATCCACCCTCTCCTTGTTTTCCTCGCAGCCTTGGATAGCCCTTCCTCCTTTGTAGCCATGGAGCCCTACCAGTACCCTCGATACCCGATAAAACCTCCGAGCCCTAGTAGAACCCTGATACCCAGCAAACCCCTCCATATCCCAACAAAACCTCTGATACCCTAGCAGAACCTCTGATACCGTAGTAAAAACCCCAACACCCGGTAGAACCCAACCCCCTTGTAGACCCTTGACACCCCAACAAATCCCCAATACCCGGTAGAATCCGATGCCCTAGCAAAACCCGATACCCTAGTAGACCCCTGATACCCAACTGAAATCGATGCCACAACAGAACCCTGACCCCCTAACATAACCTGATGCCTCAACAGAACCTCCAAGTATCAGGGTTCTAGTGGACTAGTTGTTGGCCTAGCTCTAATGTTGCTGATTTCTTTGTGAATTCTAGAGGGGTTTGGGGCATACCATGCCTATAGGTTGCAGGTGTAAGCTAGGTGCATGGGATAGCACCCTCGCTTGATTTCTGTCTAATTGCTCTCTACCCTCGACTTTGACCTCTACTTCTATTTTTTGGGGACCTAAACCTTGGTTTGTTCCCAAGACATTTTGGGAACTAAACCTTATGGGGAAAGGGACCATGAAGTCTCACAGTTCTCCCGTGAGGTGGTTTTAACACAACACTAAGATTTTTACTCCCAAGGGTGTTCAAAGTTTCACCATCATTCCTTCTTTGAACACATTGCTAAGACTTTTCACCCTAAGGCGGTTCAAAGCTTCACCGCCTTTCCACTTATCTCACACACCACGATGTCGTGATGTAGGCCATCTAGTATTTGAAATTGACATCTTCATTAGTTTCAAAAATATTGTTAGTGTTGGGCATCTTTAGTGTTGTTAGTGTTATAAGTTATTAGTTGTTAATATTATGTGTTGGGAGGTGTTATAGTGTAAGGAAGTTGTTGTTGTTGTTGACCGTTTAATTGCCAGTTGATAACCGGTTGTTAATAGTTGACACTAGGATAGTGGGGTTAGGGTTAGGGTTAGGGTTAGCCGACGGCTAGCCATCAGGGTTTGTGGAAGGTACTTAAGGCAAGAGCTGGTCCTTTGTTCTCTCTCTTGTTTTTTTGTTTTTTTGTTTTGAGTAGTAGGAGGGGAGGGGTGGACTTGAAGATGAAGAGTTGTTTGTTGTAAAGATTTATTTGAAGTAAAGTATTGATTTGAGGGACTTTTGTGCTGCATTTGGTAAAAGTGTTGGATGGATTCAAAATTTTAGATCTGAATTTTAGAGAGTTGATACTCAATGAAGCCAAGTTTCAGATCTAGATCTATTATGGACAAAAAGTTATGAGGGTTTGAAGTGGAGAGGTTTGGATTTGAAGGCAACCAAGGAAGGCATATTGAGGAGCGAGTATCTTTTTGACATTTTATGTTTTGGCAATGAAACTTAGAGGGTACTTTCTTTATCTTATCTACTCGTTTTTGTCAAATTTTTAGCTTCAAGAGACTCTAGATCTATGAGTTATGCATAAAACACAACCGGGGTATGAAAGCAATGAAGGATTGAAAAGTCAGTAGTAGTAAAATGTCCACCAAAGTTGAATAATATCTTGGATTAAGTTGAAACTTGGTATGTGATCTTTTGGATAGTTGATCTACATTGCAGCAAAGTTTCAAGATGTTTGAAGCTAGTGTCCATATTTTATAGTAAATCAAAGTTAAGTATGGCAGTTTCTAGGGTATTGAGGGAATGATAGGGTAAGGATTTGGGGAAAAGGGGGTTTTGAGGGTAGATTTATGAATATTTAGGGTGATTAGGGGTATCTTACTTATATGCAAACATTACCACAACAAAGGCCCGGTGCTATTCCAAACACGTTCACAAATCTTTGTGACAACAAGGGCTCTTTTATTCTATGGGGTTCAAAGCTTCCCCATATGGGCGGAACCTACTATCCTCACATCCTCGTGTCTCTCAACAAGGAATAACACGTCACTATTAGGAACAAGGACAAAAGACAAGGAAAGGGCCTTGGACACTCAAAGACTACTAACACGGGTTAGTAACTTCAATGACTTGAACTAAAGACCCCCAAAGCAGCATCGTCAGTCATATAGGGGGTTGCTCTAGAGTTAGTACACGACACAACAAAGAGAGTGACCAAAAAAGGTCTCTCAAAGGTAAGCACCTACAACCTCTAGCAACATAGTAAGTTTAGCAAAAGCTTCTAAGCTCAAGCTTGGAAGAGTTAGTACCACGCTTGACCAAAAGAAAAGGCAAGGGACCCACAAAGACCTTGCAAGCTCCAAAAACAACAACAATGGCCAAAAGTGCCTCAAAACACCGTTCCAAGCTCAAGCTTAGAAGAGTTAGTACCATGCTCAACCAAAAGAAAAGGGCAAGAGACCCACAAAGACCTTGCAAGCTCCAAAAACAACAACAATGGCCAAAAGTGCCCAAAAAACATTGTTGCAAGGCTTGTGGCTAAAATGCCACAATGTCCAACATAAATTGGACCCAATGGACCTAATTACACAAAAGGGGGTGGTGAGAGAGGAGAAGGGGTGCCCTCTTATACTCTATCTTGGGCACGCACCTCTCCTCGTTCATCTAAGTTAACCTTATCTTGGATTTTCATCCAAAACTCAAGGTTTTCATCTTATGCTAGCCCACTAAGCTAACTTTTGGAGATTAACTCCGAATCGCAAATGAATTGTGCCATTGGCTTCAAAAGGCCATTTTTAGTTTTTGCAAAGCCCCCTCCCCTTTTTCTATCTTCAAAATCGCAACGAAACCTAGCACCAACTTAATGCCAAAAACCGGGGAAAATCCCAACTTTAGAAGGATGACTTTACTAGCAAAAGTAACTAGCCTAGGCTCCTAAGTAGATACAGGGGAGTGAGAAAAGACCCATCTTGTGCTCCATTCTACTTTTATATGCTCCCGCTCCACCGGTCAAACCCGCCGTGAACTTTAATTTTCGTTAATTGTTAGGGAATGTTGCAAGTTCGGGTACTTCTGATTGTCAGAATGTTATGAAACTTGTCGGGGCATCTTATTAACATAAATGATGCTATGCTAATTTTTAGTGGGATTTTACCACCACCTGGGGAATTTCCAAGAATTTCCGATTGTAGGTTTTGGCAGTTGATTGTCCGGAAAGACATCTTCTAACTAACAGAAAATTTTGAAACTTTCCATGGAACATCCCATGGGATCCCACAACACATGTGTAGGCACATATTTTTACTCTACACATTGGTCCAGGGGAAACAATTTCCACCCCCTCGTTTAATTATTGGTGGCCGGGGAATCTTCCACACTGGAGGGAATCTTGGTAAACCAACTTTGCCGTTGGTTCCCAAGTATGGGTTTAACCCCAAACCACCCTCCTTGGACCTTTGTTGAAGAAGAATAACGACTGAATTTGAAATCATCCTATTAGTATAATAAGTTTGTTCCAAGGGAGACTATCAAGTAGGATATTTCTATGCTAATAGGTTCTATATCTAAAATCAAATCTCTTGACTTATTCAATAACCCAACTTGGAATTCTATACCCCAAAACATAACTACAACGACACTACAAACCCAATTTGGATGTTTACTTAAATTAGTACAAGTCACATTCCATCAAACACACCAATTCAGCTTAAATACTCTATTATTTTTTATTTCGAAATTGATGATTAAATCACCGTTACAATCAATGTCCTCTTAGAAATCTCCAATTAGTTCTACCCTTTGCTTCATAGCAATCCAACTTGGAACATTCTCCACACTCAGACATACATTTTTATTTATTTTTATTTTTTATTATTTATTATTTTATTTTATTTTATTTTTATCTCTAGCCTAATTGGAATACTTCATTCTCCTCACTACAACTTCCAACTAGGTTCTCATAAATCTCCAATTAGATCACTTTGCTATCTTCATTACAGCACAACCACCACATTTTTAAATTCCACTTTAACACATAATCTTCTCCACTTTCAATCCTTTCCAACTAGAACACAAACATCTCCATTTTGAACCATACAAACACATTACTCAATTAAATCAATTAACACATACAATCACACATAAAACTCCAAATTAACATGAGCATTTCCTCACTCACAAACACAAACATGCACATAAAATAAACGCAAATACATAGCACTACTTGGCTGGGACTCCATCTGGAACTCTCATCAGTGGGTAAAGACAAATGAAATAAAAATCAGACCAAATAGGAATTCCAAACTTGGTGGTTACCAAATTGGAAGTGACAACCCAACTACCGGTTAACTACCAAATTGGAACTGCACAAGCAACTGTCCAACTACACAAAAAATCTCAAATTGGAATTCACTTTCAAAATAGCCAACTAGACTAGAGACTCACCTCACATACAATCCGACTTGGCATAAACATCACCCAATTTGGATTACAAATCAGTAAACATGGAACTTGGCTAGACAACCGAACCATTCCAATTAGGAGACCACCCATCCAAATCAACACATACACACTCAACATTCATTCATCATTCATTCACCATCCCAAAACACACCAAATAGAATTCAATCAACTCATTAAAACATAGAATTAAGACACCAAATTCAAAAACAATCAATCAAAATCAATAAAAAAACACATATAAATCAACCAAAAATTTATAACAAAAAATACTAATCGATATTCTACAACCTTAGATTCCTCCATGGTCCTGCCTTGGTATTTTTGACATCTGTAAGCCAACAATTTGGGGTTCTACTATTTCGTTGATAGAATGGGGAAACTAGAACCTATCTCTGGGAACTGATTCCTATGCCTATCTAGGCCAGGGTTGCTATTTTGTGAGCTTGCGAGCGTGAGCTTGTGAGTTTGTGAGCATACAGTTTTTTGGGGTGAAATTTAGTGTTGGTCCTATAACTGTGGCTTTTTGTAGAATATAGAAGATGAAAAGAAATTCTTTAATAATGTTCCATTTTTGTAAATCCAAGTTGATAGTAACCCCTAATAGACATTTTATGTTTGAATTTGGACAAACTTCATGACATTTATACTTTATAGAACACATTTAAGAAATCTGAGTTTTTATAAATAGCTACAATTTAGGCTTAGTTTCTATATAATTAAAAATATGGATGGTAATTTAGGATTTAGAATTAGAGTAATATCTTCCAATAGGATACAAGAAATATAGAAATGTATAAAATAGTAAAAAATGATAAAGAGAAAATAGAAATAATATTGAGAGACATGGCAGTAAAATTGGTAAACACATTGAATTCAATGTGATAGTATTAGTAATTTTAAAAAATATTCAAAAGGCCTAAGAAGTACAATATTGGAGCCCACATAGTAATAGTTAAGGGGTGTAACATTTAAAATTTCAGATTTTGGCTTCCAAGATACCCAAGGGATTTGCATTTTCCAATAACAATTTAAAAAATAGAGACTTCTTTGCCAATTTGGAAATAATTATGCAAGCATTGGATGATGGGATTCTTCTCTCGACCCCGAGAGGTCTCACAATGCAAGAGAACATTCATCAATCCAAAATGAATTCAAGACAACAAAACTATCTAAATTTTTGAGTCTTGGCCACTGAATAAAGTGTAATTTTGAAAAAAGCAATTATGAAAGGATGGAGACTACAACATAGATACCACATACAAAACCACAACTTGAACATTACAGTAGAAATAGGGAGTTTAGGATAATGAAATAGTAGCTTCACTATCCTCATAATGCAATTGAAATTCAAAAAGTGAGTAGCAGAAGATGAAAATAGAATCAAACAAGAATGATTTTGCTCAAAAAAAATATCAAGTAGATGAAGAAGACATTGACTGAGAATGAGCACTACTATTAGTGCACAATGTCTTCTCATCTACTTCTAGAGCTGCCATGTCTAGAAATTGCAATACCCTAGGATCCAAAGTACTAGTCATAACTCGTGTAGGGATATATCCTTGGGTTGTATAATCAACAGTTAACGCCTTGGGATAGGGGGGTAGTATGTAGTGTTTCTCTGGACTAGGGAAAAAACTGGGCAAGGAATAGAACGGCCGGTGTCTAGCCTCAGTATATATTATGCTACAAAAACAAATGTAGAATTAGAAAAGTTTTGAGATATGCAAATGCTTGAAACTGAAGAGAAAGAAGAAATTCTAGGAGTTACTTACTAAATCTAGATTTTTTGACAACATGGTGAACTACAACATCTTCTTCGTTTGGATCATCTAAGGGCAATGTGTTGGTTGGAGGTGTTGCTGGAACAACGTGAAATTTACAAATCAGAGGGACAAGCATCACATCAAAGATGGCCTTGTCCTCCTCCAAGGCAATGATTTACCTATCTAGGACCCTATAGGCGTGAATGGCAGTACCTAGAAAATGTGCATTGAGTTGAAATTAAAAGATTGACAAAGAAGAAGAAAAAATTATAAGGATTATATGTTTCATTACAATGTAAAGGCAGGTTTAGGTCTTACTAGTTGAAGCTGTACAATCTACAACCACGTCATCTGGAATGGATAATGCTTCAATGAACATTTGCATGAATTGAGGATTCTTCTCATAGGCCCCTTTCCAAGGAATACCCTTGTTCATAGACAATGTCTCTGAGATGGTGAAATTTTGAAGAATGTCATCATGTACAACATCCACACCAAGTGCCTTTAGCTTTGGGCAAAGTTGAAAAGTGAACTTCGAAGGTCCAACCCCTGGCAAGTTTCTCACCTACAATTGAATTCCAAAACGCAATGTCTGCAAAACAAAACATTCCAAGGTGAATACATCACCATAGAGATTTTAAATAAAATCCCTATAAATCCAAAAACTTTTGATAGAAGATGAACTTACTGTGGAAGATAGATTGAAAGGTGAAGTCAGATGCAAGTGGTTCATCCCCCACCATTCCTTCCGTAATTTAAATCCATAAGGAACAGCATAGCTACGAATGTCAGCTTTGGCTTGGGCCCTATAAGGATGGACAATTAGTAGTGCCCCATCATCTTATAAATGTCCATCTGCAAATTCAAAAAGTAACTCAAGCCACTTCTTAGGGCGTTGATTCCACTTTGGAATGGTAGTAGGAGGGTTGGACACATCAAGTACAGGTAGTCCTTTAGGCATGTTGGCGATGATAAGGTCTACACGGGGCTTTTCAGAATGAATGCCTTGATAAAATCGATCCTTATCCATCGTGTGCTGCAGCAAAGGAAAACGTCAGAGAGAATTGAAAAATCTATAAACATTTGGAAGTGAATACATGAATTCAAGAAGACAAGTGAAGGATCGCACCTTGTCCATGAAATTCAGAATGTCATGGTACAATGGAGGTAAAGGATCAGTAAGCACAATTGCCAAAGATGAGTTGCAAATGAACTCGTCAATAGAGATGTCATTGTCGTTAACCACATCAAGAAGAACCCGTCCATGGAGCAGGCCAGCTTGCATAAGTGCTAAATGCTTTGCCCCCCACTTCATGCCTTCAGAAACAGATGTTTGGAATTGAAATCCCTAATCCATTGTAGATGAGCCAACTACTAGTTGCTTCGCTGTCTTCGTTGAACTCTTCTCTTTTTCTTTCTTAGCTGCTCTAGTGGTCTTCTTTGTGATTCTTTGAAGCGCCTTCTCCACAGCATTAGAATTCTTGATGGCAATTCTCTTATCTGCCTCTTCCCTCCTCTTTACAGCCTTCAATCTAGCATCTTCATCCAATCCAGAAAACTCATCATACTCAAGAACGTCTTGGGAGTCAATTGAGCGCTTCAAACGCTCTTCAAAAAGAGGTGTAAACTTCGGAGGGCACTCGAGGTACCACGCTCATGACTTCAAGTGTGCACTTGTCCACCACCTCAACTGTGAAGGAGAGAACATGCAATGTTCAGTGGACACGTCCAATTAGGTACTGAAGAAGGGAGGAAGGTCTCGCTTAGTAATAGTTGCCTTTGAAAGGAGTTCATACTTGAAGTACCTACCAAAATGCAAATGGAGTTCAGAGATAAAGAAATACTCAAGATTGGAAAAAATGGAAAGAGTTTAGACTAGACTATAAGCACTTCAAATGAATTGCTACCTGAACAAAACTCGCTTAACCACGAGGTACGAACCCTTGTGCTTCAAAAATAAATTTGATTTCTTGAAGACGTCATGCCCCTTAAAATTAGAAAGGAAAGTATGATCCCAAAGTTGTATCCTCCAACCTTCGATGTATTTAGACAAAACCTTAGGCTCTTGAGGCGAGTCCATGGCCAATACTAGGCTATCCTTTTTAATGATAGTGTCAAACATTTCTGTTGCAACATCTTCTATCTACACAATAAAGATAATGTTTAGGAAAACAATAAGCATGGACATCCAAGTCAATACAACAACATTGATCAAAATAATGAAAATAAATTCATAGCATGAAACTTCATTTTCATTTCCAATCACTCACCCCTGAATACCAACACGCCTTCACTAAGAAGGCCTTCAGATCAAATTCTCCCACAAGCTTCATGGGAAAGCGACATGCCTCTCTTGTTTGGACAAAGGAGTTCCACCAATGCAACCACTTGACTTTGGGCTCCGCCTTCACATTGCAAGTAGCAATCATTTGCAACTTGTCGAGAGTCATCTTGGGAATAGAATTTGTACTCCAATGGTGCTCAATCTTCACACAAGCAATTCAAAAATTAGAATAAAAGTACTATTCATCAACCCAAGGATTCAGGAGTAAGGGAAACATAGTTACTTACCTCATGAAGCCACTCTTTCCCCAAACTTGGATTAGCTACAACTATGAGTTTCCCCAATTTTTTAGTCAATTGAGTTGTCTTCTCTTTGGTGCCTAGTCTCATGGTTGCTAGAACACCCTCTTCTGATTGATCTTCCAATGGTGTATCTTCTTTATATAGCCTCACAACAATATCTGCTGCAGCAGCTATCTCATACTGCAAAAAAAAATTGGTAGTGAAAAGTAAGGTAAGGCAACAATCAAAATAAAGAAATGAAAAATTAAAGATGATGGAGAAACTTACACGATAAATAAATGCCGTGAACACCTCTAATGACATGCTGTACCAAGACTTCCTCAAATTTTGAGTGCATTGTGACATCTCTGAGGCACTGAGATGTTCGGAAAACTTGTCCAAAGACATGCCTCCATATTTGTGGACCCTATATAAGGTGTGCACCAAACTTGTTTTGATGAATGAATTCTCAGTGTGTCTGTCACAATAGAATACTCAATTTGTTAGGGGGTAAGACATTTAAGAGAAAAATTAAAAAACAGATTAGAAAAAAGAGTCTTTCCGCACATACTTGTTAATATCATGTATGACATGTATGACAACTCCAATCCGCCCCTTCATTTCTAATATGATAGAATCCATGGAAACATGCCAACTTCGATCATGCTCATGATGGCAAGAGATGTAAGATGACCAAGCAAGAAGGCGATGGTTCCCATCGCATACAAAGAACTTGGAGTTTTGAAGATGTTGCAACTCCGGGGTAACACTCAAAATTGCATTGAAAATTTCATTCTCTTCATTCCAAAGAGGTCCCCATGCAGCTTTGTCACTATTAGTGACTTGCTCTTCCTCTCCATGTTCATTAGTAATTAAAACATAGAAAATAGATGACCCATCTCTATATCCAGGTACGTATTCCTTAGCTAGCCTAGTCAAGTCAGATTGCAATGCTGGCCATACCATAGGCATTTGAACAAGGCGACACAAAGGAATTCATAGTCGAGAGACTGCAAGTAGTTTCATACGCAGATCAGAGATTGAAGCCACAAAATTTACTTTTTGAGATCTTCAAAAGGCATCTTCAGAGGTGAAGTTATCAAGTGGCTCAATGACATCTTCCTTTGAGCAGTCATCTTCCATGTCTTCAGTCGTTCCAATGACTGGTTGATCAGAGGTATGAGATTCAACCGTCACACATGGCAACTCAATCTCTAGAGTAGGATTAACCTCTTAGAGATTCTGCATGACAAATAAAATTGTGAATAATAAACATTAGTAAATACCATGAATTCTAAGAAGAAGCAGCTCCTCTCAACGTCGAGAGGAAGAGATTCAAAACCCAAAATGATCAAAACAATCATTCAACTCACTATCCTAGAAGTTGAGATTAACATACAAAATGATGATCTCAAAAATAATAAACCAATTCTAGAGGTGAAATACTTAAACTCAATGATCTTTATTACCAAGTCATGTTCAAAACTATAACCATGGCATCTTCTCAGCACCGAGAGGAAAGGAAAAAGGACAATGACATGATTAAACTAATAAAATTCCTCTACTATCTATTTCAAACTAAAGGGATGTATTTGTCCATTCATATATGTTGTATTATATTGGTGTTAAGCTCAAAGATCTGTAGATGCAAACTAAGAAAGCCACGAACTTCCCTTGACCCCAATAGCCAAAATAGAGGAACATGAAAATGACTAAACTGGATAACATTTGAACACTATCTATTTTTTGAATTACTAGGGGCTACTTCAAGCATCTTTTAATTAAAAATAAAGAAGCAAAGTCCATCTCTTGGCGCCGAGAAGAAGGAAGTGCAATCAAGAAATACATCATAAAACCCGAATAAAGTGTCTACTTTCTTTGAGTAATTGGAAAATAATCCTTAATCTCAAATTCTAGGTTTGTGATTTAAAACAAAAAAATGAAGAAATTGATCAAGACACTCCCACTAACTTGTTCCACTCGGCGCCGAGGGAAATGGAGTGGAAACAATAACGTGATCAAACCCAAAAGGAAGTTCATCGTCGTTTTCTAATTTCGCAAAAAGAAACAAGAAGAAAAAACCACATGAGAATGCTAAAACTAGAGTCAACAATGTTTTTGAGACTAAATGAATCTTTGACCAATGAGCTACAACTAATCTAGAAACTCAAACATCTACAACAATCTAATTCTCTCATGAACTAGACTAAATTTACTGATTACTGTCTTATTAGTGCACTGCACTATTCTAAATTTAAAGGAATACGACACATTGTGCTATGTGAGCTACAAGCCACATATACAATCATTCATAGAAATTGTTGTGCCTCAGCGCCAAGAAGTAAGAAGAAGGGACATTTACTTGATCCAAAGAATATACAATACAGATGATCTAGTATTCACAATGAAATCCAATTCGCATTTTCGAATTAAGTTTCCTAGATTGGTACGAGCATCAAAATCTGCTACTCAGTTTTCTCAAGGACAATCATGTCCTTCGGCGCTGAGAGGTAGGATGTTGGATGCAGCAGTTGCTCAAAAGTAAGAGTTTAAAACTATTTCAAGCACTAATTAAATAAATTCATACATCATTGAAAATACTATACTGGTGATTGGGTACAATGGAAATCAAGACTAGCCCGCCCAAGTCTATTTCTCGACGCCAAGAGCATAAAAGATAGAAACTCGTGTGATGAAAAACCTAAAACTGTGCATAACTTGTAACTCACTAGAAGCCAATTCGAGATTTACAATTTGAGGGTTTAAGAATTCTATCCAATTGAACCTCCTGTCCATCACAACTTTCAGGGTAGAAGATTCTGGTTAGCGTCGAAGCAAAGGCAGATGAAATGTAGCAGGTTATTGGATTTGGTCCACCTTCCAAATTTGTACCCAAGAATCTCCGAGTAACTGAAATCGAACCTTCGATGAAGATTGATGAACTGGATTGACATAATCGAGCTGTTTCAACAGAATCACAGATTTTTTTTAAATTCAAAGTGAATTCCATGCATTTTCAACAGGGGTCCAGCTACTCTCGGCACCAAGAGAAATGCTGGAGGGAATTGAGTTTGATCAAATTGGAGAAACCTACGCCAAATATTGAAGGACTACCGATATGCCAAAATTTGAAAATCCTAACTCTAGTTGCAATTAACAACAGACAGAAGCAAAGCTCCTATGCTAAACAAAGTTGTGCTTTTTAACTTATGAGATCATCTTCTTGAGGATTCAGTTTTCCATTTATGGCGACACATCTACGGTAATCACGCCAAACCTAACAATAGTGAATTTCAGTTCCCAAAAAATAAGGAGTGAAAGTAGGTGAGAAAAGATATTAAATAACGAACCCTAGCCTATTAGCTGTTCAACTCGCTTTCCGTAAGCCAGTTGATCAAAGCATTACTCATATAAGTACTAGTCTTGGAATTAAGCAGAAACGACTAAGATCTTTAAAGAACTTATGATGCCATCCACGCTTGCTGGATTTGATAAAATGTCGCTGTTGATTTCAACACCACGAGCTTTGTTGTCGCTACCACTACCATCTTCGTCACTTTCCTGTCCTATTGTGACCGGCCTCCTTGATGGATTTCTCCTCCCCATTTCCATCTCACCTTAAAAAAACCACCACAGATTACTAAACATGAGCTAAGAACTGGAAGGCGTTGGGAATGTGTGAGAGCAAAGTACTTAGGGTTTAAAGAAATATCTGTCTTCTACTTACAAGTGGAACAGCAAAAAACCGAAATCCACGCAATCACTGGGCGGAAACTCGTTTACTAGGGTTTGTTGCTTACGACTTTAGTGAGTCAAGACAACAAGTTTGCTCCCTGACTGTACAAGAGTTCATTGTCAGTGCTTTCATGAAGACAATATGTAATACCGCACTTTACGAAAACCATATAATTTTTGTAGTACCTAGTCAATGGCTTCAGTCATGGGTTTTTTTAAAAGTATGTGAAAGTTAATTATTTAGTCAAGGAGGTAGAACTTTCTATCTTGGTTTTTTTTCCTTCTTTAATTTTTGACACAAATGAAACGGAATTTCATTGCTAGAGTAAAAATTACAATCCAACCTACCGCATGTTCCCTGGCCGCGGAAACAATGACAACAACACAAGCAAATGACACAATGGATCCATTAGGTAGGAGGGCCATAAAGCGTTCATCAAAGAGGTGAAATCGGAATTTGTGGAGGTAAAGCTTCTTGAAATATTTTTTAGTAAGTTTTTCTTCATAGGCAAATAGAATTGGCATCTTATCCAAGTTGTTTCATATTTTTTGGAGTTCTGTAGAATTTGTTTTGAATTTTTTAAGTTGAAATGGTGTAGGGCTCTAAAATTGCCCACTTCTATAAATGTACATTATTTGTACATCATTGGTAGAATGAAAAAATAGCATGTTCTCCTTCTGTAAATTTACAAAGGTGGGAAATTTTAGAACATATGCACTTTTTGAACCTGCTACCTTAGAGAACAGATGCCCAGAGCATAGCTCAAAAAGGGACTACTCTGTTTTTAATTTTTTCTTTATTCCCACAAAAGGTTGGTGGCAGTGTTTTGTTATACGCATTTAAATTTCCAACTGCCTCAAACAATAATATGCAAATCCAATCCTATTTTAAAAAATAAGGATAAATTTGGACTAAATGCCATACTGTAATCATGGCCCTACACACTGTTGCCACCATGTTTCAAAAATCTTATTTAGTCCATTGTGTAAAGCAAGCACATATAAAAATTGCATATAGAAATTACATACTCAAATTGGGCCCCAGAAATGGATGCCTCCAAAATGAAGGAGACAGAAAACTCAAAACCATTTTGAAAAAAAGACCACAAAACTATTGTCCTGAAAACCAAAAAAAAAAGGTGTCTAATTCTACTCGCTTTAGACTTTATGGATCTCCAAAGCATTAGTTACTCAAAGGAACAACCTCTTCAGTTTTTTATTGTTTATGCAATTATGCATTCTAAACAACTACATTATTGGCCTGAAATGTGCACGTTTGGTACATAAGCGAATACAAAATCATTGGCCTAATATGTTGACTATTACAGCATTGAGAAGACGTATTTAACGCATTATACTAATGCATCTCATTTATAGACTTGGTTCAATAGCCTATTAGATTCGATGTTTGGAAAGAATGGAATGATCCCTTTAGTGTAAAAGAAGAGGTGAATCTAGAATTTCCTCAATCATAATATCTCTCTTAATAGTGAATTTTGGTGTTGAAAACTTGTTTTCAAATGCATATAACATTCTAAACTCTGAAGGCCTTACTCACAATGTGCTATATCCAAATTCAAAAATCAATTGCTCAATGTAAAAGGTCATGTGTGAATTGATTTTCTTACGGAAAAGTAGACAAGTGTTTGTGAGCTGCAAAGAAGGAATGACTTGTCCACGGTCAATTGCACCTTTTGAAAATTGCGCTTCTCTACTTCCTCCACTTTGTTCTCTTGGGTTCCCTTCAAGTTGCAAGGGCATTTTTGCAAGGATGCATCCGTTGCCGATGAAATACCTAATGCTTTCTTCCAAGAGCGCTGTAACTCCTTTTGCGATGAGAATAGAAATTTTCCCCTCTTCTTCCTCTTCCTAATTGTCTTTGCAACCCCATAACTACCATCGCCTACCTCTTTATCTGCAAGCATGAGACCAATGCATCATATTGCAAGTTGGCTCTAAGGGAAAAAAGACTTAGTATGATTCATTATATTATTCTTATAGTGCTTCAGTTGCTACCGTTACACTTGTATCTAACCTCTACTTTATTCATTGTCACTACTAGAATTACACTTATTGCTCACTACATCAATAAACCATCCTCAAGGTATGTGCAACCCTATTCCAAAAATCATGTCCATTAGTACATTTTTGGACAAAATGGTTGCACTAACCCTGGGTCATAAATTAGAGAGTGGAAAGATGGTTTAGATCTTTTGAAAGGGTGTTATTGCATTTGATCTAGAAACCGCCAAGAATCTAAATTAACCCCTCACTTTCCCACTAATGATAAGATTTTTGAATTTTGAATTGATCCCTTTAATGAGGTAGGTGAGATTAATGAATCACATTATCGGCAATCAACTTGCTTAATGGTAGGAGCGACCATTATAGATTCGAAAAAGTTTGAGGCTACTAACAATGCCCTCAACCCTAACAATTAAAGACAATCCTACGGTCCTATCTTTCTCAATTACTTAGATGGGATATCTTCGAGCCCTTATATTTTCTAGTATGGAACCATTTCAGACATTTGGTCTTTATGTTCTAACTATTCGCTTCATATTTTTCTGATTCCCACTACATCTTTGATTTCTACCTGAATGGCTTCCATTCGAGCAAATGGCCATGAAATTCCTCTTGTCATCCTTCTTAGAGAAGGAGGGTTTGCTATACTATCTTCACACCTTCTACATGTTAGATTTGGATTTCTTCAATCCAATATATACATTGAAGAAGAGGTCATGTCTGATTCTAGGCGGTTGAAGGAGTCTATCCATATGCTGAAGTTAGAAGTTCAAGATGGTCATGTTTGGCACCTTCATCTAGGGCGTTATAGAGCTTATGGTTTGTCCTCTCACGTGATAGGAGGCTCCAATGACATCTTACTTTGGCAATCAGACTATTCCATAGTTGACATGCCTATTGCTTACCAAGATATTCATAATTCTGTAGGACGTGAACCTATCAGTAATACAAATTCTCATGTTCCACGTGTCCATGTGAAGTAGGAAGTTCTAGACCCTATCATAGATATATCTAGTGAGTCAGAAGGAGAGTCCCCAAGCCAACCAAGTTTGCAAGTAGTACTTCATCACAGAGTCATAGAAGACGTCCTGAAGCCATCTTCTAGTTAGTACAACACTCCTTCTAGTAGTCATGCGAGGTCCACTTCCTCTCTCCCACCACCCTATCCTACTAGTACATCCGCAGTTAGTGTTGTTGGTGTCTGCGCAAGCTAGTTGTAGTCTTTTATTTCACTTAGGAACAAAACCCAAGGAAATACTTAGTGGTGGTTCTTTAATTAGAGGAATAGTTAAATAGTCTATTGTTTTGTATCTACGGTCACTTTTATGTAGGATTAATATTCATTTTTATAAATAAAGGTATAAAAGTTCTTCATTAATGGGTTTATGGTGTATGAATGTATTCTTCATCCTAACCTATACGAATACCAGTCCATTAACCATGAAAAATGCTATAGACCTACAGTCACAGTCTTATACTAGAATTCTAAATGTCAAATAGACCAGGATATGTCAATTAGCCATGGCTCCTGTTCTATCAACTTAATCAACCCACAATACATATTTGTATAAATACATCTTCATTAATTACTTCTTCTACTTTAGTAGAATGTCAATTAGTCCAGTAACTATTTACTAACTTAATTGCTACATGCAATATGCAAAATCATAGTCGGTGATGTCAATTGGTCTCAGTATGCAGAGTATGCAAAGGTAAGAATTGAATCCTTTGATTCAGGTCAAATAGTCATTTTTGTTCTTTCTTTAGTTCATAGCTTTAACATGTCAATTGGACCAAGTCCCACAGTGCACATTTACAATTTAACAAGATTTCTATCTACTTTGTCAAATAGTCATTTGTCAACTGGTCTTACTATACTAATTCATGGCTAATCTCATCAATCTCAAACAGATGGTCAATTGGTCCAAAATTCCCACACAAGATTAACAAAACAATTACACAAAATTTTTATCTATAGCAAATTGTCAAATTAATCAAGTTCCTTATTAAGTCACAGTAAGGACACAAAATTGCGCTCCTTGTTCCTGCACTTATCGAACTCCCACAAATTATCAATGTCTTACATCACTTATCTGTAATCAATTGACTATTTGTCTGATTCTTTAGTCTAGTAATATCGTAAATTATTTCAATATAAACTTCCACAGACAAATTGACTACAACAACACCCAATGTAACACAGACAATTAGACAATTGTTTACAATCTTGAAACATTCTAAATAATTTATTTATCTCCCAGTTCATACTGAATAATTACCATCATGCTTAAATCAGGAAATGAGACTGACCAATCCCAAACCAATAGATTCGTTACCAAACATCAAGCCCTGGCTCACATAATCACATTAGAAATTACAGACTATTTGACTTCTACACTTTCTTCATTAATCTCACACTTCACAGGAAGCTACACTGTCTATTTGACATCACAAACATATACCAAATTAATCTTAACACAATTTATAGACTCAATGGTCAAATTGACTCAAACTCCAACTTAAGAAAAGATACTTATACCAATCACTGGCTAATTGTCCTTCACATAATAACCCTGCCAATCTCTGGCAAACTCGACCACTGAACTACTTGACTCAATTATATATATCCTCATTAAATAAACTCTCACAGTTTTGACAATTTGACTTTAAATCAAATATTAACTTTGCCAATCTCTGGCTCAACCTAATTTTATAAATTTTATTATTAAGACCATTGGACTACTACAATAGAGAAATGAACTTTGGACAATTTGACACCAATCAAGAATGAATTTTCAGTATAAGTTTATCAAGTTAGTTAACTTACCGTCAACTGGTCTTCTCTATTCACGGCCCAAAGCTCCTGTCGATTTGTCCTTCCACTCATCTGCAGACAACTTGACCTCGAACCACCGCCGTAGTCACAGACCATTTGACAGTCACCATTCACTTTGAACCCCGACCCATCCCTAGATCATCAATATCTTTCACAGGCTAATTGACATTCTCTTAAATGTAATCCAAGCATTGGATATAAAAGACGATTTGTCATACAAAAGAAAGAAAGAAAGAAAATTGAGGAGACAAAGCCAATCACTGGCAACTGCTCCAATAAAATAAATAACAAAGTGACAAAACAAATCACTGACAATTAGACAAAACCTATAAAAGCCAGTCCCTGGCTTCACAATAAAAAATAGACGAATAGACAGATTTTTGTATTAAAGAATGCACAAGTACAAAATTAGCAATGCAATCACTACAAGCCTGAAAGAGAGAGAGAAGAACGGCAATCAATTAGTCTTATACGTTTCTTGATTGTAACTAACTGAGGCTAACCGCCTGGTCTAATAGTCCTTAACTGCCTTCACTAACCCTAACTGGTTGTCTATTAGTCATTCCGCTAACTACTTGTCTATTTGTCTCAGTTCACACTTCATCTCTATTCCTAATTACTTTAACTTGTCTAATTGTCTTTATCTTCAAAAAGCTCGAAACCTAACCCAAAAAGTTTATCTACACTAGCATCTATTCATGGGTCCAGGAATGAAGTTGTTGCGATAGATTATGATTCAATCACATATAAGGAAGTACAATACCTTCTAGCAGACTTCAATGGAAATGTGGTATTTGACTTGTCTTTTCTAAGTGCTTCATCTTCAACATCTTCTGCTAGAAACCTTCATGGCCTGGACAAACGTTATGAAGGTCATGCCTAGTATCGAACCATGACATCTAATATCAACAACCAGCATGGTTTTAAGTTCAAGAAATCATCTTGTGCCGGTCATTTAGTATGCAACAACTCTAACTGTAACTACCTCAAACGATTGTTAAAGCGCAATGAGACCAAGTGGTGTGGTAATACTACTATCCCATTCTATGTTGGCGCAACCCCTCTAAAAGATTCCACTCTTCTTTGCAAGATATGCAAAACTCCACCCCATTGCATTAGTGTCTGTGATGCTAGAGTATATTATGTTTTTAGTGATACTATGATCATGACCAAAACGTGCATTCATTTAGGAAACCACATGCATCCTGTTGTTTCTGAAACTTGTCGAGAGTCATTGGACACTATTACCGAGCTCATTGCAAACGAGGTTTCCAAAACCCCTACTGCTACTAACTCTGCCATTGCCCTTGCAGCTAGTAAGCAATTTCTAGACAACCACCTTATACACAATGGTGATGGCCCTAAGGAGATGTTGCAAAGAAAGTCGCTAGATGATGTGATGGATAGGTTTCAAAGACTAAGTTCCCCAAACATACGTAATACTATTTCTTCATTTCGTAGCACTAGAAAAGGTGGTCTTATAGATAGCATTATGAATATGAAATGAAACTTAAAGTTTGAATACATTCATAATAGTGTTTTTCCTAGACAAGGTAAAGAAAAGGTATACTTGTAGAATACTGATTAGTATTTTTTGTTATAGATTTTTGGTTGATTTTTATGTGTCTTTTATTGTTTTTGATTGGTTGTTTGCATATTTTGTGTCTTAATTCTGTGATTTATTGGGCTGATTGAATTCCAAATTGGTATGTTTTTGGATGGTGGATGAATTTTGAATGAATGCTTGTGCTGATTTGGGTAGTTAGTTTACTAATTGGGATGGTGTAGCTATCCAGCCAAGTTTCGAAGTTTTCTGATTTGTAATCCAAATTGGGTGGTAGTTCTGTCCAAGTCAGATTTTTAAGTGGTATGTGTGTCAAGTCCAGTTGGCTGGTTGGTGAGTTAATTCCAATTTGGAATTTGGTTTGTATTAAGGCAGTTATCTTTGCAGTTCCAATTGGGTAGTTAACCGGTGGTTGGGTTGTCACTTCCAATTTGGTAACTACCGTTTTGTCATTCCTATTTGGTTTGATTTTGGTATCATTTGTCTTTACCCAGTGTTGAAGAGTGTCCACTGCGTGTCCCAACCTAGTTGTGCTGCGTATTTGATTTTGTTGTGTGTGAGTTAAGAATGTCAAGCAGGTGCTTGAATTTCTATTTGTATGCTTGTGTGTGTGGTGATTGAATGTATGTTTGAGAATTTGGTTTAATTCAAGTTGGAGATTTTTAATGCTGGAGCTTTATGAGAATTATATGAGTAAGTTTCATGTTGGAAGTAATTAATTTCCAAGTGGGAAATGAGTGCTAAGTGAATCAATGGGTGTAGAGTGGAGCTGTTGATTCCGAGTTGGGGAAGTATTCAGATGGGATGAAGTTCCGAGTTGGGTGAGAAGTGGACAAAATGAAGAGATCAGAAAAGGATGTCCAAATTGTGAGTTGAGTGGATCAAGTGTTAGCTAGAAGAGATAGCTAGCAATTTCAGAAATTAAGAAAAATAAAAAAATACATAGATATTAAAATTAAAAATAGTGGTGTGAAGAAATTATATTAAATCCTAGTTGGAAAGATGGAAGGAGCATTAAATTGAAGAAATGCAATATGAGGGATGTGGTTCAGAGATACTGTGAAACTCTAGTGGTTATAGTTATTGGAACTTCTAAGGAGTATAACAGTGATTTATTCACCAAATTGATATATGAAAATCAATTTTAATCAAGTTGGTTGAGATGTATGGAGTTTTTATGGTTTTGGAAGTCATGAAGATGAAAGCAGTCTGTGTAATAAATCCAATTTGGAGTGTGTTCTGTGTGTTTATTTATTAATGCCAAATTAGATTATGTTCTATTTGACTATAATTTGATGGTATGTATGGAGTTAAATTCCAATTTCGAAGCAAGTCTGGCCTGTGAAGTAAGTCCAAGTTGGGATGTTTGATTAATGAAAGCAATGTTAACTTATTCCAAGTCGGGGTTCTGATTATGCTTTGACTAGTTGTATGAGATTTACTGAGAATATTTTAATGGAATTGGTTGATGCTTATGAGTCAATCCAAATTGGAAGTCTTGTTATGCTTTGTTTGGTATTTTAGAGTCCGATTTGGAATGCTTAGTGGTGTTTTGTGTGTGTGAGTTCAATTCCAATTAGGTGCTAAGTTTTGGGAGTATAGTGATATGAAATTATCAATTCCGAGTTGTTTTGAAAGAATTTATTTGAAATCCAATTAGGAAATCATTATGGCATGATAGAGAAAATTGAGAGTGAAGTTAAGAATTCCGAGTTGGGAAAAGGTGGCTGTAAGTTTTATCAATCTAAAGTCACATCAGAAGGGAATGTGAGAAAGTGATAAAAGAATCCAAGTTGGAAATTATAGTTGTGCCCCAAGCTGGAGACAAAGACCGACTAGGAAGTGAGGTGTCCGAATGGGAGTAAGACTGGGAGCTGCAACAGATCGAATTGGGAGTTCAAGATGGAACTTGTGCCTAAAAAAATCCAATTGGGAAAAAGACTAAAGTTTCCAAATTATAAAGAATATAAAGAAATTTGGGAGAATTACTTACCCTTGTGGCTATTAAGAAGGGAGTGGAAAAAAATCTAGTAATTAGATTATAATTGTGAGGTTTTCAATTACTCCTAGTTGGAAGTATTTCTCTTTTTGTGGTTGTTTAGCTATTTGGCTATTATTTCTTAGATTAGAAACATTCCTATTTGAAATGAGCTTCCCTTGGAACGAACTTTTCACTATTAGTTTGGAAGAATAATTCTAATTAGAAACCAAGCTTATCTACAATACTTGTTCAAGATGTTGGTAGAAGGTTCTAGTAGTGGAGTGGACTTGGTGAAGCACATGCAACCCAGAGGAGATCTAGAGAATGCGTGGCTCATGTTTGACCATGTAAAACGGGTAAAAGATTGGACCACCATGGCTTGCCATGTGTATGACATTGGATGTAGGAAGGTCATGACAATTGCAGTTTGTGACATGCAATCTGAAGATACAGAAGTCTAGTGCATCATGTGGAAATCACTAAATGATGTCATGAGATGCAATGGTGTGGAGAATCCAAACTTTAGGGGCTTTATGGCAAATAGTGCACAAGCGACTTAGAATGCCGTTCACATTGTATACGATACAGGAAATACCAAAGATGAGATGCTAAACCATGAGCAAACGTGTCTTCTACATTGGAGTACTTCACTGCATCAGCGTAAACAGAAGCTCATTAAACCGGATATGCAACACCAACATACTCGTCTGTGCAAGCAATACAAGGACTCAAACACTATGGAGGAAGAAGAGACACGATACTTGGCCATTCGATCTTGGTGGTTATCATCTAGTGCGGCCTCAGAAGATGCTATGTGGGAATTGGAGTTGTGGCTTGCTTTTTGGCACTTCCAATATCGCCAATGGGGAGGTTTTATGCAAATGATATGTTTAATCATGTTCTTTAAGTTTTAATGCTTTTATCTTTATTATTCACTTTTAATTATGAATGTATTTTTCTATTCATAAATTATTACTATAGAGAGAGATGGGGATCAAACTTGTGAAGGGTTGACTTTCCTCTCTGGGCTCTAGCCAAGAGGTGCTTCGACCACATGTTCAAGAGATCTCCAAATGTAGCACTCTTCAAAGCCTAGTGCAATTTTTGGATCAAACTTGTGAACAGGGTTGTTCTGTCGAACACATTTTGGGGTTCGGGTGTCGAGTTGTTCGTCTGATGTCGCATGTCGTATAAGACGAGTGTTGTGTATACATGACAATTTTGACGAATAAAGCCTTATCCTAACAGCAAAGATAATTTGAAATCTCATTTTATTTATGATCCATAATTAAGAATGTAATAAGTGATTATTAAATTGAGACACTTCAATAAAATGAAACTCAAATATGTCAAGATTGGAAATAGAAAGTGTTTTATTTGAAAGTCAACCTTAAAGTTGACTTTATTAGACGGACAAGGGGGTCTACTAGACGTGTTGGACGTCGTGTTCGTCATGTTGTCGAGTTGTTTAGCCGAACAACCATGCTTGTGAAGGGGTTAGTTACCTCTCAGGGCCGAGAGGTGCCTTAACCACCTACTAATGAGATCTTCAATTGTAGAGCTCTTCGAAACCCCAAATTTCTAACAGTCAAAGAATTTTCACAAATTACATTGTAGGACTCACTATAGTTTTCTCATGTAGGATTTGAGGGTTGAGGAAATGGCAGACATGCCATCATGCAACTTATCCGAAACAATCCATAACAAATGGTTGCAACAATCAGGTAATCGAGGTAATGATTTGTTTGTTGCCACCTGTGATGTTTGGATATGAGCCTTCATGCAAATGATGAATTATCGAGCATTCTTAAAAAGCAAAATATCAAGGTCAGGACCACCTAAAGAAGAGCTAAAGTTAAGAGGCACTAGACGCAGTGGTGACCCAAAGAAAATCGAAGAAGCATTGAATGTCCTTCCCGAAGCAACGGATGTTGGAACTCGTGTTCCCCACTTGGAAGGCGGAGAGATTTTTGAGAGTAGTAAGCGCAAGCTTGACCTTCCCATTGGATGGAATGGTGCACTAGAAGAAAACACACAGTCGCCCGACTGCGAAATTTAGACACTCAGACGTCGGATCCGACATCAGGCATGTCAACGTAGATGTCTAATCACATCGCGTCTGCAAAAACAGGGTTTTGACATCCAAGAATTAGCATGGACAGTGGCATGCTAAGCACCGGACATCCAAAAAAACACTGGTCAACGGGTGCCAGAACTCTGCCATGTGGCTACAAATTTGGTGCCACATGAGCACGGGCAGCCAGGTTGGCAATTTTCTCATCCATCCAATTTTGGTGATGTGGCATCTGATGTGTACATTGACCAGGGAGTCAACAGTAGGTGACGTGGCATCTTCGAATGCTGACGTGGACAATTTTGGTGCGTGGAGAAGCCTCTTCTAGAGCTTTCTACATACGTCCGGAAGATGTCTTTCCAGACATCAAAATGTCTAACACGATATTGTCCTAGACACAACTATGTTAACGACAATGTTTATGCGGAACATGCACTGCTGGTAAGCACGTCGATTCTAACGCCATTTGTGTCGTCTGAGGCTTTCACAGTGGGGAATTTGACATGGTTAAGGACATGTTCATGCTATTTTCTACTAGACGTGTGGCGCGTTGGATGTCAACATTCACATGTACAACATTTTTACAAGTAACAAATCATTGTAGACAACGTGTGCATGCTTCGTACCAACGTCCTTGAAGATTGGGTTTGAGCATGGGATGTCTGAAATGACACTAACTAGTTAGGCAATTGACAAGCACAAGTCTGTGTAGACAATGTTCAGGACGTGTATAGGGCTAGGTTTAATGACATGCATGCATAGCTTTTGATGCTTCCACGTTTAGGGCAAGCTTAGATGTCATAGCAATGTGCACTGTGAGACATGAATGAAGACATGTTGTAGACTTCACAAACATTGACACTGAATTGAAGGGATCTAGGATTATGTCCTACCTAACAACATGGTGCATTCCTATGTGCGCTTGTAGACACACTTTTAGACATCAAAACAATGCGGTGCAACATTGCAATGATCGTGAGGACGTTGAACATTAGACATTGTGCCCACATTTGAAGAGACCTAAACAACACTCTGGCATGGCACATATTTACCAAAATTGGTTTTACACTATATCAATGAATGACATTGCATAGCAAGAGAGCTTAGCACAATCACAATACTTGAAATACATGCACCACTCAATAGTCCTTTAGGCAAACAAAAAATACATGCACCACCTTGAGGCAAATAAAAAATATCATATTCATATACCGGTAAAGTGTTGCAAGGAAAGAAAATCTCCATGAGGAGAACAAAGCTTTTGTAAAAGGGAATATAGCACAACATGCCCCACAAAAAATATGATAGACACTAAACCCGTTAAGATAATCATGAAATAGTGCCACCAAGAAGTTCTCACAATGTTGCGTGAAGTGTACTCTATGTCCAAGCAAACATCTGAGCGTTGAAGGCCAGGTCTCCATGGACAGAAGGAGTCCTGCAAACAAACGCTCGACGTTAGTGACAATGGACAAACAGACAACTAAAGGCCTACCAGCTACATATCCATGCTTTTGAGAGAATCAAAACACACCTCAATGGTCATTTCTTCCGTGATGCTTCTCCTTTTCGGGGCTGCCCCCCTCCTGTAGGGGGATTCGGTTTGGGCACTTGCTGCATGGTTCCCTTCGTAGCCTTCACAGTGGTGACCACTTCTGTTGGCTTTGGTGTTGGCTTCAAGGTCCTTGTCACTCGATTGATGTGAGACGAAGATCCCTTAGATGGAAGATTTTCAACCTGATTGCACATAATACCACCGTACATACTATTAGAACTAAATGATAAAACACTATAATAAGAGAGAGATATAGAATGTCCAATACAATGTCTAAAACAACACACCAATGTCTACCTCCCATCTATGTTCTTGTCAAAACCAACATGAGAAATACCTCTCGAGGGTTGGATTGCTCTGCCAAGGCAATAGGAGTACCCTCTCCCTTGCCGGATGCAGGCTGAGCCACTATGGCATATGGATCCGCAAGGACGTCCACGGGAGCGCTCACCATGTTATCAACAAGCGTTGCAGGGGGGTTAAGGGCCACTCCGTCAAGGCCGGGAGTGGTATCCACAGCAGCATCAACCTCACTCTGTTCGGGATCAATGTCTCCTGCGTTGTCCGGGGGATGGTCCATCAAGTAGTCAACCTAAGGCTCCGCGTCCTCATCTGCATCCACGCCAACGTCTGCACCAACTTCACCAGCCTGCACAACATTGGTTCTATCTCCATCAATGTCACCTGCAGCAGTGTTGTGACTGTCAAAGACTTGGGGAATATCGGTGTAGACGTTGCCCTGCAAGAGTGCCAGGCCTACGGGCGTTGATGCAAGCATCTGATGCTGTACACTGTCACGGCCAAAGGATTGCACAAGCAAACGGATCAAGTTAGTCATCTCAGCAAGACGATCTCCAATCTCTGATGTTGCTGCACGCACTCCCTCGATGTCCTGGGGGGATGCATATTGGATGTTTGCATTACGGAGCTCTTTTTCACGCCAGGCAAACTCTTCTTCGGTGGCACGCTGAAGCTCATCATCCTGGGGTATGCGTCCCAGTTTCAGAGTCTGCCAATTATACATCACAAGCTCATTGTTAGTCTAAAGAAACAGTAAAGAAAACATAAGATGCACATGTAGACATCCATGAGGAAATAAATAGGAGGCCACTTGTCAACACCCATGCTTATACATGCATCATAACAACATGAACTAATGTTGGTAAGGACAACAAATTTAGCATAGAAACATTGAAACAACACTTAGAGTGAAGCACATGTTACCAACTCCCCCATCAGACACTTCTCTATGGACCTCATCTGGGTTTCCTTGTTGTTCTTAGACTTTGAAACAGCACGCATCTGCATTGACTTCTCTTGAGCCTTTGCTGATCTACGCTTTGCTCTGAGCATTTCCCAAACCGAGGGGTCCAAGCCCACGGGCATAGGCAAATCAAGGTCAATGAGCCTCATGAGGCTGTGGCGTACATTGATCAAAGTCTTCGTCACAAACTGAGCATACCAGCCTGGGTTGATCTCAAGACCACCTTTAACAGTCCAATCTGGTGGGGCAACAAAATCAAGTGAACTTAGAGTCCAAAGTACTGAGTCATATGATAAATTGACATCTTCCTCAACACTGAAACGTCCGAGACAACATGTGGACGTCTGTTGCACCAACACCAAAATGCAAACCATTACAACAACTCCAATGTCAATTAATACCTGTTGCCACGCGTTCAAAGAACCGCATCTTGTCCTTCATTGGCTGGTCGCCCCACCCATATGCCGGGTGGAGATCCTTTGCAAATGACTTCACGTCATTTGCAAGATATTCAGCGGCTTTTCCGTAAGGATTGCCACGTCGGTCCACCTTCACTACTTGCTTATCCACCTTTGCAGTGTCCTCCTTCTTCATGGTCCGTTTCACACAATTCGAGGGTGAAGTTGGAGTTGGAGTTCGCTCCTTTTCCAACATCAATGTGTCGGGATCATTGTCTGAGGACGAAGATGAATCCCCTTCCTCGTACATTTGCCTGTGCCATGAAGACCACAAAGTCAAACCAAGAACATCTCTGCTGCATAAAGACATACGACATCTTCATCGATGTCTAGAACAATGTCTACATCAACGTCTCATGACAAAGCCGGTGCTGGAATCAGTGTCTACTAGCAAAATTACGTTGAAGTGAGACTCACTTGACAACACCTCAATCAGCTGAATGGACTTCACATGGACTCACGGTGTCATGCTACTACAGGCAAGCATTCTCTCAGAAAAGCTGAAATTGGAAACAAAGGGACAAAATGAAAGCACAAACTTGGATTTTGAGGGATCATCCAAGTCATCGCTGGAACCCTCATACTCCACTTCATCTTCCGGGTCAGACTCCTCCACCTCCTCTTGTGCCATGCGCGCTCGGCGCTTCTTCAATGGTGGACTCCTCGTAGCAGCCTTCCCCTTCCCCTTCTCTTGTTGGCGGCTTGTCACTTGCCACTTGTCATTGCCATTCTTGGAGCGCTTCTCCAGGGACGAAAGATTTTGGACCACTTGACGTGGCCTAGCATCTGATGAAATTCCACGGCCACGTTGTGACTCTAGTCCACGCTTCATTGGCAATTTCGAACGATTTGGTGCCATTCTTGGTTCTGATGAAGGCCACTTCACAAAATCTTCACCTGCTATCTGGAACAAATATGCCAGGAAAAACACCAAACGGGATCATTATGACACTTCCTAAACATCACCTATGGCGCCCGAAGCTAAACATGCAGCACTTCACATGACTGAGACGTCTATTACAACATCAGTCTCAACATCTAGACATCGTTCTAGGGTTCATTCACGTGACCTTCATATACTTCAAGATATCGAAACGGATTTCAGTTCAAAAACTAGCAGAGACAAGGCAACAAGAAGACGAAAAAAAGTTCACAAATGAAAACAAAAATCTCAGCTCCAGCTCCAGTCAAGAGGGTGTCGACAGGGCAGCAGGGTCAGCGCTCAGACCAATGTCCAGAACAGCGTTGAGACATCCAAGAGGACGTTGAAGACAGCACTTTGCGGTTGTGACCAACCTGGAGGGTTGGATTTCCACCATCACCCAGGCGTCCCCAAAAATCACTGTAAAGCTAGATTTGATGAGGAAAAACACTCGCGGAGACAAGGCAACAAGAAGACGAAAAAAAGTTCACAAATGAAAACAAAAATCTCAGCTCCAACTACAGAAGGGGTCCACAGGGTGTCGACAAGGCAACAGGGTCAGCGCTCGGACCAATGTCCAGAACAGCGTTGAGACATTCGAGAGGACGTCGAAGACAACACTCTGCGATCGTGACCAACCTCGAGGGTTGGATTTCCACCATCACCCAGGCGTCCCCAAAAATCACTGTAAAACTAGATTTGATGAGGAAAACACTCGCGGAAGACAAGGCAACAAGAAAAATTACACACCTCCCGCCGTGACGCTCACACCCTTGTGCTCCTCCCAGCGACCTTCACACCCTTGCCGCGACCCACGGTACGCAACCCGCAACCTCGATCACTCCACCACAATGTGGAAACTACGCTGCCTCGCCCATCACCCAAGGCTCTTCCGAATTGCAAAGGCTCCTCTGAATTGCAAAGCTAGACAAAATTCGAGAACACAGAAGCAACAAGCAAGCACACTACGAAAAAAGAGAAAACACTACGGTGTTGCTGAAGATATCTAAAATGAGTATTGTGAAACGCTAATGGATGGGGATGGATGAACGCCAAGCCACCAAAGGAGATGAACATCATAATTACTAATGAAAATTTCAAATTTTGTCGCCGCCGCCGCCGCTCAAGGAGGGACCAAGCTGCAGGAGGGGGCACAGAGAGTAGGCTGCGAGGACGGAGAGGCGGACCGCGCGCGTAGGAAGGAGGGGCACCGGCGGACCGCGCGCGTTGGGAGCAGGCGCACCGGCGGACTGCGCTGGGAGCAGGCAGCACCGCGCAAGTGAGGGGAGCCAAACCCTCACCCTCTCCCTCTCTACCTCTCTTGACACACTCTCTACCTCTCTTGACACACCCTACCTCTCTTAATCACCCTCTCACGAAAACCCCGACACCATAGTGTCCAAACAATGAAGGTGTGTGGTACAGAGAGTTTGTTACCTTCTTCTTCTTTGGAATTCGTTGCAGTGGTGTTGCAATTTCATTGACCAACTCACTTGGATTGTGTAGGCGGCTACTTCTACGGAGTTTTTGGGTGGATGCAGTGGGCGCCTCAGCTGCCTCCATTGTTGAGGTGAGTGATGCGGCCACAACCCCCTCCAAAAAGTTCTTGAAAATGCTGAGACCTGCACTATCCCTGTCAAGATCATGATCTCCTACTGCTAAAGCTCCTTCTCCACTTGGAAACGGAAGACAACTATGCGCACCTGAGTGAAGTGTCATGTTGCACTCAAAAAATTGCTCTCAATTCCGAAGCTAAAGTTCTGAACAGTCTGCAAAAGATGGCTTAGGGTTCCACGCGACAGGCAAAAGCAGGCATCCACCTTTTTAGGGTTCTGTAGTCACGATTGTTGACTGTCACTAGAATGAAGATCTATGGCATCATGATGTTGTATACAACATCATAACGTCCATTCCAATGTCTTGTAAGACATCTAAGAGCCCCAGGTGGCATGCCTTTTTAAACCATTTTTGTCAAAATAGATGACAACAACAGTAGTATAATATAATTTAAAAATCTTGGAGGCCTGCCCATGTTTCCATATTTTTTTTATGAGGATGCTTGGAGGCCTACACATGTTTGCACATTTTTTTGGATTTTATGAGGATGCTTGGAGGCCTACACATGTTTGCATATTTTTGTGGATTTTATGAGGATGCTTGGAGGCCTACACATGTTTGCACATTTGAGTTTTTAATAGGAGGCTTGGAGGCTTGCAAATTTTTTTCATGAGATTACTTGAAAACAGTAGAGACATTTCAGATGTTACGCATGTTTCCATATTTTTAGTTCAAATGAACATTGTCAATTTGGACACTTTCAATCAATCTGAGATGTGTTAGTTCGGACATTTTTGGTCCATTCTTTGTCATTTTAGACATTTGTTTTTGAATGTGAACATAATTAGTGTATGTGGACCTATGAATTTGGACCCTTTTATCTTCTTTTGTTATTTCCTAAGACGGATTTGGGATACTACAGATGTGCTCATGTTTGTTTTCTTTAGTGGGATGGATGTTCCTCCTTTTGGGGTTATTGAATGCTTGGAGGCCTACACATGTTTTCATATTTTTTTGGATTTGGGTGCAGAAGATGTCTCCATTTCTTTTCTAAGTGGGCTTTAAGGGCCTACAAATTTTTTCCTAGAGGGGCATTAGGAAATTGAAAGCATTTATAGCGCCGGAGATGCTTCCATATTTTCTATTGAAATGAACATGATCAATTTAGACACTCTCTATCAATTAAGACATGTTACTTACAACCTCTTGGGTCAGTTTAGGGTCATTTTAGACATGTTCCCATCGATGCAGACCTCATTACTAAATTGTGTCCTAGCAATGTGGACATTGGTCATTGCTATTTTTTTTCCTTAGGGGAATTAAAGATGGTGGTTCTATTTTGTTTTTTCATTCATGACTAGAATGAAGACTCTTAAGCTCACCCTTATTTCTTCCATGACATCATCAATTTCCATCAAGAGAAGGGGGTCTATGTTAATTTGCTTGTGCTTTTAGAATTGAATGACCTTAAGTACATGAAAGTAGTGGACATCCAGAAGTGCTAGGGGATCTATATATCTTATACCCACAAATATGTTAATAGCTATGTTTTTCGTGCTGCACAAAAATGGAAAATAGTCCCGCAAACTCCGTCTATTCTATAATGCTTCATTGGTCTGCTAAACGACACACATCATGGGACTTTTTAGTTGCCTCTAGTGAAGAAGAGATCCTTCTCTTCCCTAGACTAGCAATAGCAACAAAAGTTGGCAATCAATATCTGAAGGAATGGGAAGAGAACCACATAGTCAGCATGAATTGAAGCTCCAGGTTTCATAGGTGCAAGTCATCATTACATAGAGTAATGTCTAGTCTGACGTTGATGATAGTTTTCAATGTCAAAATTGACTTTTTCCAGATAATTCCTTGTCGATTTGGACAAACTGTATTAATTTCAGGATGGTTAATAGAATTAGACTTGTCCATTCGGACACTATGTTTTTAAAGTGATATGATATGGCATTTATCCCGGATATTTGGTATTTCGTATTGTACAATTCATGACATGTATGTGTGCAATTTCAAATATGATGTACATCTAGTACAGTGTCAGAGGAGGTAGTCTTTGTATTTGGCTTACAATATAATGAGTGAAATGAATGTGCTTGTTTAGGGTCTTCATTTGGGAAGTAGTAGTATCATGGATGCACATGCTGGCATGTTTAGAACAAGGATCATGTGTCGAAAAAGAAGTCTACTTTGACTTTCTAGAGTATAGAAAATTGCTTTGGTAGACCACATCCCGTTTGTCCTTCATGTCTATGAAGATGTTTTTTCCTTGTTTCTGGACATAGTACGTCTTTTACAGTGTCCATGATAGCATTGTGAAGTCAACTATGGCAGGCTTCCGACAGCTATGTGTACAGCAGTTTGCCACTTCCAATGTTTAGTTTTGTGATGGTTTTGTGCAAAACCAAAGTCTTAACGTGTTGCATGTGTGTCATTGCATCTTGTTGCAGTAGGAGGGTTTCTTCAACTTTCTTCCAAGGCTCTTAGCCCTTTGTGAAGCTAAAGAAGCATATACAACCATGATGCGTGAAGCCCCGCTACGAGGGGCCCGAATTAGAATCAACCACGATGGTCGAGTTCTCCGCCACATTCCCATGTCAGACCTCATCCTTCAAACAGAGTTGAGGGTGGCAACGGAGATGGATTTGCAGAATTATCGTTGCCCTTGCCGGACCTGTCATGGAGGGCCACGCCGTGCCATAGACACTATTAGAAAACATCTTTGTGAGAGGGATCGAGATGACTTCCTTATGAAGTCGATGGTCAGAGGGGACCCTCCAGATGGTTATCCTCATAATGGCATTTGGGTAGAAGACCAAGCTTATGGTGACGATGTCATTGACAATGACGCAGATATTGAAGGCAACAACATTGGCGTTGTAGACAACATCCAAGACAATGAAATGGAGGATCACAATGTTGGCTTCATACCACATGATGAAGACAATGCAATGGATGTTGGACATGATGTTGAACGGCAAGTCTTAGAGGCTTTTGATCGTGGCGACACATTGCATGCAGCTACCATGGCGTCTGAGCCCATCCTTGAGTCCATAGAGGTGGATGAAGAAGATGATAGAGTGGATAATATGGAACGTCTGTACGAGCACGCCACCACCCCAGTGTACTTGGATGCAACTTGTAGTATTCTCTCAGCCACCATCATCATCATGAATATGTGTGCAGTCTTTCATGTGAGTAACAAGTTTGTGGATGAATTGTTGCAGTATTTGTCATCGGACTTGCTACCACAAGGCAATAACATGCCAAGTAGCCATTATGAGGCTGAGAAGAGGATGAAGAAGTTGGGCCTAGAGTACAACAACATCCACGCTTGCCCAAGTGGATGTGTGCTATATGAGGCGGAGCATACAGAGCTGAGAACTTGTCCTAAGTGCACTAAATCACGATGGTTGGAGGGCTCAAATTCCATACCAGCGAGAGTAATTTGGCATTTTCCCTTGATTCCAAGGTTGAGACGCATGTTTCGATCTTCAGAGTTGGCCCAGATGTTGACTGGTTGGACGAAGCATGTCAGTGAAGATGGCATCATGCGTTCAGTGGTGGATAGCCCCGCTTGGAAGCATGTCAATTCAGACACTGTCTTTGCCAACTTTGGTGTTGAAGACAGGAATTTACGTCTGGCATTGGCATTGGATGGCGTGAACCCTTTCAAATTGAGCAACACCACTTGGTCTACATGGCCCGTGCTCATATTGATTTATAACTTTGAGCCATGGTTTGTAACTAAGAAGTTCTTTATTTCATTAAGCATTCTCATTTCAAGGAAACATTCCCCAACTTCGAAGAACTTGGATGTGTTTTTGCGACCACTACTTCGGGAGCTACATGCCCTTTGGCAAGGGGTTGCAGCGCAAGATTTCTCTATACCTGCAGGTTCAAGGCAGTTCATCATGCGGGGGTTGTTGTTGTGGACTATATCTGATTTTCCAGCGTACGGCCTCATCTCCGGTCTTTGTTGCAAGGGTTATAGAGGATGTCCAAATTGTGGACCTCAGACAGATTCTAGAATGGCGCGGACGGGTGATGTCCGCGCAGATCGAAGTGTAAGAGGGTCCAAGATTGTTTATGGTGGCATACGCAAGTATTTACGTCGTAATCATCCATACCGTCAGAATCTTCAGTTCAATGGTTGCACAGAGCATCGTGGTAGACCAGCTTAAATGACCGGTTCAGACGTCGTCCGATATGCTGCATTGCGGCAATCATATCTGGATTTGGGTGGGAAAGAAGATGGACTAGACAACCCGGTTCGTTTTACTGGGGTGAAAAGGCTTTCTGCTTTATACGAACTTGACTACTTTCAGGTGAGCATTTTATGGCTTCTATAACTTAGGTTGTACGGTGACGCACTTGTGATGTAAATTCCGATGTTGTAGACGCTGTAGGTGTGCACAGTTGTACTCTGTGTCTAACAATGAAGATGTCCACTTCTGCAGCATCTTCTGGAACGGCACATTTTGGACGTCATGCACTGTGAGAAGAATTTGTGCGAGAATATAGTGAAGACGCTTCTTGCTATGAACGACAGCCCTGGAAGTCGAGTTGATGCACAAGAGTTGGGGATTCGCGAAGAAATTTGGCTACAAGATCCACGTCGTCGACAAGATGATTTTTACATGCCCCATGTGCCTTACATCATGACCCCAGAAGAGCGAACGGAATTCATGGACATTATATGCAAAATTCGCACCCCAACAAACTACGTGGGGTCCATTCACAAACGATTCCAAGATGGAAGACTTCAATACATGAAGACACATGACTACCACATGCTTATGCAACAAGTGAGCCACACAATCCCATGGTAGTTGTTATAAGTGAATGCGGTCTACACAACCCACCAATGCAAACGTCTAGAAAATCCACTAGTGGGCTCATGATGAGCATGCTTTGTCCATGATACTATTGTAGTAGACACTGTGTTGGAAGCGTTGTTGTCTATTACAACACTCAACTGGATAGACTGTGTCTGACTGCACTAGTTGAATAGACATAGAGCTTGTCCATTTTAGTGAAAACTTTCCTGTTAGACGTCTATGGTTGAAGTGGAAGCCTTCAATTAGCTGATGTAGGTCACATAATAGGCCACATGTCTTTAATGAAGTAATTTATGTTGCATGCAGATTTTACCGATGGCAGTCCGAAACATCTTGGACGAGAACGTGAGACTGGCTATTATAAAAATTAGCAAAGTCTTCCAACGACTATGTGAAAAAGAAATCAAAGAGGTAGACAAAGATGACGTCATGGATGATGTGATCATGGCAATATGCTTGTTGGAAAAGGAGTTTCCAACAACTTTTTTGAACATCATGACACATCTTCCAGTACACCTTGTGCAACAATTATTTGTATGTGGACCAGTGCATTGCAGATGGATGTATCCTATAGAACGGTACATGAAGACACTCAAAGATTATGTCCGCACGTATGCCCGACCAGAAGGCAGCATAGCAGAAGGATATCACAATGAAGACACTCTTGGCTTTTGCACGGAGTACATGAAAGATTTTCGAGGAACGCAGCACCGGGTATGGGACGCAGAAGAAGACCCCATCATGAATGATGAGGTCATACGGAGCAAGGCACCAAAGAAGCGCCCCATGTCAGATGAATTACGTTTGTTGGTACATGCATTTGTCATTGACAACGTCGCGTGCTTGGAGTCTTGGCGCGAGTAAGTTGAACAAAGTCAATCATGATGTTCTTGTGTCAATTGTGATGTTGTCTCTGTCCTATCCATGTGTTTGACAAGATACTTAGCATTGTCGAGGAATGTCTAATGTCTGAATGCTTTTAGGGCATCCTAGATTCCTTTCATCATTGTCTTGCATATTAGTAATTGGAATTTATTACCAATGCTCTTGGATACGGCGTTAGTTTCAATGCGGGTGTTTCTCACTAAACATATGCCAACTTTTTGCACTTCATATTGGAGATCTTTTTAAAATATGTAGAGGGTTGATTCCATGAATAGGGAGTACATTGAGGCAAGGAGTCAAAGATGGGAGCAGTGCGAAGAGTTTCGTCGGCGTTCAAGGCGTTCACATCCTTGGAGAACTGTCCAGTATCCTCAAGAATTGAGTGACTTCCCCCCTTTCATGCAGTGGTTGACATCTACCGTGAAAGAAGCAGAGCGTTCTGGACGTCATGTTCAACAAGATGTGTTGCAGTACTCGCAACCCCCTCAACGAAATGCAACATCACATCGTCAAATGTATTGTCATGGTATGCATCTGCGTGTCCGTAGTGCGGAAGGTGGTCTTGTTACACAAGATTCATGTGTTGTCGCATCTTTTCGCCGGCAATGTCGTTGGGGTCTTTTGAACGGGAGGCCTCGTAAAGTTTCACAGGAGTATGTAGGATACATTGAGGAAATATTGGTTTTAGATTACCGAAATCATTGTGTTACCATCCTGCTTTGCGATTGGGTGCGTGGGGCTCGAGACGCTCGTTTTCCAAGTATTGAACCGGACCGGTACGGCTTTAGTGTGGCAAACTTCAATAACATGGACGGGCAGGTCCATGCTGATTCATTTGCCTTTCCACTTCATTGCCAACAAGTGTTTTTCTCAGATGATCGGCATCGACGAGGGTGGAAAGTAGTGTGCCGAACTATTGTTAGAGGAAGACGTGGAGCAATCCACTTTGATGAAGACACTCTAGACATTCTGCAATTGCGAAACGATGGTGACTTTGCTGGCTTGCAGCCAGTGGCAGCTGAATCAGACCCTATTAGACATCCCATGGATGTCGAAGAAGACGTTAGAGACATCCTTGGAAACAATGTTGTGTCCAACGATGAAGCTTGATTGACATTGTCCCTGGTACACGTAGCATGGGGTCGTCTAACACATAGACGTCTACGCGGACATCATGAGAATACCGTAGACGATATGTATGTCTTACTGCATATTTTAGTGCATGTTTCAGTGCTCCCAAAACATTCATATGACATTGCCAATTTGCATTGAAGGTGCCTCATGTGAACCCTCTACGCAATGCACGTCTTTGTAGTTTCCCACATCATCATGCTCTTCCATGCCACTTGTTCTTATAACTTTTGTATTAGACTATTAAGAGCACTCATGAACCTTTCCCTATGGAAATTTATAGTTGGAAATCATTTTCCATGGTGAACACCCTAAACATCATAGTAAAGTTTCATGCTTTAGACACTGCATAAGCTAAATTCTTGTAAATTCAATGCACGTCATCTCAGACAAACATACCTTATGTTGAAGTGCACATGTGCAAGACAATGAAGACTGCCATGCCCCATTGAATGTCTTAGGGAATGTTCGTATTGCCTTATCCTAATCTCATCATCAACATCCTCTTGTCTCATGTGCCTCAATGTAAATACCCGAATATTAATAGGAAGATCACCCTCAACGCCAATAGGTCCTCTGAGACATCATTTACAACATTAAACGTCTATGTGGATGTCTTTTGGGACGTCTTGAAGTTACTCATGGCATTCCAGAGAAGGCCATCAGAATGGTTGAACTAAGAATTTGTTGACGTGGTAGTGTCTGCCAAGTCAGCATATTGTTTGCCATGTCAGTATATTATTTGCCACATCATCTTTGGACCACGTCATCTACCACGTCATCACTTTTTAACATACCCTGCCCAAAAAATGCTGCCCAACTCTTTTTTTCAAGCGGGCAGCGTTGTTATTTAAAAATATAATAATGTAAATGAAAATGACCCACGGTCAAAGTGGGTCCCCACTACTGACGTGTCAAATATTGTTTTTTCAGACAACCATTTGAACATGATGATGTCAGGCACCATCTCAACGTCAAAGTGGATGCAAATAGCAACACCACCATGTTTTTTCACGCGAATTTCCCTTTTTCATCTCCAACATCCACTTCAACTCCTAGTAGACGTAGAGATGTACAAGAAGACATGTTGACACCAAGTTGGACATAAAGTGTCCAGGCCTTAGACAGGAGCATGTCAACGCCCGACACCAAAAAAAACATAATTTCTTCCCGTGGTGACTCCCATTGGCTAGACAAGGTCAACTTCTCTCAGCCGCATGTCATGACCAGATCTACACACACACACATGTAGAGGCCTCAGATACATTTGATAAGCTCCGTAATTCTTAGAACGTACCGCATTTCACAACTACATTGGAGAGTGATTGTGACACTTCGCAATGGCATGTTGCGAGACTATCTCACAAGTCCAGCTGCAAATGTCACGCTTAACAACAAGGATCAAACATCCGCTGTATTGCCAAAATTGCAAAGGGATGTAAAGGTATTCCTGCTCCAACATATCGCAGTAGAAAGAAACAATATGGAAGAATAAGGAAATTGTGATAGATTTCTGGTTCTGCCCAGATGATATTCACCAATGTGTTCAAGGATCTAAACGTGCTTGGGTGATTGAATGGCCTCAAGTACCAAACTTCTGGCCAGTATTGACAAGCACTAGTCTAAGTCGCCAAGAAACAGTTCTTTTGCAAGAGGTTGGCTTTCAACTCCAAAAGCAACCACCTATGTCACCTTGACAATTATTCATGATGTCAAACATATTCGAGGCAATCCTTTATGATCACCCTAGCCCGTTGCACGCAGACACCTATCCGACAACTCGAAGGAGCAAGCCCATTAGACGTATTGCAAATGCTTCTACTACAGAGCATCGCAATAAGTGGGAGAGTGCAAGGAATGTGAAAGGAATGATTCTAGGAGTTACCATGCTCCCCTTTCCTAGACTTGGAGCCATAATCTCCCTTCAATCTGAAATGGAGCCCATGCATAATGTTTATCAAATCACCCTTGGCATGTACTCGGAGTGCATTTGTCCTAATTTTGTGGACATGGTTGTCTCAGCAATTGGTGAACGCCAACAGTATGTTAATTGCAAACATCTTTATTACTTATTTCGTTACTTCTACAAGATGAACCCGATGGAAGACAAATTCATACATTCTCCAAGCTTCAGCTTCAATGAAGTAAAGTGCCTCCTCATTAAGGCTGGTATCATCAACGTTTCACATGAGGGTCCCCAGAATCCCTAGAAGTCCAAGAATCTTTGAGTAGTTCAAATATGAGACTAAGAGACTTTAGACTACAATTACACTTGTAGTTACAGAAGTATGAAGTTCTCTTTTATCAAATATTGTACCCCATTGGAATATTTTATATACTACCTTACTTCCATCATATTCATCTTTTACAACAATTGAGTTTTTTTTGTCTTCACAATGTATACTTTGATTAATGCAGGAAAAATTACAAATAACAATTCTAATACAAATAGTATATACCCACAGTTATAAGTCCACGGTAATAGGTCTACATAAATAGGTCCAAAAATTTACACAAAATAGAAGATTTTGCTTGAAATCTTCACATTGTATATTTTTTACTACTTTTATTGAATTTTCAACTACTTTTTCAAATTCTGGTGCTCACCGCTCACAAAATCCCTGCTCAATGCTCATAGGCTCATCCTCACACACTCACAGAATAGCACCGCTACTCTCCAGGGTTCCCTCAACCAAATCTAGCTTAGAGATGTCCGTCCCATGTGGGGTTTTGAGCCTGATATGTCCATCACTCATAATTGACCAAATTGCCATGATTAGTTGGGTTCTAACCTATTTACAACTCGTAGTTTGGCCATTCTAGCTATAATATTCTAAATATAGACCAAATACTATATTGGAATGTGACATTCCTATTTTGTTACTACACTCTTTTTAGGATTTTTTGTATAATAAAGTGCAATTAAAATGACAAAATACGAAAAAAGCTTTTTTCTGGAACATCCTAGTACAGGCACTGATCTAAGTGTATCCATTCTCTTACCTTGCACAGTGCCTCAAAGCTCAGTTTAAACTTAATACATCCGAGTAACCAAACTTTTTTGAGCAGATTACTGTACATGTAAGATATATCATTGTATCCAATTCATAAAGCATTGGAGTCACTTGACAGATTGATCATATCCAAGTAAGTCCAAGTAGTTGATTAAGACAAACTAGGAGTTTCCAAAGTCTCTACAAATCTCTAGAAACACACTATGCAAGTTTTGAGAAAAGTATCACGAAATTCTTTCGTTCCTTGAGGTAGTAAGCCTCACCTGCACCCATGACAACCAACATCAAATTATGAAGTTAGAAGTTGCATGCGAGGTGTCTACAGCTTACTAACAACGTGTTATTGTTTTCGCAAGGAGAAAAAGAATCAACAAAATAACAAGTCTCAAAATATTACAAGTATCAAACAACAAATTCTGAACCTGGCTGTTGTTCATCGATTGAGATGAAGTCATTTTAACTTGTAGTCTTCTCGTAATGATAGACTGAATTTTCCCACACTATAGTTCACCACTTTCTTCTTTACGACTAGCTAGTCGTGTAGTCACAGTTAGAACTAGCAGAGGCAAAAAACTACGAAACAAACAAAGCAAGTTTCAAACCAACAGTGCTAAGCTCGCAGTAAAAAAACTAGGATAGTTTGGCTTTTGAGTACATGCCTCACTTATGGGTCCTATTAGCTTTAACACCACCAAGGCAGTGCCTCTTAATTCAAATGGTGGTAAGTTAAGAAAGCTTAGTAAATGAACATATCTTTCCATGTTGTCATTTTCACATTTTGTGAGATTCAGTAGTTGATTAGTTTGCACAGGGGCATTTGTATCAACAGCTTTGAATCACATTGAATTAACAACCCGTCATATTTGCCATATGGATTAACAGTTAATGGTGGTAGTAATCAGCTTGTAAAGCCCATCATTAACTGCCTTAATCTTTGGGAATGAATATAATTTCTTATAGTCATTATTTTGGTGTTTTTATAAAGGCATACTTAAGAGTAATAGCCCTTACTCACAACTGTGAGCAGCCTCAGTAACTTATTAGCTACATATCTGGGTGTTTGTACCTTTATTTTTGAATATGGCACAATTTTTTATATATAGTGTGAAAAAATTCTCTCAAAGGAGAGATACTTAGAAATGCTGAAAGCACATCTCAAGTCTTTTTATATTTATATGTATGAACTTTTTTTCAAAAAGTCAGATCTCAACTTCATTCTAGGATTGGCACTTGGTGATGAAAGCTGAAAAAAGAAAAAAAGAAAAAAAGAAAAAAGGGTCAGCCTCTGGTGACAAATTGGGGGCTCACAATGGGCCAAATGTTTATGGGCTAACATAGAGAGTGAAATGGGGCATGGAGCTACTAAAGCCTTGAGGACCATTAGTGGTTGAGTTGGGAGGTTTGATGGCAAGAACATCACGGGATTTTTGAGGCTTTATACTTGTGAGATGGAAATCTACCAAGTGCCCGAAGCCCGAATGATTGCGTCTTTCAATCTTGCCGTAGTGCTTGAGATCCGTGAAAGAGTGAGGGAACTCGACGGTGAGGCATATGTGAACACATGGCCAAGGTTTGAAGAGAGGTTGAGAGAAGAGTATTTTGATGAAGATATGGAGAGAGTGTTGAAGAAAGCATTCTTAGAGTGAGTGGAGCAACAACCGGGCAAGAGTATGGGACCAAATGAGATTCTCAAGGAGTTTGAGAAGAAGTTTGGCCAACTTCCATTGTTAGAGAGGGGCCGTTTGGAGGCAAGAAAATCAGAGTTGTTTCTCCAAGCAGTGGAAGATAGACTTCTTCTAATCCTTCAAGATGGGACAGCAGAGAGAGGCTTCAATCCCAATTGGAGGAGATTGGAGGAGTCAGGGAATCTTATTGCTAAGCAACAACATGTGAAGGCTCAAGGATTTATCTTATAAGCGGATGCAGAGCCATCATCATCTTCTAAGGCTCAATCAACTTCGGTACCTTCAACGCCAACAAGTTCTTCAAAGGGTAAGGTTGTAAGTGATAATACCCTTAATAAACTTGTGAAAAGCATGAGAGAGTTAAGGGTTGAGATAAGTGCCTTGAAGAAAGATCACGTGCCGAGCAATTCCCAACCATCAAATGGTTCAAAAGGATTTATTGTGCGGTGCATTTATTATGATAAACCAGAGCACAAATGTCACAATTGTGGACTTTATGCAAAGGATTTGAAGGCGGATATTATCACCTTCAAAGATGGTATAATTAGAGATGCAACCACGAGTGATCCTTCACCTATAAATTTTGGCAAGGCCTCTCTACTCGACAGTGGTCCATTGTGCCTTCCAAGCAATGAATCTTTTGTAAGTGCCTACATGTGCCAAATGTGCAAAAATCACTCAATCTACGTCCAATGTTGGCAACTGGCCGAATGGATGAGGCCGTTGGGGTTTTGGGTATCACTCATGTTAGGAAAGAATTAACCTTTGAACCTTCTAGAGCATTCCTTTCCGTTTCTAAAAACCTAAAATTCGACCCTATCTAACTCTCCTAGCCAAAGTTATGGGCAGATGAAATTTGACCGCTACTCAGTTCATCAAACTTCATCCATAATTTAAGTCTAGTTCCCCAATTTAAGTCTAGTTCCCCAATTTAAGTCTAGTTCCCCAATTTAAGTCTAGTTCCCCAATTCAAAATGACTTGAAATTTCTTGGAGTTGCCTTGGAGGCCTATCTCTGCCTAATTCTAGAATTTGGTCCTAATTGGAAACTTCTATGAATTTTTCATCTAAATTTATGCTAAACTTCATCTTTCTTTATCTTATAGGATTTGGAATTTTTTTCCTACTTGAGGGGGTCCTATGAGCTCTACTTAACTTCTTCTACAAGCCTATGGTTCCAACTCTCTTACTTGATCTCAACCTTCTAAGTTTGTTATTGGTTATCCTTAGTGTTGACTTTTCAGATTAGCTTTCATCTATTTACTATCTTTCAAGAATTTTATATTTTTTTCCTTGTAGACCCTAATTTTAGCTTTCCATATTGGTAAGACACTTGCTAATCCAACATTCCTACTACAAGTTCTTGATGGATGAAGTTTGACCGCTAGTCGGCACTTAAAACTTCATCCACTAATTTCTTCTAATCTACAATTCAAAATTCACTTTTTCTTTTCCCCGTTAACTCTAATTAATAGCCTCTCCATAATTCCCTTAATTTGTCCCCAAATTTTATGTTTAACTACTTTTCATCCAAATTGAGTTCTAACCTTCTCGTTTTTACTCCGATTAGGGAGTGCCTTAGGGCTTTCAAAAACTATGAACCTCCTCTTTAAGGTTCTAACTTAAAAAACGACCTGAACTCTAACCTTAGGGATCTAACTTAGGGATGGGCCTTGAGCAACATCAGTAGATGCTAATTCAGTGAATTAGAAAGGTTAAGGATGGGATTGTTTCATACCTTAGAGCTAGTGTCATTGATTGTGACTCCTAGGAGTTCTCTCTCCTCTGCCATGAATTCCCTTGATACAATACAATGGACCGCCATTTTAATGATATAGTGAATTTCTACAACAATTAGTCTTTCTCCTTGGCCCCTTCTTCTTTTCTTTCTTCCCTATTCGTCATATGTCCTAATGGTGGTCCATTTCTACTTACAAGACTAATTAAGGATGTATCATTGTGTTTTACAAAGTTGAACTACCTCTTACGTCCTATATCTTATGTCTAACCTTGTGATAATCACCAAGGCTTCATCTAATGGTCCCAATGGAAGGGGGGGATTCCCCTTCTATCTCATCTCTCTCACTTTCTTAACCTCAAATAGTCTCCTTCCCGCTCTCAATTCTTTATTCTTCCTACAATGGTGTTAGTCTTCAAATGATAGATGTTGTCCCTTTTTTTCCGCTTGTTGGTGTTGATGGGGACGGGGAGTTGGCTTCTACACTCTAAGATTCATCTTAGGACAAGGGTCAAGTCTTAGTGTATTTTTCCTTTTCCTTCTGTATTTTTCCCCCTCCCCTCGATTTTCTTTTCATCTTTTGTACAAATTGTCCCTCCCCGTTGTGCAACTACCCTTCCCAAGCTCTTGAGTTACGAATCCCTAGCCCTTGTACAATGAATCCCAACCCCTGAGTTAAAAACCTCGGCCCTATGCAGACACTATCACCCCTGGCCCAACTTTTGAAACCCCCTCCTGACATTGACAACCCCGGGATCCAGTACTGATGACCTCTTCTTCCTCAATATTGACTACCCTCCCCACCCAAACAGATTAGACCTTCAGACTCGATTATACCCAACCTTGGGGGTGCTTAGAGATACTAGATGTTGGTGCGAATTATTGGTTAATCTTTTTCTGGTGTTTTCCTCTATCTCAACTATTTTTTTATACTAAGGGACAGGGAAAAGAGAGAAGACATGTATCTAAGCTTTAGTGGTTTATTTTGCTATGTGTGAGTACTGTCGGTGATCTCTCTGCTTCCACTAGTCACCCTTTCATCTTGATTCAAACTCTACTTCCTATTTTTGGAGGCTAAACTTTGTTTTATTCCCAACACGTTTAGGGAACTAAACTTTGTACATGAAAACCACAAGGGTTTAAGGTTTACCCATGAAGTGGCTTTAACACACAACTAAGACTCTTTGACCCTTGGAGGGTCAAAGCTTCACTGTGGATTACACTTTTAACACGCAACTAAGACTCTTTGACCCTTTGGGGGAGTCAAAGCTTTGCCATAGTTTTAACTTTTAATACATGACTAAGACTCTTTGATCCTTGGGAGGTTCAAAGTTTCACTGTGGCAACGGGACTCAACAACTCTCACATGCTTTTGGGTCACTCCATGGACTATCACATTAGTATTGAAGGACAAATGACATTTAAAAGCCAAGGGTTAGCAATATGGGGTTAGTGCAACAACAAAATTAATCTAAAGGCCCTCCAAAGCAACATCGCTAGGTCATATGGGGGTTGTTCTAGGGTTAGTACAAGGACAAGACACAGAGAAGGACCAAAGAACCCCTCAAAGGATACACAAAACCACGACCTCTCAACAACAAGATAGGAGTGAACTTTCAAGCCTTCAAGGACTTGGGATAGTTAGTACAAAGAACTCAAGGTGCAAGGGACCTACAAAGATAGCCTCAAAATGCTTGAAAGAGAATAAGAACATGCCAAAAGTGCCCAAAAAACACCATTCCAAGGTTTGTAGCTAAAAACGCTACAATTTCAACATGAATTGGATCCAACAGATCCAAATACAACAAATGGGGGTGGTGAGAGAAGAGAAGGGGTGCCCTTTTATAGTCTTTTCCAGGCATCCACTTCCTCTCATTCATCTAAGGTAATCCTATCATTTTGGATTTTCATCCTCATCTTCAAGGGTTTTCACTTCTACTTTGGTCTATAAATCCAACTTTTGGAAATTAACTCCAAATCACAATTGGATTACATTATTGACTTCAGAAAGCCATTTCTAAGCTATGGATATTCCTCACCCTTTTCCTAATTCCAAAATCTCAACAAGACCTAGTGCCAACTTAATGCCAAAATTGGGTAAAAATCCTACTTTTGGAGTTTGTCTTTTTTGGCAAAAGTGACTAGCCTAGGCCCTTAAAAAGGTATAGGGGAGTAATAAAAGACCTATCTTCGACCTCATTCCACTTCCATTTGCTCCCGCACCGGTGGTCAACTCCACAGTAATCTTTAAATTCTATCGATTGTCAAGGAATCTCTCAGGGTTGGGTACTTCTAATTATCAGAATGTCTTGAAACTTGTCGGAGCATCTTATTAGCATAAAAGAATCTACTTTAATTTTTAGTGAGATTTTTCCGCCACTAGGATAATTTCTAGACATTTCCCATTATAGGTTTGAGCAGTTGACCATTTGGAAAGGCATCTTTTGACTATCAAAAAATCTGAAATTTTTTTGTGAAACCTCTCATGGAATCCCACAACACATGTGTAAACTCATATTCTTAATCTATGCATTGGCCTAGGGGGAGTATATTCCACGCCTCATTTAAATATTGGTGGCTAGAAAATCTTTTACACCGGAGGGAATCTTGGGGAACCGACTTCACCACTGAGTCCCAAGTGTGATTTTAACCCCTGAAGAACCAAACAGTGTTTTTAGACAACATAGTGATTTGGGGCAACTCACTACGAATGTAATTTTTTTTTTCTTTGAAACTTTCATACAACATATGCCCGAGGAGTAGCTTTAAGGCCCAACAATTTTCATAACTTTTGAATATATGGTTAAAACTTTATTGTATAATATGTAGTTTTCATTGCTCGGTGGGCAACCTGAGCAACAAAAAAAACTTCTTTAAAAATCACTTTTTTTTTTAAATAAAAATTTGAAATTGGTTTTCTAGATTTATATATACATGAAAAGCTTAGAATCATTCCATTTTGATTTATGAGATGAAAGTTATGAAGAGTTTAGTTGTAAGTAGTTTGTCGATAGTAATGGAATCTCTACTCTAAAATAAACTTTGAAGACCTTTATTTAACTCAATTTTCAATATTTTTGGAAAAAAATAAAAGCATGAGGTGTAGATTGTTTATTACAACAATATCACCATTGGGATTGGCATTTTCCAATTCCATAAATACAATATTAACAATTTAGTATTTTGAATCATTCTCTACTTCTTTCTACTTACTAATTTTTTTTCTATATGTTGTACAATTCCAAATGCTCTAAAAATTTTCAAGCATGTAGCCAACATGACTTGAAGGATGTTCCAAAGAGTTACTACCATGTAGGACATTTTTTCATAATGCTCTAACCTTGTGAAGTGCAACTGCTCGGGTTTTTGCAGGGCCACCAAAAGGCTTTTTGTCACTTCAAATGCTAATATCTTGCAAGCCATACGGTGGAAATTCCTGAAATTTTTTACACATCTTACCAAATCAGCATAATACAAGATCCTATGGTTACATTTGTCCAAAAATGTATTTTTTTCTAAAATTTAATACTTGTACTAGAGATGATAGTTTTGGAGCATTTTTGGTGAAAACAATCAAATATATTTAGGGATTAACCTCAAGTCACCCTCCTTCAACCAAAGATTCTTCTACAGTCCCATATGGGTATTTTTAACACCTTCAAGCCAACAATTGGGGTTCTGCTATTTCATAGATAGAATGGGGAAATTGGGACTTATCACTGGGAACTAACCTGAATACCTCATTGGGATTCCCTTGACCAATTTTAGCCTAGAGATGTCTCTCCTAAGTAGAGCTTGAGCTGGTTCTGCCAATAACACATAATTCACCAATTTACCACAATTAGTTGGGTTCTAACCTATGTACAAGTTGTAGTTTGAGGTATTCTAGCTATAATATTTTAATTCTAGACCAAATACTATATCGGTATGTAATATACCTATTTTGGTTCTACACTCTTTGGGGGGATTTTTGTATATAAAACTACACTCAAAATAACAAAATACGAATAAAAGAAAAGAGTGAGTCCCCCATGACGAATTGGGGGCTCACAATATAGTAAAGATCCTATGGTTGGATTTGCAAAAAATAAATTGTTTTTCAATTTTGCCCTTTGTGTTAGAAATGTCAATTTTAAATATTTTTTAACAAAAAAATGGCAAGTTGGGACTTGAGGGGTTAAAGACATGGGATATTTCTTTCTAAAATTGATTATATGGTGAATATTTGTAGTTTTCACATAGAAATGTTGAATATTTGTAACCTTGCATAGTAATTTATAAACTATAACACTTTCAAGTGTAAATACAAAGCTTCCTTTGGTAGCGCAAAGAACAAAAGAGCCCTAGTGAACAAACTATATGAATAGCCATCAAAATTTTCTTAATGGAAGATGGTAATTGGACTTTATTTTGGAATTTCTGGCTAACATTGAACATTTTCTTTGTTTACAAAACTTTGGTCATTTAATTTTTTGTTGAATTTGACAATTTCTCTTATTCTCTCTTTTCTTTGCTTCCTTAAAAATAATTATTTTCTATTGACCTTGCCCTACAAGTATAATACTTTGAAAGTTACAATCAAGTTTCTGCATCTACTTAAAAGACGTTGTAGATGCTAGGACAATGAACCATTGAAAGATGCCAGGGGCGATTTTCAACTTGATGGATCATGACAAAGAATCTTTCTAAGTAGGACAGAACTACAACTATCCATCTTCAAAATTTTGTGTGAAAAGGGGAGCTCTTGTACAATAGTTTGATTTCCAATGAGTGCTTTGGATTATTTTAAGCCAATGATCTACATGGTACGCAAAGGGATGATTTTCTTGGTCACAAGGCCATCCTTTAAGGATTAAAAGAGGGACTAACTAGGAAAGGATGCATTATTTTTCAATACATAACAAAAAGAATAATCATTTTCTTTATGGATATCATGATATGTTGTGATGACAATTTTGATTGTCATTTCTATCTCAAAATAAATGAAGCCACTTTTAAGTGAAATAATAAATTTTGGAAAATCAGAATATTTTGAAAAATCAGCTAAAAAATAGTCTTTGCTATGAAAAGACCATTATTTATAATAATTGTTATTCTAACACATTTTATATTACCCAAATGTGGTGTTCAATAGTTAACAATCAAAGCTTTCAACTACTTAAATGGATTTTGAATTGTCTATTTAAGCTAAAAAAAATTCTAGTATCTAGAAAAAGTGTAAATTGGAGATTTCATGTACAAGTGTTATAATCCTTAACCGTAGCTCAAACTACAAGCGAAACTCCTTGGACTTGGCTTTGAGTGAATCATTGACAAAAAGTAGTTTTTGCATTTTTGGAGGACCACTTATTAAACCATTTCTATATTGGATATGGCTTGTCAAGCATTGCATTTAGGCTACAAAGTCAAAGCACTATTTATTTTTGCATGCCCAAACAAAATTTGGGCAAACAACCAAACCCATGCCCCACTTCAAGGAGAATTTGGGATTCTCCCTTGAGTTATCCACCATGCAAGGGGATATCATTTAAAGGTTAATAGTTAGACTCAACTTGGAGGGCTTGTTTTTTAGGGAATATTGAACATGGCATGCCCTTCAACTTCATTTCCAAAAAATTATTTTATTCTCTTTTTCTAAAAGAGATGTATCTCATTAGAAAAAAAAACAAGGCGTCCAAAAGGACTACTAGAGCTTGACCAACAATGCAAAATAAAAATATATTTTATTTGCAACCATGTCAAATTATTGGTCCAAAATCTGTTGGCCTTCTTGAAGCCCCATTCCTTTTCTAATGTATTGATTTAAGTTTTTTTTAATTTTGAATCACAATTGAAAGTGTGTAATTTGTATTGGAAAATTTGTTAAAATATTTGTACAGTAGCTTTGAGTTTGGTTGTAGCTTTAAAGAAGGTGGAATATCATCATTGATTAGTCATTTGAATAAGCTTTATGATGCCCATATAAAAATGATTATCAAACTCAACCCTAAAAGATTGGCCTTGTGTTTTTGGCAATATAACTTTTTTGGGTAGGTACATGTGAGCAAAGATTTGACTTATTTAGGCTGGATTTTTTTTACAAAGTGTGGATGAGGAATATCTTCCATACATGCAAAATTTCATTTCATTTGAATATACAAGTGAAAAGTTATGATGCAAAATGTTGTTTGTTTCTCAACTAGGGCAGCCCGGGCAGATCTGAAAAAATCACATTTTTCAAAAATAAAATTTTTAATTGGTTTTCTAGATTTACATATATGAGGAAAGCTTTGAATCAGTCCATTTTGATAAATGAGATGAAAGTTATGAGGAATTTTAGTTTGCAAGCAGTTATGGAATCTCTACTCTAAAAGAAACTTTGAAGTCCTTTACTTAACTCAATTTGAAATATTTTTTGAAAAAAATAAAATCAGGGGATGTAAATTTTTTAATACAACATTACAACCATTGGAATTGGCATTTTTTAATTCCATAATTAAATTTTTGACAATTCATATTTTGAATTATTCTCTACTTCTTTCTACTTACTATTTTTTTCCTACATGCTATACAATTCCAAATGATTCGAAAATTTTCAAGAACATAGCCAACTTGCCTTGAAGAACGAATCCTGAAATGCACCACCATTTTGGACATTTTTTCATACAAATGTGACCTTTCGAAGTGCTACTGCTTGGGTTTTTTCAGGCAAAAAAATTGATTTTTGTTACTTCAAATGTTAATATCTTGCAATCCACACGGTGGAAATTTCTGAAATTTTTTCCACGTCTTTTCAAAACAACTTCCTACAAGATCCTACGGTTACATGTATTCAAAAAAATTCTTAAATTTTGTACTTGTGCTAGAAATGGCAGTTTTGGAACATTTTTGGTGAAAACATAGTCAAGGAACTTTAGGGGTTAAACTTGGATTGTACTAAAAGGACCTAAAATTATATTGTTTAACCCTAGAGGACCAAATATTCAAATTTCAAATAATGAATTGAATAAATGAAAACATGCCCCAAGCATATAGAACTTTGATTTTTACATCCATCGAAATGCTTGTAGATTCTTGTTGTAGTTCTCTTACTTTTGTATGATATAAATATTCATAAAATTTGTTTTCAGATATTATTTAGTTCAAAGGGTACACAAGTATGTTTGACCTCAAATTGTAAATTTTTCAATTCAAAGAATGGCCCTTCAAAAATGACTTAAATAAATAAATACACTATTTTTTTTTAATTTAAAATTTGAATTAAACATTTTGAAATTAAAGGAAAAAAATATACTTATGAAAATTACAATATTCAATCTTCTATCAGTTTTAGAAGGAATTTTGAATTTTATTGAAAAATATTAGTTAGTGTATTGATTTGGTATTTTAGTTAGTGTTAGTTATTTAATTGATATAATTGTATGGATCCTATTATACAACTTTTGTTTGAAAGACATCACCAAATAATTCTACTAAATTACATTCTATGATATATCTTCACAAATTTTGGGAATTTGGACTATTATATTCTTCATTTTCAAAGAATTAAATTTTAAATTGTTCAAATGCCTCAAGTATCTAGATGTACAAACATTTGGGGAAACCATAGTCCTAAGATCTAAGATGGATATAGATTTGAGATTTGACTATAGTATCTCAAATGAGTCAAATCACTTTGATTCTAGATGAAAATTCATTTTACAATGGATTGATTTTATAAAATCACATCAAAATAATGAATATAACCATGTTGACAACTTAGCGTCTACCTCTATTTTCCACTTTCATTCACTTGGACAAATAAATTGAATTAATTTCAATTAAATCAGAAAATTTCCAATCGGAATTTTTTAATAGCCAAAACAAGATGTATAATATTTCAAGAATAGATTTTGACTTAGTGCAAACATACTAAATGGAGTTGTCTAGGGTAGTGTTATGTTAAAGCCTTCCATGAGAGGATTGAGTTTTTTTTCCCATGTTTGATGATAGATGTAGAAACTTGCCCCGCATACTTTGGATTGTTTGATTTTGTCTCTTGTGATCTCTTATACTCCTACGTACTTCAGGTCCTTGATTCCAAACATGGATTTGAAATTTCCAAAATTTACCATCCATACTAAATAATTTGTTTATGAATTTTTTTGTAGTTATAAATTTGTTGAGATACTCCAACTTTTCTCCTCCAAGGAAGGCTCAAAGGGAGTCCAATACTAAAGTTTTTCATTTTAACCCCTAAATGCCCAAGGCACCAAATTCTAGTGGTGACAATACTTTGAAGTTAAATTAAGCCTTACCAAGATATTATTTTTAGTAGTTTGTATTTTTTTTAATAATTTTTAAAGTCTAGTTTTGGCATCAAAAATCCGATTTTGACATTGAATGAGTATAATTTTTCTATAGAAGATTTTTTGCAAAGGTCATCCATTCACCAAATCTCAACTTTCTAGTGTTGAGGACTCTTGGAAATGAGCCTCAAATGCATTAGATCTTGAAGGAAAATCACATTAGAAATCCATTTAAAAAAATTGTGGAATAGATTTTGAGAAGCTGTAAATTGATTGGCGGGTTATGCTTGTTATACCCTATTACCTCATACTTTGTTGATGACCAATTTTTTAGATTTGTCATATGAAAGATGATAGAAAGACTTCAAATCACTTTCACAGTATTAACACCCTTATGATCAAACATTATAATCTTTCAATCCATAAATGATATTGGTATGTTTTCTTTTCCCATGTGATCTCTAACATGTCTAGTTTGAATTTGTTCAATTGTATTTCAAAAAAAACAATCAAGAAAACTTATCAAAATGTTGGCTTTTTGTTCAATTTTGTGCAAATTCCAAGAAGCTCAGAAAAGGTCTTGGGCATTTACTCCGGTTAACCCATGAAAGTCATGCACCAAGTCCACCTGGGGACTGATTTTTGTCAGTGTACTTTGAAAACCCCGAGTTCATGGATTCTTTTAAGAGTTAACTAAAAGTTGCCAATTTAATGAAACAGTCCTCTTCCATCGCTGTGGCATGGAAAGCATCACCAAGAAATGCATGGCATTCAACCAAGTTTAAAACTCATTAATTGCGTAACGCTATTCCGGTGGTGTCCAGACAGCACTTGAATCCCTCCAGTTGAATCCGAAGCACGCATCCGGGATTTTAATCTTACAAAACGGCCACGTACCCACTCGGACTTCTCCTGATGCGGAGGGAAACCAAATTCCAAAGTCTTCAACTAAATATAACAAAATGGAGACACTAAGGCATGCATGCAAAGTATGCAAACGTATAACTTAGAGCCGATGCCATGAACAAAGTCATCAGTAGCCCGCAATGACGACGGTCACCAAAACTTTCGGAGCGGATGTAAAGGTAACGCGCGCACCCGTCGAATGCTAAAATTGAATTTCAACGGGCCACAATTAACTAGGAATGGGGAACTGGGGATGCTCACAACTTCACAAGACTGCGAAGAATCCTTGATATTAATAGCATCACTTTCAAAGTGGAATGTTTTTAATAGATTGGGACTCAGTTCGCGCTGATAACACGAGAAACCAGGCGCGTTGACGCCCCTTGGCAGCCGAATCCTTGGGGCATGGAACGTGCCCGATGTGTTATCCTTGGCAATCTCAGCACATTCGTGGCTCTGCCCGCTTGCCACACTTGGGGCTTGTCAACTCTGCACAGGCTGGATCGTGGATAACGCGGACTAACTTTGGAACTTGCAATTGCCAACTTCCATCTGCAATCTACTGTTAAAATAAGTCCCGCACACTAACTTACCGTAGCATTCTTCACTGGTACAAGCATTCGTTGCGTTGTCTTCGGAGTGTAAATCTTGTGAGTCTCAAGCTGTTCTTGGAGGGTGACTACAGGTATGAAGTAAGCGTGAAGGGTGAAAGCACTCTAGGGTCATGTAAATGTGAAGAAGTTGCAGGAGTCTGAAGATTCGATACAGAATGTGTAGTTTTGGAGGTCGTTTTTGGAAGTATGAGTGTCGAGGTTTCGATTTTAAGATGGTTTCGGAGACCGGGGTTCAAGAGGGCTGATTAAAAGCTTTCGTTCTTGCAGATATTCGTGACGTGGGCTATCGCGAGAGATCTGCTATGTGGTGGTAAGCTTGACGAAACTACCATCACTTCATGAAGTGTGACGTTTTTCAGTTTGAATGGTGATATTCGGAAAAGTAGGGTGTTTTCGAGCGGCAACATTTGGAGATTCCAAATCACTGGAAACCACGACTGGTATACGTAGATCAGAGTTTTTTGTTGGCCATTGGAACTGCATCACTTCTCTGAAATTCGCCATTGAGGATTTGACGGTTGTAATGTACTTGTAACTTTTGCCATTGAGTAGCATTGATTCGGCATTGTGAGCAAGTGTTGTGCTTTGTTAGATAATACAGTGTTAGTAACTTGAGCTCGTGCCTGTTTCAGATCAAGTGTTTAAGATTCCGGGTAGGATTTGAAAGAGCAAAAGAGGTTTTATCGAAATGTCGAGACAGATTGTTCTTCTGTGTATCTTTGCTGCGCTGTCTTGGAGCGTTGTCTCCGCGCAAGTTCTGGTGCCTCCTAAAGGATACAGGTATTCTAGCTTTCCCTCACCTGTCCACATCAGCTATGGTTGCACAGAACCTCGTTAGAAGTAGAATATATAAAGATGGCTATAATTTTGTCAGAATGGTCTGGTTTCAAAGCTCCAAATTTGTGAAGCTTTAGTGTCGGACTGATGTAGATCTGAGGTTTCAGTTCAGGGACGAACCCTGCTATTGTAAACAAAATAAGGGAACAGAAAATTCTGGGTGAGAAGAGAGGTTGTGAGTATTTTAGCGGTAAATGTCAATCATTTTAGGATTCTGCATTTCTGCATTCTGCTGAACTAGTTGTCGGTACTTTTGCAGCGCGGCATTCTCCGGGACGATCCGGAATGGAGTGCAGAAATATGTGTGTAAACACGGATCTTGGACTAAGACAGGGTCTACTGCCACTATTTATACCCCTGCCGGTGTGAAGCTGGGAACATACTGGTCTGTCTATGACCCGAAAGAACGCTCAATCACTTATTTCTGGAACATCATCAACTCTGGTGGTGACTCTTATGAAACTGGAACGCCCATCAGTGGTCTTCAAGGTACACTAAACTCCCATAACCTCTACAGAACTCACTTTAGTTGGGGTGGCGCACTGCATTGCACTTAAAACAAGAATGGCTACACATCATTCTCTTGTCTTTTTTTACTATTTTGGTGCCTTTTCAAGATCCCTACATCAATCATGATCAAACCAATTTAAACCATTTAAGTTTTCAATCATGTCCATTAATGTGATTGTGAAGTGAAAGTAAATCCTCATGAAAATAACATCCCTTGCCACTAATATCTCGCCAGGTGACATCTCGTAACAAGGGCTCTTCTTTCATGCTACCTTAATCTACTTCGAGTCTTTGTCATACCGCAAGGGCACCTAATTTCAAGAGGAACTTACATATATAACACTTTCAGAATCTTGCACAATATGTACATATTAGTTTTGGGAGTGTACATCACCTCCACATCAAAACTCATGTTGATTTCCAGATCATGCATTGGAAAAACTTTGAACATGTATAATTTTTGCACACAGCATGCGAATGAAGTGTTCTTTGGTATGTTGGAATCCTCTCTGCCGTGCTAACGAGAGTACTAGCAAATCTGACCATTCTGGTAGTATCGGCTTCTGAAACGTGTTTGGCCTTTGAATCTCCTGCTGGTCTTCAGATCATGTACTGGTTAAACTTTGAATACATATATCTTTTGCATATTGTATCCAAATGAAGGGTTTCTTTGGCTTGTTGGAATCCTCTATGCTGTGCTAACAAAATTACTTCAAAATTTGACTATCCTGGTATGAAAGAGTAACTATGCTCGTGAAGATGTTGTGTTTGGTGGCCTAGCCTTTAGATTGTTCGTGTTTGGACCTCGAATCTCATGGTATTGCTTGCCCATGCGTGCGCAGCCTCTCCGTTGAAGACCGTGCAAGTGTCTCCATCGGCGGTGGCTTCGTACTTGGCGCTGGTGACGGTGCACCGCGGCGCCGGCGATGCCGACCAAGTGGCGTTCGTCTCGCTCACGGCCACCACCGGCGGCTTGCCGCCCAGCAAGGCGTTGTGCTCCTCCTCCGGCGCCGTCTCCGGCGTCCCGTTCGGAGGGAAGTTCTCGTTCTACACGCAAGACCCGGTGCCCCCCACGGTGCCGCCGACGCTGACGCCCCCGGGGACCTTCGTGCAGACCATGTTCTTGACCGGAAAGAGTATGTACAGGTCAGTTTCTAATAACTTAAGCCTTGAAAACATTTCAGAAATAGTTTGCATCATGAGTAAGAGAAGATCATAACTTAGCAACTGAAATCAGATATCCTGAACCCAGCATAAAATGCATTCACCAAATGGTTATGTCATTCACTGAAAATGCTCTCCTCAATATATCCCTATAATATCCTGCATGTGAAGGTCCTAAAAAGAGTAATCTTTGTGATGGTTTCACCCCAAAATGGTAGAAATTCGTACTCTGTTGACTACCTGAATCTTTTCTTGTCTCTCAAAAGGTTTCATTGTGACCACTGTTTATCCTTTCTGTGACCCAAATCTCAATTATTCAAGAGTGGATGCTTTAGGTTGCATGATTGCTATGGTCCCATTCCCACTTTGCTTCAAATGGGCAAAATGTTTGCAAGAGGTTGTCCTATATTTTATATTGAGAGGACTGGTCATTAGCACAATCATTCAATCATTCAGTTTTGTGCCCATATGCTCATTCCGCTACTTTTCACTCATATGCAAATTGTTGACAACTTTGCATGTTCTACAAAATTTAATTGGTGAAATGCTGATTTCACCTGTTTTTCAGTTTGCCAATCTAAAAGTGTGGCACTGCTCCTGCACTGTACAGGTTCCAGAGCGGCACGTGGAAATACATTGGATTCTTTGCTACCATAGCTGAGGTGGCTGGAGGCACAGCTCTTGGAAAGGTGGGAACATGCACCAAGCCTGACAAGTATGGCAGCAATCTGTCATGGCATTTCACAGCTCCGAATGCGTATACGCTGAACGGGTACATGACCAAGTCCATTCGAATGTACGCAGATGGTTGCCCATGGCAACTGTTGAAGATCACAACCCAAGCTGGCTACAAGTGAGTTTCCTATTTCTGCCATCTCTGGTCCTCTAGAAGGCATACGTGGTACCATTGGTACTTCAAAAAAATACCCAGAGCAAACTTGTTTTTGTCAGTTATCTCAGAATGAAAATGATGCAGTACCTCATTTGTTTCATACTCTACCAGTGCATAGTGTAACATACTTAATTTGAACTTCTTTATTTGAGACAAGTGTGTGTTTATGTTTCTTGCTTCCTGTGTTTACTTATACTGTTTTGTTTTGATTTGGAACCCTGGCTTGTGTTATACTGTTTCATTCTTGTTGTATCCCTGTTTTGGCAGATCCCCACTTGGAAAATACAAGTATGCGTTGATCGGTGCAACGTATGGAGGAAATCCACCAGCAATTGCTGCCAGAGTCAATGGCATGGAATGGGGCTCCATCTTCACTGGCCAATGCTACCTGTACGTCTAAGTGAAGTGAAGCTGAAGTGTGGGGGGATTCCCCTTCCGTCCTGGGAAGAGGAAGTGCAGTGACTTCAATTTTTTCTTTTTCAATTTGGGGAGTCAAGAGGGTAAGTAGTAGCCTCTGTCGCTGTTTTCGAGCTGGATGGCCGTGGCATGGAGCTAAGTAAAGTTATGGGATTTCATTTGGAGGACTCCTAAGATGCAGGGATGTTCAGTATAGGATAGAATAAGTTTATTTTATTTTATTTAGATTTATTTCTTGCAATAACAAATGGCTGCAGTAAATACATATTTAAATACTCATAAGCTTAGTTTGAAGGCTTTGTGATCGTGTGAAACATTCGAATTTGATTGTGGTTGGCAGGGAAGCTCAGTTAGTCAGTCAACCAAATATAAGAAAGGCAGTGCACTATTGAGCCCTCATTCTGGCCATCCTTTTCAATAAAACATCATCCTGGGTCTCTTGTGTTTCCATGTGTATTGTGCTTCTTTCAAGTCAAAGCTACTGGAATTCATTCTTTTCCTGTGGCAACACCATTTTTGAATGTAGACCCAATTCATGATACAGGAAAGAAAAAAGAATTTTATATCTGTTATCCTTAACAGTGATCCGAAGAATACTTGCTTCTTTTATTGTCATGTCGTTTTTCATGTGCCTTGGAATGTGCCCAAAGCAGGTCTAAATGAAATTAAAATCCTCAATCTTTCTTTACCCATATGTACCCTAATTCATTTGGGTATCGCCTGGAGACTAGGAAATAGCAATTCTAATTACTAGCAAAACATGTTGATGATTCCTCTCTTGGCAAGCAATTTGGTTATCCACAAGATCCTGTGCACCGTATTTCAGTTTCACAGCGTTTGTGGAGAAACTTCGAGAAATTGGCATCAGATATGCTTTGTGTACAGTGCATAGACAATGAGCTTGTGAAAAATTCGGGGAAAATATTACTAGCTTAGAGTAGACATGTAAGCATCATGTTCATAAAAAAAAATTGTGGAGAAATATTTATTTCACAATTAATTCAGAGTTTTGTAGATTGCAATTACACACCTTTTGGCACACAATGACAAATGACCACAGCAACATTCTGGTTAGTAGCAGGAAGGAGAGCAATCCATATGAAAGTCCACTTTGATGCATCTGGGAGGAACTTTAGAGGCTTGCCCACAAAGACTGCAGTCCGTTAAGTTACATTTGGATGACATCTTCAAATTTTTATATCAAGTAATTCAAGTTACTCTGTATAATTTATTGGATATTGACATCTTTAGTTAGACATTTCTATTACCAGTACTTATAAATTATCCACCATTATAATAGCTTCCCAATGATGTAATCGCACCAACTGAAAGAGGTTACAAATTTATCCAGGTGATCCCCACAAAATGGATGAATAAAATATGCCTTCAGTTCTGCAGCAATGGCTATTGCATTCTATGTAAGATAACTAAACTACACCCAAAAGCATCTGAACCCCGGTATGCAACTTCCATATTATATGACCCTGATTATAATAACTTATAATGCATTTTAATTCAATCTTAAGGGATATCATTTATTTTAATGTAGAATAATCTTGTAGCCCTTTTAACAAGGGATCCAAAAACGTACTTATGTACATGAAACAAATATTTTTGAAGACAATAATAGCATTAAAAAAACTAATTATATGAGTTTTTTTAATACATGTATCATAGGCCGAGCTAGGCAACTTTTGGGGCTTTCTAATAAAAATTTAATTTTAACTAGACCCCACTTCTTTGTATACATTTTTAGAAACTATGCATAAGCATTTCAATTCTTCATATATATTGTGAGTTTTTTTCTAAAATGTGTGCAATTCAACATTTTCTACATTTTATTTTCTTTTAAATTGGTCTTCACCTAGATTTTTGGTCTTTCTAATTTGATATAATTTTAACAAAAGCCATCCTCTGAGCTGTTTTAATGCCGATAACCCCTATATATAATACAAGAGTTGCGTACCCGGGCATGTGAATAAGCAATCCATTGTAGTTCCTATTCTTATATTAGATAACTTATTGTTGGTAGTTAAAAGGGGATTTTAGATTTTCTTAGAATGCATTTTTTGGACATTGTATGAATAAACTATGAATTTTTAAAGTACTGAAAATAGGTGTTTCTAAAACCAACCTTAAACACTCATGAATAGTGAAAGTACATTTTAGGCAAGAATTTATAGAGGGTGGTTGTAGAAAGAGGTTGCTTTTGGGTGTAGATAGTCACTTTATTGCCCTCATTGTGGATTTTAGAACTAGGCTCATAATCCCTAGAAGATAATTGATCTTCAAGTAGAGAGTTAGTAATTTCATAGGTTCCTATGTAAAGTCAAATTTGAATGGTCTTCTTCATATTGTACTAGAAGGTGTGGTGATATAACTCTTTGTATCAAATGTCCAAAGTTTGAATCCAATCAGGATCCCAGATCAAAGATTATGTTGCTCAAAGATTTTTGACAAGTATGCACTAATATGATTTTGTATGAGATTATAAAAATAAAAATAAAAATTCATTAACTAAATAATTAAACATAACAAAAAAACCAAAAAAAACATGAATAGTGCAAAGTCTTACTTCACAATCTACTCAATCTACTTTGCAAGACTTATATAAAGTTGTTTCCTTCAGTTTGCAATGGTGTAATCTTCCAATTTACAAGCCATGAAAGATTTCACCAATATTTTCACACATCCCAATAGTCTAGTACAACTTTGTAAGGTTAACCCCTAAAGGAAACTTGTCTGTTGAATACACAATTGAAAATTTGGGTAGATTCCTATGAAGTCAAATTTGGATGGATGTTACTTAAATTTGGACACACGGTGCAAGTAATGAATACCTTTATGTAGAAAAAAAAACTTCAATCAAATGACCAAGTGAGAAGTTCTAATGCCCAAAATTATTAGTGGAATTTCATGTAGTCACCATACCTCAAAGAAATGTTGCAACAAGGGAGAGGATCCAAACTTCTCCTATCCAATTAAAATATTCAACTCACATGCATAGTGTCAACATTGTGTACCAATTTTGCGCTTCATATTGCTCTCAAAACCAATCTTGCAAATAGTGGCATCATATTTTTTTGTTTCTATTAGAAATGATAGAGGTGAACATATTTGTCATGTATGTTCATGAGTGCTTAGATAGTAAAGAGCAAAAGAGGCCAATGACACATTTCCAATTCCATATTGAATTATGCAAAACCCTTGTATGTGAGTGGAGATGACAAAATCGTGAAGAACCAACAAGTCATAATGGATATTCTTACCCCTCAACCTGAAGTTTGAGAGGGAATTGTGTGGTTTGCAACAATGGCATGACATGGCCTCACATATTTTGCCAATTTGCAATGACAAATATATATGTAATTATAGGAGATGTTTTGAAATTAAGATATCATGACAATCTTCACTTGGGAAGGGAAGGAAACATGAGTGATTTTTTTATTTTTTATTTTTTGTGTATGTTGAGCATTTTGTGGTTTACTTATGAATGGCCCAAATCCTCAGTTGTGTATGGAGCAAACATATTCAGCCAAAGAGGCTTGAAGTTTGTTGCCCTTGTTGGGCTAGCCAGGCTAAAAAGATCTCTTGGGGGGGACTTCAAATGTTGAATCTTTCAATCCACACAATCAAATGGTCTGAAATTTTTCCCACACATTTATTTTCTTGTTTAATGCACTTTTGTAAGTTGGAATTCCCCGAAAAAGTTTAAATTTTTTATTTTAGACAATGCATTGAAAATTGGCAGTTTTGGATTTCTTTTTTCTTCCAAAATATCCTCCATCATGTAGGGTTTATTTTTTGAAAAACAAAATTCATTGTAAAATTCACAAAAAAAACACAAACATTCAATTCACAATCTATTATGGGAATTGTCTCAAATTTGGTTCTAAATTCTATTGATAAATACTCATAAATGCAATGGCATATTGAACCAAATAGGTGTTAAATATGGGTCAAAGTTTATAGTTTTTTCTTAAAAGTCATCACTCAACTATTCTTCTAAATCATACTTTATAAAACATCTTTGCAATTTTGGAAACATGGACTATTCTCTGGTCCTTATGTAATAAGAGTCTATTCCCAACCCCTCTTTGAATTTTGTCCCTAACTTTCGATTGGAGGCTCAAAATCACAACCAAATTTTTGGAGTTGAAATTTACATTTATTTCTCAACTTTTCTAAGTCCAATTTTTTTTCAAAAAATGTTATTCTACTATGCCAAAATGAGGTTTAAAGTTCTACATTAAACAATTCATGCCTTTGACTTAACTAGGTATGAGCAATTGAGCTTCTACTAATCCTAATTTACATATCCCGCATGGATTGTTTTACCTCTCACCCCCCTCCACACACACTTATATAAAGAGATTGTTTGAACATCTTTATTCACTTAATAACGAAAATGACTTCTAAATCTATGAGAGGTGGTTGCCAAAAACTTTCAATATTTTTTATTCTACAAGGTTGGTACTGTTAATTTTTGCCTCCAACAAACTTTGCTCTTACGTAATTGAACCTCTGAAGCTCAACTTTCTAAGAGCATGGCCATCCATGCATACTATGGGCAGCCACATCGGCTCAAGGCGGGTTCATGCAACCTTTTGCTAGCAAAGACAACTTCTAGAGTGGCCACTTACAAAATGAATGTGGTCATTCAACAATAGTGAGTCCCTTTAGTGACTAAAGACTAGAGATTGTGGAGAATCTCTATCCAAGTATGGCTTTGCACAAAAATTTTAGCAATAGGCAATGAAAAGCAAGAACAAGTAGTTGGTGCAGAAAAACTACAAGCTGACACGTAATTGTCCAAAAGGCATCAAGGTGGAGTCACAATTCTGTAAGTGGAAGTAGAACAATGGATGCTAGGAGGTCTATCTTCCACCCTCAAGCCATCACCACACAAGGCAAACCACTCAATCTACTCTAGTGTGTTAGATTGAGCATGCAATAGTGCCCATGCTCTAAGAACGCCCAAAGTTCTCTCAAATCTTCCAACAATCACCTACTTCCTAGTTTTTCATAAAGTAATGTCAATGATACCGCTTCTATCTCTATGCCACATTACACGCCAAGTAGGTTCGGAGAATGCCAACAAGCTCAAGTGGGAATGTGCTACAACTTTGTACATGTTCTTAAATATAAGACTAAACTTCTAAGCCCGGGTGGGAACATACCCTAAGTGTTATAGCAATTTACAATGAGACTTCTTATTTTTAGCTCCTTTGAATCAATCATCCAAAAGTTTTGCTTGAAAGGAAGTTGAATACACAATGTGACACATAATAGTAAAAGCATTTCTTGCAACTATCCCATAGGAATTAATTAGCACAATAGACTAATAATGGCACCATGTTTTATAATCCCGTTTATAATCACAATGGCACCTTGATATTCTATGTACATAACTTATGATGAGAAGGATGAAATTGTTTCTACAAGAATATCAACAAGTCTATAGTTAATGCAAATTGGAAAAAAAACATCTAGATTTTATAACATCTCAAGTGCAATTTTTCTAACACAAAATCAACAAAACACATTCAAGATCAACAACGTAAACCAAATCCAAAAATAAGAATATCACAGAACAAGAAAAGACAAGCAACAGGATAGCAATCTCAACATTTCTCTGCAATTGACCATTGGATTGTATGGCTATTGTTTTGAATACATATGGTGGTTCTATGTGATCAAAACTAATTTTTCCTAGATTAACCCCTAAAGGACCAAGAGCCTACTTTGGAATTTTGAGAACTCAAGCAACCTCTATTGACTTCATATTTTGGAAATTTTCCATGAATTTTCTAGAATGGATGCTACTCATCATAATCTATGTGTGAAGCTTTGTTTCATGTCATTTCAATAAATATTGCAAAAGCTAGAAGGGCTTTTCTAATTTCAATATCAAACTAGGCAACAAAAAATATATTCTAAAACATTCTTAATTATTTTTTGTAGATTTTATGTATTCATAGGTACTCAAAAAAATTTGAATCATTCAATTCCAAATAATGAGGCAAAAGTTATGAGAAGTTTTATTTTGTGGGCAATGAAGATGGAAAAAATATATGAAGTCATCTTTTGCTTTCAATTTTGAAAAAAATTAAATTAAATTAAAGTTAAAGGTATCAAATTTTTAATAGAAAATTCTCATTATTTGAATCAACAATTTTCCATTTCATGTAAAAAGTTATTAGTAGAGTAGTTTTTTCTTTCATTCAGAAAAACACCTTCTACTATAAAAAAATTTTGTAGATGATTTTGAAAGTTTTTTTGGTTAAATTTCTTTAACTTAAGTTTTGAACCCATTTTCCAATATAATCATGACTAAATACACTAGTTATAGGAATTATGAGTTCTTTCCTTAAAATTTTGAAAGACAACTTCATTTTTTCGAAGGACTAGAAAAGCCTACATTTTGAAGTTAACTTTAGGCACATTGAACTTGCAATCAATGGAGATATTCATTCACTCTAAAAATCTAGGACAATGTACTTGAACAAGTTAAACAAAGGATCCTACAATTAGATTTGTTAAAAAATGAATATCAATGAAGATTTTGACCTTGCTTTGTAGACGAGTATTTTGAGGTAGTTTGGGGCTTGTAACCCCTAAAGTTCCTTGACTATGTTTTCACCAAAAATATTCCCAAGCTGCCATTTTTAGCACAAGTACAAAATTTAAGAAAAAAAAAATTTTGAACACATATAACCATAGGATCTTGTAGTAAGTTGTTTTGAAAAGATGTGGAAAAAATTTCAGAAATTTCCACCGCATAGATTGCAAGATATTAACATTTGAAGTGACAAAAATAAGTTTTTTTGCCCTGCAAAAAATCGAGCAGCAACACTTCAAAAGGTCACATTTGTATGAAAAAATATCCAAAATGGTGGTGCATCTTTGGATTCATTCTTTAAGGCAAGTTGGCTATGTTCTTGAAAAATTTGGAATCATTTGGAATTATACAACATATAGGAAAAAAATAGTAAGTAGAAAGAAGTAGAGAATAATTCAAAATACTAAATTGTCAAAAATTGAATTATGGAATTGAAAAATGCCAATCCCAATGGTTGTAATGTTGTAATGTTGTAATAAACAATCTACATCCTATGATTTTTTTTTTCCAAAAAATATTAAAAGTTGAGTTAAATCAGGGACTTCAAAGTTTATTTTAGAGTAGAGATTCCATAACTACCCTCAAACTAAAATTCCTCATAACTTTCATCTCATTGATCAAAATGGATTGATTCAAAGCTTTCCCTATATATATAAATCTAGAAAACCAATTTCAAATTTTTATTTTTGAGAAAAGTGATTTTTTCTAATCTGCCCGAGTTGAGAAACAAACAACACTTTGCATCATAACTTTTCACTTGTACACTCAAATGAAATGAAATTTAGCATGCATGGAAGATATTCCTCATCCACACCTTGTAAAAAACTTTCAGCCTGAATAAGTCAAATCTCCACTCACATATACTTGCCCCCAAAAGTTATGTTGCCAAAAACACACGATTGGTCCTTTAGGGGTTAAACATGTTAAGTTGGTCCGGGGGAGGAACTTATTGGAAATATTTTCTAGACCAAGAGACTTTTCCAAATATATATACATGTTGTGGAAAAGAATAAGGTAGATGTAAATAAAAATGAACCCAATGAAGGTTTGCCTACCTTTACACCATTAAGATAGCCAAAGAAATAACAAACTATTGTTTACACATTTATTGAAGCCCCAATTTCCAACTTTTGTTACTTGTAGGAAAAAACCAAAGTAAAAGTAAACCAACTTTTTTCCTTGTCATTGTTCTTTATTGTTGTTTTGGTTGGTTGAATATAAAATCCAGTTACAATATCTATGGAAATATCTATTTACAAAATTTGGCATCATCCCCTAAGCATTGAACTCTCTAGAGCCTACATTTTGAATTATTTTTTTAGACTTTTAATGAAAGGAAGGATGTGCTTATGGACATTTCCATAACATACACACAATTGAATTTTGAGAATCCATCACTAAAGGTTTTCAATCAATTATTGATCATGAATGTAAAATCATGAACTTAAAATTTTGAAACTTCACCAAAACTAGAGCCTTAATTAATTAATTTTATTTTTGGAATTTAGTATGCTTGATTGGGATTACCTAAAAAGGAAAAGGTGTACATATTGCATAAGAATTAGGTGAATGGGATGTTTATATATAAGGGTGTCGAGTCAAGTGTCTAAGTTATTTGGTATCCTATTGTAGACGTGAGCCTACTCGAACTTTCTTACTTCTGTGTAGATGCAAGCTTGTGTTGAAAGAAAGAATACCTCCTCTGTCAAAATCTGAAGCAAGGTAATCATGCATTGATTTGCTATCTAGGTACCTTTAGAGAATCTATTTGTCAACTCACTGATTGTGACTTAAAATCAATACATTTTAACCCATAAACATCCAACTGGTGCCTGTGGAAATCATGCTTTTCAGAGCCATGTGACATCATCCACTTTAAAAAATACTCAAAAATACTCATTGGGAGTCAAACTACTGTAGAAGATTTCCCTTTTCCACCCCTAATTCCAAAGATGAATAGTTGCCCTTCTGTCCTACATAAGAGAATTTCTTGTCATTCATTGGACAAAAAAGTCCACTGAGTCGTTTATGGATTAATAAGAAATAAATAAAAATTCTGTGATTTTTCAAAGGTTTATTGGGACTAAATTGATAAAGGTGAGAGTACTCAAACCCTTGCTAAACCACATGCTAGCATGTCCTCTCCCATTCCCAAGTGCATTGTCATGATGCTAAAAGGTTGCTCAGATTGTGGTAATGGGAGTGTGACTAACGCAAATGAGAGGGTCCACGAGATGTCTGTTTGGAATTGAGTGACTTCACTACATTGAGTTTGTTCAACTGTAGAATTTTTTTAAATGAATTTTTTTTGACGGTGCAGGCACCTTGTGGCGGGGTGATTTCTTCCTACCTGTGTGAAGTAAATCATTTTTCACATGTCAAAATGTCAAAATGCAGTCAGAGGGTGAAGTCATTTGCACATCATTTATCTCTACAGGCAGTAACTTAAGTAGAAAAGGTCTTCGAGTTTGTGACTCCATAACTGAGTTCTACATCAAACTGCTGCCCTGACTGACAGACTGACTGAAGGCAATACATCATGAATGGTGGCTTGTCGTTCATGTTGAAAGAGCAGCTGGTAAGGTAAGGTAGTTTGAATAAGTTAATATAGTAGTGGTGTACATTCTAGTTTTGAAATGTACACCTCTAGAATATTTTTGTTTGTGATGGGTTGGCTCCCATTTGGCCTGTCATAGGCTGAGTTACCTTACACTCCGCATTCCGTTGAAAAGTCCATCAGTTTTCCAGTGAGAGTGTGTGTGAACTGTAAGTATAACAATCATCCCGGCTATGCCATGGTCAAATTAGCTTATTCGAGACACGTGCCACCAAATGAATGCGAGCTGTGAGTTTCATGACTTCATGTGAAGTGGAGTCACCAGAAAGCCTAGAAACATTTATTGACTGTCAATGGAAGCCCAAGGGGGAGGAGGGCAACGCCACTCAGGAGGATGCTAAATCCTGCAAACAAAGTGGGCCCCGCAGGGGCAGATTTACCACGGGGAAAACACAGGAATTTTTTATTTTTTGCACATTATTTTTTTTGCAAATTCTGAATTCATATTTGCAATCAGAGCCCCTGAATTAGGTGAGGGAGGCCCAGGACATATCCTACAGATGGCTCAAAATAGGGGGCAGGTTTTACTTTTACCCCCAGGTAAAACACAAAATGTCCCTGCGGGGCCCACTTTGTTTGCAGGATTTAGCGTTCTACACCCACTCATGGATGAAAAAAAAACTACACTCTCAGCGACAGAGGGTTATTTGTTTGTTTGTTTGTTTTATTATGAAGAACACACTACCAGGGTTTCCATGAAAGAGGAAGGCTGATTTCACCCCAGATAAACTGACCTGTCACAGCCAAGTATCGAACCCAACCAGAGAATTTGAGTAAGTTAGGTTCTTATTATGTTAGTGATGTGCACTGTTTGTTGATGGTGAAACTTGAGTCTCTAACCTTAACTTAGAATATGCAATATCAACACTGTAGCAACAATACAGGATGAAATAAATTACTGTGCCAAAGTTAGCATTGTAGTTAGTAATGTGGAGAATCTTTTCATAGCATAGCTGCTTGTATAATCTTTAATTTGTTGAGAGCATCTTTGCCAGTGTATCTTCAGTGATGGAATGATTTGGACATGGAGTTGTCCCTTACAATGACAATGATGCCAACAACCAAAAGAATGCAGTATGAAATCAAAATAGAATAGCAATTGTATTCCTAATTGAATTCTCTGAAGTGAGATCAAATTTTAGGGAAAGAACTACAGGATCTAAGTGCCTTATTAGATTTCAAAATCATACATACATATATGTGTAGGGCAATGGCAAAAGAGGAGGGGATTAGAGGGGAAGAAATGCATCAAAGAAGAAGGCAGAGCCCAACAAGGAATCATATTTTTTACCACAATAATGTGATGACTAGGACATTGCCCAGTGTAAACTACTGCTTAGAAATTAGATTTCATTGATAAAGTAGATTCAATTTGGATGAAAAAGTTGCAATGTCCGATTATGCATGCAGAATGTATAATTGGACATTACAACCTAATTGCAGACTAGAACATGCTTGAGAAATGAATAGGTGATTTCCTAACAATTTATATGACCCCAATATTGAGAAAGAAAGAGGAAAAAACTCCAATACCTAAAGGGTTGGTGTGAATGAGAGTTTTTTCACTCAAGATCCCATGATTGACTTAGAAAAGCTTCCACAAGTGACCCTTGTGCTATATACCTTTGTTACAAGGGATTTTTTTTTTTCAAATTTCAAAAAATACCATTTCCTTCATTTTTAGGTGAGAGGAAGTAGTTATGTCAGGAAATAGGTTGAAAAATTGTGGGTTGGATTAGGAGGGTAGTGTAGATTGGATAAAGGAGATCAATAGTACAATATTTCACAATATTTCAGATGTTGTAAAGTTCCATATGTTTGATTTGAGTAGCTTATTATTGATATTGCAGCCTAATAATAGGTTTTGCACTTCTATGCCAACCTTCCTCCCCCCCCCCCCCCCTGCCCCCGGAATGTAAGGTTTTTGAAGAACAATTTTCCAAAATTTTGTCATCTATTTTTGGGCATATTTAAAACCATGGTTACTACCCAAGTATGATAGTGAAGATATTGACTTAAAATTCTACAAAAATCAATTGTGGATCAATTGTTTAGATCTAGATTTGTTGATGTGAATGTGCTAGAATTCCTATCATGGGATGCGGGTCTTGATCAAAATGTTATCACCACATAAATGCAAGTTATCATGAGAGAAAGAAAGAAAAAAATTCAATTCCAACACTCACATTGGAAACTACATCATGTATAACCTTGTGGATTTTTTTAATGAAAAAATGAAAAAAAAATCATAGGAAAATTGAGCATTGGATGTTGGATGAAGTTGGATGAAGTTGGATGAAGTTGGATGAAATTAGGTGACATTGGATGAGATTGGATGAGGTTGGATGAGGTCAGATGAAGTTGGATGATGTTAGATGTCATACATTGGATGAGGTTGGATGACATTGGATGAGGTTGGATGATAAATTGACCCCCCTTGCAAGCGACAGAGCGCTTACCATGATTATTTAGCAGTTGGCTAAACTCAAGTGTGTCTTCTTTTCTGTGTAACCCACCAGCAGACCAAGTTGGTGGGTTGAAAGGGTGGATTCAGTCTTCAATTATACGGCATACATTGATACACTCAGGGTGTGTGTGTAAGTACTCCAGTGCTTGGGAACGTGGATGATACAATCATGACCAATACAGCTAGTCTACAAGGAAGCTTATACTCAAGGTAGTAGTCAGGATTACTCATATGTTTGCATTCACAAGTTTCTTGCTTGGAGCTAGGGTCCAGAGTTCCACACTGACAAACCCGCCTATTACCACCAGGATTCAACTAGAATCCCGCCCTTGAATGTGTACCCTTAGTGTTCATTTTCGTTTGGAAATGTAATCTGTTGGTACATGATGGTAGAATTGAGATGGGGGCAATAGTAGGTTGGTTCCCCTTAATGTAAAGTAAGTGTATAACTAAAACCTACAATTGTTTGAATAAGCATTTGAGTATGGTTACTATTATTACGTAATATACATTTTTTTGGTTGAATCTTATTGGTAGTCAAAAGGGGATTCTAGTCAAGGGTTTGATCATTGTTCATTTGAGTTGGGTGCTTCTGTGCTTGGATTCTTTCGTCATTGCACTCCTATTGTCCAACCATATAAGTGCTTGGTGGTGGTGGGTGGTTGTATAGTGTTTTGTTTTGTAATTGAATCCTATTTGATTTTAACAAAAAGAAAAAGGAAGATTCTATATTTTCTTAGCATGCATTTTTTGAGTGTTGCATGAATTGATTGTGAATTTTCAAAGTGCTTAAAATTGGTTTAAACAAAATCAACCTTGGGCTCACATCAACAAAAGTACAATTTTGGCAAAAATCTACAGGATTTAGTCCCACAAACATGCTAAATTAGATGCAATGCATTATTTGAAAAAGATTTGCTTACTCCTTGCATGCACTCTAAACTCCTTTTTTCTCACAAGTTCTTACATCTCATCCCTTCTCATATCACAAAATTCTAAGGAATTGATGCTCGAAGGCCCTTTTGCACTAGAGGTGAGAAGGTACTAATTAAGAGCAAATTTTCAGCCAATAAGAGTTAGTTTTCATGATTGAGAAGATGAAAAAATGTCACAATTTATCATTCAAAATTATGAGTCCAAGGTACTCTAGGAGAAGAGGAATGGTCTACACAACATGCACTTTCCTTCTTTGTGGCAACAAAATGCACAAATTAAGCCCTACATTGTTTAAGCTCACCAAAAAAGATTAGTCTAATGCAAATTCTAGGGGACATTGTGAGAAAATCAATTTCTAGAAGAAAAAAAACTCACATCGTAGGTTGTTCCACTTCAAAATATATAATTAATAATGTAGACAATCCACTTTGTATCCTCTTCTCAATCTATACTACCTCTAAAAGTTGGCGTTTCAAAGACAACAACACTAGCATGTAAGCCTAGAAATGAAAGCCTATGAGCCTTAAGCTTAAGTGTAAGTAGATATTCTACAACTATTGAAAGTGTTTATAACATACATACTTATAATATGAGTATCCTATTACCATGTAAGGTGCTTGTAACATAGGTGCCTATAATATACATATACTATAACCAAGGAAGTTGCCTATAATATAGGTACCTAAAATATAAACACGTATAATACAATCAAGCATTTATTTACATAAACATCCTATAACCATAGAAGGTGCTTATAACATAGGTACCTACAATTATAAACATCCTATAACTATGAAAGGTACCTATAATATAGGAGCCTAAGCTCATGGGCTCAAGATCCTAGGCTCAAATACTAGCAACCGTGCTACCCCCCTCCCCCAAATGGCCAAGGTAGACATCCAATTGGGGGAAAAAATATAGTAGAATCATTTGAAAAAATTGGAAAAGATTATTCAATATCTACAACTATTTGTACCTTGATTTCAAATTTAAGAGAAATTGGACTTACGATGCAAAAGTTATGAGCAAAAAACCATGTGCTCAAGGCCAAGGGGACAAAAAAAAGACAAGTGCCATTTCTTGCAATGACTCAATATAGATCTTGAATCTAAATTTTCATGTTGAAGAATTCAAAAAACAAACAAACTTTTGATTATTTTCATTAAAAAGTTGTTAAATAGAAAGAAGTAAGAGATAGAAGAAAAAATGAAATTGTTATTACAATAGTTCCAAGATAGAATTGAAACACACAAATCACAATGGTAAGATCATTCTAGAAAGCAAATTGAACCTTGTAGAACTTTTGTTTTGAGAAAAATTTGAAAATTGAGTTCAAAAACAAATGCAATATGTTATTTTCTTAAGAAGATGCAATGTCTGCCTCTAAAATAAGAAGCTCCAAAATTTCACATCAATAAATCCAATTGGAATGAATCAAAATTTTCTATGAAGACAAAAAATATAATCTATGAGAAACAAAAAAAATTACTTTTATTTCAAATTTATGTAGGGGCTTAGGGTAGTGTAACTTTTGCTTTTGGAGCTTAGGATGGTGTAAATTTTGCTTCTAGGCATTGATTGAAATAAAAATTAGAATTATAGAAAGCTAATGTGTTATTCTATGTTCTACAAAAATTTCAAAAAATCATGCCAAAAATTGAGATCATACAAACTTGTTCAAACCTTCAAATGTATCTGAAGGGCTCTCTTGGGACTTTAGGGGATATTCCCTTTTAGAACTATCAAAATTTTATTATTAAGTTTGTATGTGAATTATCTAAAATATATGAGATTCTGAGAAAAATAGATGTTTAATTTAGAGTAAGTATCTCAATAAGTATTCCACTTAGGCCTTCTATACACTTAGATTGAGAGGCTCTAGAGCAAATCTCTCAAGGTCCATGGCATGTCTTTGAAACAAGGAGTGCTATTATGTGAGCCTAGAATCATGAGCATATAAACCTAGAAGATTGTACACCTATGCTATACTTGTCTATATTATAGAAATCTTCCATAATTGTATGGGTACCTATTTTGTAGATACCTATATTATTAATGTTTATATTATAAGCACCTTCAATGGTTGTAAGATATCTACTTAAACCAATATACTCAAGGCCCCTAGGCTCACATTTCCATGCTCACATCATTGCCCCACCCCAAGGTGAAAACACCCAAAATTGTCTATGTATCCACTCTTGTACAATAGAATTCCATTAAAGTGTCTCTCAATAGTGTTATTAAACCATCCCCTTATTTAACTATGTTAGGTTGATTTTAGATTTTTTTAGATTTTGGTTTTACATTCAGGTATACGATGGTTTCAATGTGGGTCTAGGGAAGCTTCCACTTTGAAAATTCATAGAAATTACATGTTGTATTTGAAAATTCTATTTTTTTTTCTCAAATTCACAAATTTCAATTGTTGGTACTACAAAATACTTTTTCTAGAATAAGGTACCTCCAACTATGTTGAATTGTTTATTTTGACAGTTTTAGGTATTTCCACCTAGCATCACTTTAAATTGGCAAGACAAAAGAAGGAATGTTGAAGGCAAGAGGAGGTAGTGACGTGATGATTTTTGTTGATTAACCCCTAAGCACTCCGACATCCAACTTTTGGACGATGAGTAGATTAAAACTGGAGTTTCATCCTCCTAACTATTTGGATGAAAGTTTTTCTAATTTGTAGACATACGTTATTAAGTTGTTGGTCTATCCAAGGGTTGGATTTGGTGTTACTAGAATACATATTTTCCTAAAATTACCAATGTATAAGTATGTCAAGTGGTCAAATTGCATTGATTATAGTTCAAAATTGGATTTGCCAAAATGAGGTCATAGATAGGAAGAACACCAAAATTTTAAAAAATCACCATGTGGAAAAAACCTCATTTAAAACGAATTTCCAACAAATTTTACTCAAAAAATGATAATATTTTGCTTGTAACCAAATTTTGAAGGAATTTTGGAATTTCTCTTTCAAAATTTATAGAAAAAAATTGGTGATAGCATTGGTGAATCTAACCTTACAGATGGAATCTACAAATCAAAATCTACAACTTTTATTCCTAGACCAATTCCAAAATATGCTTCCAAATAGCACTTTATAATGATTTTTCTCAAATTGTCAATTTTGGAGATGAATTTGAACATTTAGGGGTTAACTACATGTGGCAAGGTTACGGTGAAATGAAATTGTTGTGAAATTAATTGCTGCTTGTAGATGTGAGCTCAAGCAGTTTCTTTAGTGATTCAACATAGCAGCATTTGCGAGAATGATGGGTATGGTTCATGGTGCAACTAAATTAACCCTTTGAGGGATAGAATGGTGATCGTGGAAATCATCCCTTCTAGAACCATGTGACATCATCTACTTTTAAAAAATCAAAAATACTCATCAGAGGTCAAACTATTGTGCAAGGCCCTCCCCTTTTTGCACAAAATTCCAAGGATAAACCATTGCATTTCTATCCTACATAGGAAGATTCTTTATCATCCATCCATCCATTAGACAAAGAACATAGTCCTTGGCGTCTTTTATGGGCTAACCCTTTAAGGACCGAGGCCAATTTGGGGGGCGGGCAACCCATTTTTGTTGCATAATTGAAAAATTAAAATTACAACACATTAGTGGTTAAAACGAAGATCTGACTTTACATATGCATTGAGCTCATAGAGCATTTTACAAACATATGTATCTTTCTCATTTATGTCTATCTTTCGCTAGGAATTGTTGTATTTGCAGACACTTTTGCGTTAGTATTTTGAATCCCATTTCTACATGCAAGCACAGATTGGGGTGATTCCTGGCCCAGTGGATGTGGTTCACAAATCCCCACATTTGTTCCCTTTGGTCCTTCCTTGGATTTTTCACCAAACTTTGCCCACTAAGCAAAAAGTGCCCAGATCGACCACAATATGGTTGACCAATCCTTAAAGGGTTAAGTTCCTTGATGGGGTGGTACAAGATGGGTTAACTAATTTGCCTTGTGAGAAAATATACCACTATGATAGAACCACCCATGACCAACCTGGCTCCATCGCCAACTTATAGGTATTGGAAATTTCAACAAAGATCTAACTGATTTTTCACCATTAGTTTTTTGGTTTCTAACCATCTTCTAGCCATCGTAGTCATGACACATGTGCTTGGTTTTGAGAGTCAAATTAGTCTTTAGATGAGCAGTGATGAAAGACTCTATGCATTGGGGATGGGTGTAGGCCAACTTTTGGCTTCGAAAATTCATAACAATTTGAAATTATAGAAAAAATTATGAAAATTTGACAACACCCATGATTTCTATTGTTCTACATGGCAGAAAAATTTGCATTGCTTACATTGCTCGAGATCATGCACAAAATGTTTAACCCGTAAGTGCTTCGACGTCCATTTTCTAGATGATGAAGAGATTGAAACTAAAGTTACATCCTCCTCACTATTTGGATGAATTGAAAGTTATTTTAATTTATGGAGATACTTTATCAAGTTATTGTCATATCTAACAATTGCATTTGGTGTTACTAGAGTACATATTTTTCTAAAATTACCAATGTGAAAGTATATCAAGTGGTTGACTAAGCCAAAATTGCATTCACTTTAGTTCAAAACTAGATTTGCCAAAATGAAGTCATAGATTTGAAGAGCACAAAAATTTCGAAAAATCGCCATGTGAAGAGAACCTCATTTCAAATCCATTCCAACAAATCTTACTAAAAAAATGATAATATTTTGCTTGTAATCCAATTTTGAAGAAATTTTGAAATTTTTCTTTCAAAATTAAAAAAAAAATATTGGTGACAACATTGGTGAATCTAACTATATAGATGGAATCTACAATTCATAATCTACATCTTTTCTTTGTATATCAATTCCAAAATATGCCTCCAAATAGCACATTATAATGATTTTTCTCAAATCGTCAATTTTGGAGATGAATTTGGGCATTTAGGGGTTAAGTGGTTGCTAATGCGTAGTCTACTTTATAAACTTACTTGCAATTAAGTTAACCCCTCATGGCCCAAGCAATTTCTGTACTTTTTCACAAGTTTGAACTTTGATTGACAGTGTGCATTGTACATCAGGCGTATTACATGATGTCAATTGTACTTTTGAACTTCCCCATTCAATATGAACAACATAATCTAAAATTCACTTAGATATACTTCTTAGAATGTAGGAAAATGAAGTTATGACTTTGATATGTTGAACCGGTGAGAGGCCCCAAATAGGCTCCTTGGGCTTCGAGGGGTTAAATTAAGCTTAACTGTAGGGGTGCAAAATACAGTGTTGCAGAAGCCACCTGGTGGCCTTATGGTCATTTAGGAGTTAACTTTGAGAGATGGTTGAATGTGGGTTTGCTGCAGGTGGCACAAGCAGTGTGGTTCTGAAGAAACAACTCAGACCTCCTGCAAGTTGACACAAAATTTGATGTCTTCTGTTCTATTCCCTGACTTGCAATAAGCTTAACTTAGTCATTCTTCCTTGCTCTTCTTCATTGTATCATTCTGCAGCAGACTGAAGGGAAGGGGAGCCTAGCCTAGGGTTTGCATTGACAGGAGCTCTAGCTCTTACAACTATGATGAATGCAAATGCAAAGACGCTTCCATAGGCCTTTACTCCAAAAAAGCAAGCTAAGCTAATACTACAACTCCTGCAAGGACAAAGCCTCTCATTATGTAGGTACGTGTACCTCATTTGATTGTCACCATTGTACCATATGGGTGACCTATATCTCTCACCTTCCATTAAGGTACAATAGCACATTGTCAATTTGTCATTCCATCGTGGACCTTGCGCACACGCTTGGACTTTTCAAAAATTCACAACTGTGTTTTTTATTTGCAAAAGAATGGGAGCTCAAGGAATATTTTGCATGTATTTCAATCAACTCGTTTCTAGAAGAAAATAAATTACAATACATTAAAGGTGGTCAAAACAAAAATATATAGCTTCCCATATTTGGACCAATGGGGGGTATAGTTCTTGTCCTTGGGGATATTAGCATGTCCCCCATTAATTCCCTACACTATTGCAATGATAATCTAAAAGTGTTCTTTCCCCCCCTAACCATATGCTCAAATTTTGATCAATAGACAAACACAAACACATCCCAAATATTCACAAATGGATTTTTTTCATCTAGGGATTTTTTGAAAATTCTTGAGTTAGTATTTTACTATTTGTATGGGGTAGATTCACTCAAAAGACTTTGCTTTGCAAATATTCTATAATTCAAAGTAACGAGTTGGTATGGCCTCAAAAAATATAACTTTTATAGTTCAAAAAATGACCCTTGAAAATGCACTATAATTAGAACATAACATTATGAACCTAAATGAAAAAATACTTGTATAAAAATCAAAAATATTCAATCCACAATTAGTTTTAGAAGGAATTTCCAATATTTGCTTCAAATTCAATAGATTGATATCTATTGAAAAAAAATAACCATTCGATTTCAAATAATGAGGTAAAAGTTGTAAGGAATATTTTTTTGCAAGTAATATGAAGGTAGAAAAAACGTACAAAGTCAGCTTTTGCTTTCAATTTTGAAAATTTTCAAATAAAAATAAAAATATAGAATGTCAATTTTTTATTAGAACATTCCCATCATTTTGAATAAAAATTCACAATTTCTTGTAAAATTTATTAGAATATTAGTTTTTTCTTTCATTCAATACCACATTCCACTTTTAAATTTTTTAGAAGATGAATATGAAAGGTTTTCTGGTCAAATTTTTTAATATGTTTCCAATCAATTTTCCAACTTGTTGATAAAATGCACAAGTTATAAGGCATATGATTTTTATTATAAAAATATTGAAAGATAAAACTTCACCTTTTGGAAGGGCTAGAAAAGCCTACATTTGGAAGTTTAGGCACATTGAACTTGCAATCAATAGGGATGTTTCTTCTAAATTCTTAAAACAATGTACTTCAATAAGTCAACTAGAAGTTCCTATGGTTGGATTTTCTTAAAAATAATTATTGATGAAGATTTTGACCTTGTTTTTGTGATGAAGATTTTGAAGTAGTTTTGGGCCTCTAAACATGATGGTCCTTTCCTTTAGGGTTTAAGGGTTAAGGGTTTAAGAACTAGACATTTAAATTTTGTACCAATATGTGAATACAAACACATCCCAAACACATAAAAATGCATTTATTTATCCATCAATTTTTTTGAAGATTTATGTATTATTTTTCTTACCTTTTTTATGGGATAAAATCTAAATAATTTTATTTTCAAATGTTCTAAAATTCAAAGGGTACTAGTAGGTCTAGCTTCATAAAGTAAATTTTTAAGATTAAAAAATGGCCCTTCAAAAATAATTTGAATAAAAAATAAAATAAAATCTTCAGAAATTACTATAATTAGAACTAATCTTTTGAAATTAAGAGAAAAAAATTATTTTGAAAATAAAAAATAATCAATCTACAATTTATTTTAGAATAAATTTTCAATTTTGGCTTCAAATTTTATTGAATATTTGTTAGTGTAGTAGTTGATCTAACCATATTTTCAACTATTGTGTAAGGATTTTCATGAAACTATTATTGTAAGTTGAATTTTATAATACATCTTCACAATTTTGGAAATTTGGACTACCCTAGTCCTTCAAGGATTAAAATGCATAAAATTGAGAAAATCCTTTGCTATGTGTACATTCTTCATGTCTCCATCCATTAAATTCATGAAAGTGTAATTTTCAACCCTTCTCAAGTTCTATTCCTAATTCTTGACTTCTCTCTTTGTGTGACTTAGTAGAGTTATTACGAAATTTGGATGGAACAAAGCAAAATTAGATCCAACTACAAGGCTACAATTGGATTTTGGGCCATCCTACCTTAGCTACTTATTTTGAATAACAATATATATCTAAGTAAAGATTGTTTTTAGCATTTGCCTTCAATTTTCTTGCAAATGTTACAAGACTTTACCTTGAAACACCTCCAAATTCTAATTGTAAGTGGCTTGTGAGTAATTTCAAACGCACATAGTATGATGAAGGCTTTCAAGTTTTCATTCAAGTTTTTTTAAAGAGTTGCCTAACTACTTGTAAGCAACAAGTATTAGAAAAGTATTTTTAGTTTTTCTACAAATGGCTTAGATGTTTATGCAATAGGTCACTTGTTAGTAGTGTATTTTGAAAACTCTTGGGCTCTTGATCTTGATTTGAATTTTAGCCACAATAGTGATCTTAGTTGAATTGAAGTCCAACTAACAAGATGAAGTTTAATACATCTAGTGTCCATTCCACTTTGAAATTCAAAAATTCTTAGAATTTAATAATTTATTTTAATTCGGGCCTATAACCAAGGCCTAATCATTTTCTAATCTTGGAATGACATAAATTTACTTCACACTATGATTTTTTCCAATATAATATATGCCTATTGAAAAATCTTCAAATTGTTTTAGGTTAATTTGAACTTGATATAAATTTCCTTGCCTTTCTTCAAACTTTTGATATAATTTCAAATTTTCATAAAGAAGTTTAGAAACTTTAAGATTTCTACAAAATTTATGATTTCATGTTTAAAAATTGAATTAAAATATTTTTCTCTCAAATTGACAATTACAGTGAGTAAAATAAATAAAAAGGATTTGTAGGTAGAACATAGTATATAAAACAAATTTTATCAAGTTTGACATTAAAGCTAGAGGCTCTAGTTTTATGTTTACACCCCTAGTTTTCAAATCCTCAAAATGTTAAAATACCTTATAAATTGTAGAATAATTTAGCAATGACTTTCAAACAAAAGTTATTAACAATGATTTATAGATCATAAACATGTAGTTGGATTTATTGTTGATACCTAAAACTTGAAACCTAATGATTTCATTTTTTTTATAACGCTATGGGGAGCAAAGGTATGAATTCTAGAGTATTGGAATATGAAATGCATCTTTTCCTTCTTCCTATTTTTGCAATGCAATATTTCTATATCAAATTTCAACCATCACATTCTCATGTTAGTAATCTACAATTGCACGTGCTTTTGGTCACCAAAGATGTGAAAATAAAGAGTTAAGAACATATTTCTACTCTCCTAGTTTTTTGCTAGGCATTGTTAATGGATTAGCCTTATTTTTTGTTTTTTTGTTTTTAAAAACCAAACGTTACATTTTGGAATATTGAGTTCAAATTTAATGTCTATGATCCAAATTTTCTTTAATCTAGAAAGGGTGGAATATATCATTGAGGTAGTCATCAAAAAACTATCCAATCACTAGAAGAATAGGTGCATTTTCATTTCTACATGAATCATGAAAGTCATTTGTTAAACAATTTCAATCTTCCAATTAGAGCATTTGCACCAATACTCCAACTATGAACTCAACAAAGCTTTTGGCATAGTAAGATTCCCATGCATCCTCCAAATCACCAAAATTTGAAAACTTAAGTAGCCTCATCATTCAAGGCCAATCCCACTCACTAAGTTCAAGGGTCCTTGTATCACATCATGTAGCCATTTTCTGGATTATTTTTGGACAAATCAATTATCTCCTTAGATACAAAGCTTGGTGTGGCAACTTATTGCTAAGTTTGGTGGACAAAGAGATGACTTGACATCAACACATCACTCCAAAGATCCAATATTCTAGGCATTGGCTTCTAAGCAAGGGATTGAAACTCCCTTCTCGGACCTCCCTAGCATGACATAATGGAAGGCCATCCAATGGCCACTCCAAGCATGTTAAAAAGAGCCTGCCAAAAGTCCTATTGGCAAGTGTCACATTTGGAGTTATGGTTTGGAAGCTCTTATATGGAAAGCATTTAGGTCATCTTCATACTTCATCCCAAGTTCTAACTTTCTAAGTCCTGGTTCAAGGTCAAATCCCTACTTTCTTGAGTTGTAGAAAGTGAATTAGAAAGAAAAAAGGTGGGACTTAGGATCATAGTATGAAGGCCAAAGTCTCATCTTCAAGTCCCAACATGTCTTTTGAATAATATTATTTAACAATTCAATACCAAGTAAATAGGTCAAAAAGTCAAAAACCTAATTTTGGGGCACTTTTCAACATCAAATTTGCATTGGAAAAATTTAACCCACTAAGATGCCTTCCAAAGTGATTTTTTTGTCCTTTTATATTCAAAATAATTGTTGGGATTATTATGGTTTCTATTGTATCTAGACCCAATTTAGCCTCCAAGTCCCACTTCTTTGGTGCCCAAACTCCCCCCAAAGTGCTACCACGTGAACATTGGGGAGATGTTGAGGGACTTGGAATGTAGTGTGAAGCTGCAAGTCCCAATTTTGAGCTCTCTACCCATCAAATTTTGAAAATGTAGAGGGACTTGAGACTTGGAATGTAGTGTGAAGCCCTAAGTTCCAATTTCAAGCCCTCCACCCATCAAATTTTGAGTATGCATAGGGACTTGGGACTGAAGACTTCATACTACGTCCTAAATCCCAATTTTGAGCTCTCTACCCATTATATTTTGAGAATGTAGAGGAACTTGGGACTTGAGACCTATGATGAGTATGAAGCCTAAGCCCCAAATTTTTGCTCTCCACTAATGAAAATTTGAGAATGCAAAGGAAATTGGGATGTTGTGTGAACCCCCCTTCCTAAATTTTCAACTTTCTGCCAACCAGATTTTGAGAATGCAAAGGAACTTGAGACTTGGAACATAGTGCAAAGTCCCCATCCCACTTTTTAGCTCTCCACCAATTAGATTTTGAGAATCCAAAGAAACTTAGGACGTAGTGTGAAGAAGTGGTCTTGTTTTTAAACCTTGTTTTTGTTTTTGTTTTTGAAACCAGTGCACAATTCCCAATGAGTTTTTCTTAAGACCTTCTTTTGAGAATACAAGAGTTGCACAGATTCTGGTTTTCCTGGGTAGGGGCCTACCATCCCTCCCACCCGGCACCTCCCGGGCCCCCGAAGCTCTCCGTCCAGGAATAATCAAATAAGCCTCTGGCCGCCAACTGACTTCTCGCATGTGTACTTCCCTGCCGCTGTTGCTGCCGCTCCTGCCGCTCCTGCTGCCGCTGCTGCTGCTGTAGCTGCTGTCCGTTTTGCCATGGGCCCTGTTTTTCAACAGAAGTGCTTGGAGCCAACTCAAGTACAGAAACTGAAGTGTGCGACAGAGAGAAAAATCAGTTCGTTCGTTGCAAATGAATCATGGTCTTCATCCAGACCCACGGGGCTGCCTGCTTTATCAGTTCAGTGAACTTAAGGTTGTGGTGTCGTTTCCTTGCCGCAGGCTACTGCCTGAGGTGGCTGGTGGCTTTGTACTTTGCCTTCACAATGAAATTCAGTTGCATTTGTTTCAATAAAATTAATTAACTTAGCCTACGACTACTACTACAAGCAGTCATTTAGTAAATTAAGAGTCTCAGTACATGATCACAACCAGGACAGATTCAGTGTGTTCTTTTCCCAGCAATTTGTCGTCAATTTGCACCAAAATAATAGGCCCCGCATGCACTGGGCCCATAGAACATAATTAGGTAGAATATTGGATGGAATTGCCCAAAAACTTCAAATTTAGAAAAAATCTTGGATGAAAACAGAATTATGGATATGTGATATGTGCTAATGAGATATTTTCTATGCATGATGTGGATGAATGTTGAAATTGGAGTACCACTACAACATCTAGTATCGCCATGTCGGCACTTCACAAAAAAATGAAACAAACAAACAAAACTGCACAGACTGAGAGAATGCCTTAAGGTAAGGTAAGGTAAGACCCACCCCCCTTTCACATGCAACCTGCACTTGCAAGCAGTTTCTGTACTGGAGTACTGGCCCCATGGCATGCCATGGCAAAGCGGCAGTGCCGGCACTGTTTGACCAGACTCCCTGGTGGGAAAAGAAAGTCAGTCAGTCAGTCCAGCCTCCCTTGCCTTAACCTAAGGTACTGCCTTGGCTTAAGCTTAGTCTACCTTACCTTACTCCAGCTAACTTATTGAAGGTGCGTGAATGATGGATGCGGAGTAACTTAACCAACAAACGTCGACACAGACGTTTAGTGTATGATGAATGACAAAGAATCTCTGTATTTAGGACAGAACTACAATTATTCATCCTTGGAATGGAATTTAGTGTGGAAAGGGAAGATCTTCTATAGTACTTTGACCTCCAATGAGTATTTGGGATGTTTTTTTAAAAGTAGATGATGTCACACGGTTCCAAAAAGGGTTCGTTTTCATAGTCACAAGTCCATCCTTTAAGGATTAATAAGGATTTTGAGCATGGTTTCTATTCTTTGACTTGTAAAAGTTCCAGTTGGTTGGTTGGTTGTAGAGTCAAAAAATGGATTCTTGGTTCTTTGAGGATGCGTTTTTGACATTGGTTGTATAAAAGAAACAATGATTTTTTAATTTTATTATAAGGGTTGGAAAAAAGTTTGTTCAAAAAATTGACCTTGACTGATTGGGGGGCTCTTGGAAATAGAAGGGTATATATTTTAGGCAAGACTTTGTAGAGGTGGTTTGAGGCACATATTACAAGTAGGTGTAGTTAGCCATGCAAACTCAAGTCTTCCTTGGGGTGAAGAGAAAAGAAAAATGTTGATTCTTGGTGAATTTAACATTTATCAACACCGAAAGGAATGAAGTCATGTTGTAGGAGACAAAATGGATTTGGGGTTGGCTCCTTTGGTCTCATATTTTAGTGTGATTTTTTTTTTTTAATTTCTTAAGATGTATATATTAGCTTTGGGGGAATAGAATTTATTTTGTTTCTATTAGTGCTTGGCAATCATAGCATCTTCTTGAGAAAATAATGTATTGGATTCACTTTTGAATACAATTTTCACAATTTTTCAAAAAATGAAAAATTCCACATGATTTAGTTGGCTTGCTATAACAATCTCACTATTTGAATTATATAATGTGCTTCAAATTCATCTTAGAAATATGAACAATTTGGTTTTATCTACTATCTCACACCTACTTCTACTTAATCATTCTTTTAAGGATGAAAACGAAGTGTTTTTAATTAAAACAAATAATCTACTTATACAAGGAACAAAAAATTGGTCTTCTTGAATATGTATTTGATGGTCAAAATTAAGATCTTACAATATATGCGGCAAAAAATTCTGAAATTTCTTCCACACATTCTTCCACTTGTCTAATGCAAGATCCTATAGTCAGATGTGCAAAAAAAATTTTAATCAATTTTCACAATTATTTCCTCTTTGCAATAAAAATAGTAGTTTTGATGGGGTTTTAATAGATAGAAGGCCATAGTCCTTTAGAAGGTGATGAAAATATGACACTTTGCAATTGATTAGTGTCTTCTGAATGACAAAGGTTTTTCAAGTTTATAATGTTGATTGGATGATTTTCATCCATTTTAGTCCTTGAAGTTCTATGTAAGGCTATGCCAAGTCATCCTAGCAAACTAGACTATTTTTGGATTTTACATAAAGTCCTAACTTTAAAACATTGGTTCAAAATACATCACCATGTAGTATATTTTAACAACTTCAAGTTTCTTTGTTGTTCATTTCAATTTGGACCATCAAACACGTATTGTATTGTTAGAATTTGTGCTCAACTGATCGTATAGAAGCACAATAGATCATTTTTATTTCTCAAGTTTGATTTTTTAAAATTTATTAAAACCAAATATTTTATTGCAATTTAGAGATTGGGCATATTGGAAAGGTACTCCCAAGTACGCAACTTCCATATTATATGGCCCTAATTATAATCACTTATAATGCATTTTAATCCAATCTTAAGGGATGTAATTTGTTTTAATGTAGAATAATCTTGTAGCCCTTTTAACAAGGAATCCAAAAATATACTTATGTACATGAAACAAATATTTTTGAAGACAATAATAGCATTATAAAACTAATTATATGAGTTTTTTTAATACATGTATCATAGGCTGAGCTAGGCAACTTTTGGGGCTTTCTAATAAAAATTTCATTTTAACTAGACCCAACTTCTTTGTATATATTTTTAAAAACTATGCATAGGTGTTTCAATTCTTCATATATATTGTGAGTTTTTTTCTAAAATGTATGCAATTCAACATTTTTTACATTTAATTTTCTTTTAATTTGGTATTCACCTAGCTTTTTGGTCTTTTTAATTTCATATAATTTTAACAAAAGCCGTCCTCTAAGCTGTTTTAATGCCGATGACCCCTATATATAATACAAGAGTTGCGTACCCGGGAAGGTACTATAAGGAAGATTGTAAAACTTATAGTGTAAAATCATCTTAGAGGGGATTTAAATAATAAACATTAAATAGAAGTATTATAGAATATATTTAGAATAATCCAAAAGAATTATCATATATATATTTTGAGTCTCCTATATTTACGTCAAAAGTCTCAAGCTTTTTGGTGCCAAAAATAAATGGCACCCTATATTTAGACTCCTTTAACTTTCAAAGACTTGCACCTACATCTCCCTTGAATTGGGTCTCTAAACATGGCCTACATGTATTTTGAATTTTTTAAATGGTCTAGTTTGCATTACAATGGTCAACACTATATTGTATAAATATGGTGACACTTTTTTTTTAAATGGGCATATTTTGAGTTTGGTATGAATTTTCTTTAATTTTTCTTCAAAAAATTGATGAAAATTTAAGTTTTCTTTACATCTAAAGGTATTTGACTATGTTTTCATCCAAAACGCTCCAAAACTGCCATCTCTAGTACAAGTACTAAATTTTGTAAAAAATACATTTTGGGACAAATGTAACCAAAGGATCTTGTAGTATGCTGGTTTGGAAAGATGTGGTAAAAATTTCAAAAATTTCCACTGTTCGGATTGCAAGATATCAACATTTGAAGTGACAAAAAGCCATTTGGGGGCCCTGCGAAAATCCGGGCAGATGCACTTCACAAGGTCATATCATTATGAAAAAATGTCCAAAATGGTTGTAACTCTTTGGATTCATTCTCCAAGTCATGTTGGCTACATGCTTGAAAAAAATTAGATCATTTAGAATTGTACAACATATAGGAAAAAAATAGTAGGTTGAAAGAAGTAAAGAATGATTCAAAATACTAAAGTATTAATAATTTATTTATGGAATTGAAAAATGATAGTCCCAATGTTGAAATTGTTGTAATAAACAATCTACACCTGTCGTTTATTTTTTTCCAAAAATATTAAAAATTGAGTTAAATAAAGGTCTTCAAAGTTTATTTTAGAGTAGAGATTCCATTACTACCTACAACTAAAACTCTTCATAACTTTCATCTCATAAATCAAAATGGAATGATTCAAAGCTTTCCATTTATATATAAATCAGAAAAATAAATTTCAAATTTTTCTTTTAAAAAAAAGTGATTTTTAAAGAAGTTTTTTTTGTTGCCTAGGTTGCCCATTGAGCAATGACAACAACATATCATACAATAACTTTTTAACCGTGTATTCAAAAGTTATGATAATTGTTGGGTCTTAAAGCTACTCCTTGGGAAAATGTTGTGTGAAAATTTCAAAGAAAAAAAATAAAAATTCCATTTGTAGTGAGCTGCCTCAAATCGCTATGTTGCCAAAAAACACCGTTTGGTCCTTTAGGGGTTAAAAAAAATCTATAGATTTTATGACTTGTAGAAGGCACCTGATTTCAAATGAAAAATGAAATGAAAGGCAATAGTTTCTACTTTGTCAAAGTAACCAAATGGGTCTTAGAACTTGAAATTTATTGGAGTTTCATTATTTGATTGTAGGTCTAACCTTGTAGGGTTAAGAATTTGTTTAGAAGAATTTTTGCAAGTTAGACTAATGTAATGATTACCACATATGAAAAAAAATTACTTTTTCTAGATTGATTTCTAAGATTTACACCTAATTATCACAAGCTAAGAGCAAACAAGAGGTAGATGGACTTCACTTTGTTCAAAGTTTTGTTCCTAATTCCAATGTTTTTCTAATGTTGGGATTTCAAATCTACATAACAATGACCTCAAAATCTTTTTCTGGCATCATAGCCTCATTATCATTTAAAAAATCCTCAATGTATACTAGATAAATATTGAAGAAAAGACATGAAATTCTTTGAGAATTTGCTTTTCATATTATAAAGATTTCCTATTCTCTTTCTTTCATAGAAAACAAAATTTTCTTCCACACAATAAGGATTGTTGTTCTTTTTGAGTTGTAGCTCATCAAATTAATGCCATGGTCACAATTATCAATTCATACTAGATGAACAATGGTTTACAAATATCTATTATTATCTTTTAGAAAAATGAATATTAATTGAAGGCAATGTCTTATGCTCAGAGCCAATTTATCACAATAGTCCTAAATGTCTTGTAAGGTAATTTTTCCACAAGTGTAGGTTGTCTCAAAAGTATAGAAGTATAAATGAACTTAACCCCTAAAATTCTATGTCTATGTTTTCACTGAAAATGCTTCAAAACTGTCATTTTTAGTACAAGTGCCAAATTTTTGAATTTTTTTTGACACGTTTAACCGTAGGATCTTGTAGTATACTGACTTCAAAGCATGTGGTAAAAATTTCAGAAATTTCCACCGCACAGATTGCAAGATATCAGCATTTAAATTCACTAAAATCATTTTTTGGGCCTTGCAAAAAAATAGGGTAGCTGCAATTCACAAGTTCACTTTTCTATGAAAAATTGTCCAAAATGGTGGTGCTTCTTTGGATTCTTCTTCCTAGACAAGTTGGCCATATGCTTTTAAAAATTTTGGATCATGTGGAATTGTACAACATGTAGGAAAAAAATAGTAAGTAGATAGTAGTTGAGAATGATTCAAAATACTAAATTGTGGAGAATTTAATTATGGAATTGAAAAATGCCAATTCCAATGGTGGCAATGTTGTAATAAACAATCTATATCATATGATTTTATTTTATTTCCAAAAATATTGAAAATTGAGTAAGATAAAGGACTTTGAAGTTTATTTTAGAGTAGAGAATCCATAATTGCCCGCAAACAAAAATCCTCATAAATTTTGACTCCTTGATCAAAATGGAATGATTCAAAGCTTTCCAAGTATATATAACTAAGAAAACCAATTTCAAATTACAGTTTTTGAAAAAAGTGATTTTTAAAAATCTGCCCAAATTGCCTATTTACCAAAAAAGAAAAACATATTAGGCCATAACTTTTGACTCATATTTCCAAATGTCATGAGATTTAGTGCATCTCAAAGATATTCCTTGTCCCCACCTTCTATAAAAATTTGGGTCAAAAATATGGAAATCTCCAACCACACATACCTACCCAAAATTGCTATACAACCAAAAAACACAAATTGGTCCTTTAGGGGTTAAAGTAATATTGAAGTTGCATAATGTACAATGGCTAAAGTGTTAATGCCTATTCACACTTCAAATAAGCTGTAATGATAAATTCAAACATCCATAACTTATTTATAAGACATCCAAAATATAAATATATATAAGAGTTTTTTTGCTTTTAATTTATCATATTACGATAGGGACATCCTTTCAACAATTTTGAGTGGATAATTGACATGAACTCTGAAAACTAGTTTCCTATGTATTGGAACAAGTTGTTTTTTTGGACCAACCTTACTTGTAATCACAAAGGTGGTCCTACATTAAATAAATCTCTAAGTTATATATTTCATTGTTGAAAGGTTTTTAGAAAACTTCTCCTTGTTCCATGATCCTTGATAATGGGTAATGAAAAGTCCTTTGAAAACTTTCAAGAAAAAATTAAAGTCATATGATAATGCACTTAGTGTCTTGCCCTAGAAATAATTGTTTTGATTCTTCAAAAGATGATTATTGAAGTGATGAGATTCAAAAAAAGAAAATTCTTATTAGATAATAAAATACTAATGAATGGAGATTACTACTAGGATACTAGTTATGCACATTCAACAATTAATCCACTTGTCTAATTTATATTTTTACATGTAATTCGTTTCTAATTCTAAACAAAATTAAAAATGACATGTGCAATAGAATTTTGCTTTCTTTCCTTTGTATAAAAGCTTAGAGTCATTTTAACTAGGTTTCATAAATTATGAAAGAGTAACCAATCCCTATAATCAGGCTTGAGTAAATATTATATATATGCATCTACAATCATTGCTACTTGCTAATGTCACATCGATATTAAAACCTAAATATTGATGTCTTAAGATGTACACAATCAAAATCATGAAAGCCTAGTAAAATCTCCCATCAATAGTTTTGTTATACCTCCCCAACAATCAACTTTGAAATTTCATAACTTTATCACATGGTCTCCACATAACTTAACCCATAAAGGATGGATAGGTGATTGTGGAAATCATCTCTTTGGGAACTCCGTGACATCATCTACTTTACAAAAACCAAAAATACTCATTGGAGATCAAACTATTGAGCAAAATCTCTCCTTTTTGCACAAAATTCCAAAGATGAACATTTTGCACTTTTGTCCTACATGGGAAGACTCTTTATCATCCATTGTACAAAAAATGTCCTTGACGTCGTTCAAGGGTTAATGCACATGAAAATCCTTCGAAATTCTCTCCCACTTGCCAATAAGGATCCAATACAAATCCATCATATTAAACATCAGTAACTCCTCTCAGTTTTCTATTAGTGTGTGAGATTAGGGCTGCATTGACCTCCAATGTAGGCCTTGACTCCTCCCCGCTCCAAACGAGCAAATCCAGGGGGAAATAAAGTATCCTCCCCACCGTTACGACACGTCCGCAGTCGCCTGCCAATCCCCCAATCCCCCCACGAGAAACGATTTAATTTGACACCGGGTAACTGTGCGCGGAGAAAGGGGGAAGAAAGGACCTCGCCTGAAGACGACGACGACGACGACACTCCCGCCAGAGAAGCCAGCAAGTCCAGCCAGAGTCCCAGACGACTTGCACCAGAGCTTCCCACACTCATCACCTGCATCCATGGCTATGGCGATCCTCCATGGCCATGTCCACCTACTTTGTGGAAGCTTAGTAGTAGTCCGCACAGCACCCGGAGCAGTAGCAGCCTGTTCTTCTTCTCCGTCGTTGCCCCTCTAGGCCTTCTCTTCCTCGCTGCCGCGCTTGCGCAGTTGCGTGCGTCCCCGTCTGCCGTTCTTTGCGCGTCGTTTCGCAGCTTTTTCCAGTTCCCCTGCGGTTTGGTTTGGTGGTGTGGTTTCGAAGGTTGGAGGTTGGAAGCGGCGGTAGTGCGAAAGGGAGGGAGGGAGTCAGTAGTTTGTTGTTAAGAGGCGTTGCAGTCTGGGTGGTCTCTGGAGGAGGCGGGCGGGCGCGTTGCAATCTGGGGAGCGGCATGTGCGAGGTGCAAGGGGTGGTGTCTCTTGAAAACGGCCTTTGAGAACCGTAAGGGGAGGGAGGACTTGTTCGTGTTGTTGTTTGTTGAGATCTCGCGGGTGTCAGAGTGCGGAAGTGGAAGGCTGTTTAGGAAGGGTTTGAAAGGATCGCGGAAGGTGGAGTGCAATCGAAGTATGCGACGGAAGCTGTGGAGGGGAGAGGTGTGAGGGTGTGTGGTATGGACGGGAAATGGCGGGCAGGGGAGACGGTGAGGAGGGGAGCAAGTGAGTGCCGGGGACAGGTGCTGGAGTAGCGCATTTGGCTTGCTGAGGGTTTCTTAACATGTAAGGTTCCTTTCATGCTGATATTGAGTGCCAACTGCAATTTGATGCGCGACTAGCATACTTCCAGTGCTGATGCTATGTCAAGGCGTCCACCATCCGTTCCTCTCTCGACCAGGATTTCTGACCTTGTGATATTCTTGAGGGACAGCACTTCTTCCCCTATGTTCTCGATTGATTTAGTATTCAATATCTCAGCCAAGGTGTTACCTGCAATACAATGTTCGCTTCCCCAGGCTTCCTCACTAAATGCGATGCTTACATTGTATGCCGAATGCAATTTGAACGACACCGTGGGGACCTCCAGTCTCTATTTTAAGTCACAGTGTATGTCTATGCACACCATCCAATCATGAATTTCTCACATCGCGGCGTTGCCATTGGCATATGTATGAAACGCTTGTGATAGTTATAACTTTCAATCGCACCACCAAAGAGTGTCCCTTCTTTCATTCGTGTGGCGTTGCATTCGCGGCACATGTTCATAATGTTCGTGAGTGGCGTTGGATTTGTCAACTTATTCTTTGACTTAACTTTTGGATAGGTTACTGCCGTTGATAATCAACTGTCCACATAATTGAGATATCATGTTTAACACGTAATCTGCGAAGAATTGAAGAGGAAAAACGTGTGCAGTCCAAAGGTTCCGCGGGATTTTATGCTTCTCCATCGTTATCGATGGATGCTTATTCGTGATGGCTTGCAGGAAGAGTTCGTCCAGCTCTCAGAGAGGTGGAATCTGATCTGTCTTTTGTTTGTATCTTTGTTTGGAATGCAGCCGTGGAGGCCATTATTCAGCGCCGCGGAAGACATTTTCATTTAGCTTTGATCGAAAAGAGAGATAGCAGGGATTTGCCTCTCTGGACTCTGTGCCGCGTATGGCATCTGCGACTGCCGCGGCCGCCAGTAGCCTAAATATGATAGGAGGTGGAGGAGCTGGCCAAACGAAAGCTGGTTCTAGCGGCGTCGACACGTTGCCGAAAGAAATGCACGACATGAAGCTCCGGGATGACAAAGTTGACCACAGTGACGACAAGGTGTGTAGAAGAGTTTCATTCCTTTTGTGGCTATGGTGTACATTTTCGCTCTGTGACTTCCGCAAGGAAAGGTTCTGTGAGCACGTTTGTGATTCTAGCCCATTCAGCTCTGTTTGTCGGTTCTCAATATTTTCTGCATCCGGTCGATATGACTGTTTGATCTTTTTTTCTCACCGATTGTTCTGAGCTTGCTACGCGTTGATTTTTGGAAAGTTGCAGGAGATTGAGGCCACAGTCGTAGATGGGAATGGCACTGAAACCGGCCACATCATCGCTACCACCATTGGAGGGCGAAATGGCCAACCGAAGCAGGTATGTTGATTGTACTGTCTTGAGCAACTTGGTTGGGGCCGAGTCCATGCATGACTTTCAGTACGTTGATGCTAGTGTGGCAAGGTTTCCTTCTTGGTGTGTAGACCTCCTTTTCATTGCGAGGCAGACTGTAGAGCATTTTCGCCTCCTGGTTTCTGTGGATAGTACCTTTCTTGTACCGTTTTCTTGCTGGTTTGATCTCACGTGTCGAGGTTTCAGAACTTGAGGGTCAGCCGTCCATGTGTTGTGTAGTGTGTTGCTCTTTGGAATGTTTTGATTCGACGGTGCTTCCTTCGAAGTTGCTGTAGAGTGTGGGGCTGATCATTTCTCCTTGGTTTGCTTGCTGCAGACTATCAGCTATTCAGCGGAACGTGTTGTTGGCACAGGATCATTTGGGATTGTTTTCCAGGTAATTACAAGCTTGAGTGAGTGTCTTGAGTATCACATTGGAATGAATTTGAGTTCCTAGTCCCATTTTTTCCTTCCGGTGTCGCTGTTTGGAATTCCGGGTGCGCAAGTTTCGTAAGTTTGCACTTGGGATTCGGTTCGGGGCATGTGGGTGGAGCCCCGGTTTGTGTTGTGTACGTGACACCTGGAGGTCATCTGTCCGTGTCCCGTTCGTTGTGGTCGCTTCTTTGAAGTTTCTAAGCGCAATCGTCACCCTTGTCGGCAGGCCAAATGCATCGAGACCGGGGAGACTGTGGCCATTAAAAAGGTTCTCCAAGATAAACGGTACAAGAACCGAGAGCTGCAAATCATGCGCCTGTTGGACCACCCGAACATTGTAGCTCTGAAGCACTGCTTCTTCTCCACTACTGATAAAGATGAGCTTTATCTGAACTTGGTTCTGGAGTACGTGCCCGAGACTGTGTATCGTATTGCGAAGCACTACAATCGCATGAATCAGCGAATGCCCCTTGTGTACGTGAAGCTGTACACTTATCAGATCTGCCGCTCCCTGGCTTACATTCACAGCGGCATCGGCGTGTGTCACCGAGACATCAAGCCGCAGAACCTGCTGGTATGGCTGTCTTCCATATCTTGTTTTGCTCCGTTGATCGTTTTCAGTACGTGGTTGGCTTCTTCGTGGTGTTTTTGCCTTGGCATTGTGATGTGACGAGAGTTTTTCTTGTTGTCCAGGTGAACCCTCACACACATCAGCTGAAACTCTGCGACTTTGGAAGTGCCAAAGTTCTGGTGAGTACATGGTTCTCTCGATATTTTTGCATGGTTCTGCACTTGACCAGGTGGAAGGTTTGTTGTGTACAGTACATGTTTTCAGCACTCTTGGTCTAGAAATATTACTAATTTATTGCTTTTAGGTTCTGGAGCATGTCGAATTTTTTTTATTAATTCTTAATTTTACTTTCACCGTCCCGCCCATTGGGCAGGCAGGGTTCCAGTGCCTGCTTAGTGGTTTGGCTGAGATGGACCTGTTGTGCAGGTGAAAGGGGAGCCTAATATATCCTACATTTGTTCGCGGTATTACCGTGCTCCTGAGCTAATTTTCGGAGCAACCGAGTACACCACCGCTATAGATATATGGTCGATGGGTTGTGTCATGGCTGAACTTCTCCTTGGACAGGTTCACACGGAACCCTCTTTTTTTTTGATTGAGATGTTTCCTTTTTCTGGACGGGGAGTTCCCCTGGACTCTGATTCGACGCGTCTGTAGCAGCGTTGTCGGCATTGACTTGAGAGAGTCTGGTGCAAGTCGGAGGCGGAAGCCCTCGAGTGTGTTGTTTTGCCGTGGTTTGGATGTTTATGGGGCGTTTGATGTTGTTGCAGCCTTTGTTTCCTGGAGAAAGCGGAGTGGATCAGCTGGTGGAGATTATTAAGGTAGGCTTCGCATTCTACCGCCTCTTTTAGTATGTCCGTGTGGTGGTGAGTGCATGCACGTCTTGATTTCAGTATGCCAGTGTTGTTTCTTTTGTTTCCAGTTGTGTTGTGTTTGTGTTCTTGACCCGTGCAAGTGTGGGAGCGTGACACTTACGGAGTGCTTTGTTGTGTGATAGGTGCTGGGTACCCCCACTCGTGAGGAGATCAAGTGTATGAATCCCAATTACACGGAATTCAAGTTTCCTCAAATCAAGGCTCATCCATGGCACAAGGTGCGCTCCTCCTTGTATGCTTTAGTCTTCTTTCTTCGACTGTTCCTGTTCCTGTGCGGTAGGCGGTGTCTGGTATCCAACTCCAGTGCCGGTGGTGTGCGTCATTTTCTTTGTCGAAGATCTTGTTGCTTTATTTATTTATTTCCTTTTCCCTGGTAGTTTCATTCTCTCCACTTGGATGAGTGGAGTCGTTTTCTTGGTGACCTCGTTGACGTTTAGCCGTTTTGATGTTGCGATTGTAGGTTTTCCACAAGCGCATGCCACCTGAAGCAGTCGACCTGGTTTCCAGGCTCCTTCAGTATTCCCCCAATCTTCGCTGCAACGCAGTAAGTGGCGCCATCTCTGTCTGTTTGGTGTGGGCTGTTCTTTGAACGCACGTGTGCTGTTGTGCGGAAGATGTAGTTTGGGGCTTGGTAGTATTGGTATAGGAATTGCATATTTTTCATTGGGACGTCAATGTTGTAAACTTGGTGTTTTTTCAGTCGGTTTCTGTCGTCTTGCTGACTTGTTGTGCACGGACTGAACTGTTTGCAGTTGGAAGCTTGCGTGCATCCATTCTTTGATGAGCTCCGAGACCCCAACTGCCGCCTGCCCAATGGCCGACCTCTTCCCCCTCTATTCAACTTCAAACCTCAAGGTGAGTCCTTGGTCTCCCGTCGTACCGTCGCAATCCCTCACCAAGAAGTTTCGGTTTTGTCCCCTTCTGCATGTTGTTGTGTTCGTTGTCCGTTCTCCGAGGTTTTCCGTTTACCATTTCCTTGTTTGAATTTTCGATTTTGACATGGTCGTCTGTGTTGGCCGTGCAGAGTTGAAAGGTGCCACCCCTGATATCCTGCAGCGTTTGATCCCCGAGCATGCCAGGAAGCAGAACCCGATGCTTGCGCTGTGAGTGATGCCCGGAGTGCCGCTGGAAAACTCTACTTTTTCAAAAGTGTCCCCCTCCTGTGAGGACTGGTCAGCTTTGTTGAAGGGCATTAATGGGCTCTCCTTTCTGTCTACTTTGATCGCGTTCCGTCAGCCAGTCTGAATCGGCCCCCTGCTTTTGCTCTTTTTATCCAAGGGGAACTGACTTAGAAGATGTTTAACATGTTCCAGTTGTCAGGAAAGGTTGTCCTCTGCTATTAAAGGCCTGCTGTTATGAGGCTAGTGAACCTTAGCACTCTTAAAATGCGGGAGTTTGCAATGCTTCCCAGTGTGGGTTCTCGATGTACCTATGGGAGGGCTCTCTGTGCATGTATATTTATGAGAAATCTGCATCTACGCGTATCCTCACGAGTCTGAGCGTGCACTGAGTGGCGGGTCCATGCTAAAGGGCAGCGAGTCGAGATGTTACCCTAGTGAGGCTCAGTTGGGCTGTTACATATAGGGGCCTTCTGGGTGCTGGAAACTTGGTAGGAAATGTAACGGAATCCACTGTGGGCCTGAATCACCATGTAATCTTCTTAGGAAATTGAAGTGTGTTTATCCAATTTTCCCAATCATTTGTAGGTCGCTGGTCAAAGATCGTCTTCCCTTTTTTTGCCCTGGTATTCCGGTCTATTCGAGTAGGGTCTCTTGCTCAGCTACAGTTGTGGTCGCTGGTATCGCGCTCGTCTGGCCAAGTCTCGAGGGGCGGAGACCGTTTCGGCCCTTTCGAGCTTATTTGGAGGGAGCTAGCACTGTGATTGGTCAAAAGTTGGGCATATGTCTTTCGTGGCTTTTCCCTTTTTGTCCGGACAAGTTTGGAGAATGGTTCTGGGCATTGGTGGATATAATTGGGTGGACTTGGTGCACTTGTCCGGACGAGCCTGGAGAAGGAAAGACGAAAATTGATTTGAGTCTGGCATGTTACACTTTATGCAGTCGAGATTGGAGATTCTTGTCAGTTGGATTCTGAATTGACATATATGCCTACGTGGTAGCTCTTATTGTGTAGATCTTACTATGTTTGAACATGGCTTAGGTTCTTGTATTCGGCGATTATTGTCATTGTTGTCTGCAGCCAGAAATCATTGGACTAAGATGCGGAACGAACTGCGAGAGTTTTTGTTGAAGTTTTTTTGTGCTGGTTGATGCGAGTTTGTCCAAGCTTTTGGAAATTGAGGATTTCGTACGAGGTGGATATAATTTATTGTGGAGCTTTGTTGTATTTGGGTTAAGATGTAAAGTGGTGCACCCAAATTCGCACTTTGTCTGAATGTGCTTCATGAAGAGTTTCTCACTCTCTATACCTTGTAAATCTATGTGTACCTGTTGAAGGAACAATTTCAGAACCTCTACCAAAAAACTTTGACCCTTCATCACTTTTGCATACAGGAATCCAAATGTCACATTCTTTGGTGTGTTGACTGTTGAGATTTAGAAAATCTGACCAACCTAATAATAATAATAATTGTGCACAACAGAAAAAGTGGTGCTTTCAAGTGTCCCTATTGTAACTTGTTTTTGAGTGAAATGTCCCTTTTTGAGTTGAAGGGAAGCTACTATATTTTATTAATAGTTGGATGAGAAGTTAACCTATTATAGGTTCATCTAGAGTTCTTATTGTGTGCAAGGCTTTTTATTTTTTATTTTTTAGGAAATTTCAAAGTAGCGATATGAATTTTTTTTAGTGTTCCAAATTTCAGCATTCATCCACATATTGGATACAAAATATTTCATCAACACATACATGTCTATGATTCTTTTTTCATCCAAAATTTGGTGATTTCCTCCAAGATTTATTTGTTAATTCAAAGTTTTTTGGCAAAAAACTTCATGGTTTGCTGCCATTTTTTAGCCAATTTTTTTTTTAATGCAATTTGGCATGTGAAAGCCAAAAAAAAAAGCCTTGGATTTGTGGTTTTTGTTGGAAAAGAGACTTTTAAACCTAAATGGACTACTTCAAACTTAGGCAAATGTACCCATTGTCAAGCTTGACCTACACCCAAGTTGTAGGAGACTCTATTTCCAACCAAGGCTAGATTAAGTTTCCAATCGAAGTTTGGAATGTTGTTTTTTTCTCCTTTTTCAGGTTGGGACTAATAAGGTCATAACACAAGTACCAAAGTAGCAAACAAGAAAGTAGGAAGTAGTGAGAGGAAAGTAGTTCTTGAATGATTAGAATTGGAAGAGTTTAGACATTGGCTATGGGCTCCAAGCACTTTATGGCTACCAAAATTCATAGTTATTTCAACTTCGGCAATAAAATTATGAAAAAATGGAAATCCCCATATTTCCTATCTTTCTACATGGGGTAAATTTGTTGCACCTAAAATTGTTCATGATTTGCTCCAAAATCCCTTAAGTGATTGGGTATGGATACATTTACTATGTGTCTACTTCTTAAACTTTAAAAGTTCATCCATATTGTTTGGTCTTATTTTGCAACTATATATAATATGAATGAAATTGTATGTGATTATTTTCCAAAGATAAATCACATGTCTTCTATAAGTCATAAGAGTTTCAAATTTTATTGTGAAAATTTGAAGTTACAAAGGATTTTTGAATACTAGATGCAAAAATATCATAGAATATAGATAGTTTTTGTTTTTAGTGTCTATTTTTACTTGTTGTGTTGGTAAGTGTTTGTATTTATCCTGTTTTTGAGCAAAGTGTTACTTTTTTAGTTGAAGAAAAGCTACTAGAGTTTTTTTAGACAGTATGTATTGTTGTCATGGGTAAATATATCTACGAAGGTGAGTTGAAGTATCCCCTTCAGCACTCCTTGGGAACAAACCTATTTTTGAAACTATTTTCCACATATATCAAAGTTTGTGAGTTCTTAGTTCCTATTTATAAGATGAGGGTGTGGATTAGCTATTTGAGGTGGAAAACATAACGAACTTCAGGTCATGTCAATATGTGGCATTGAAATGCTATCATGCTAATTTGTTGTAAACCTCTATGCCAACTCAATATCAAAGTGATTGAAACAATGACTCTTAAATGCCCATTGCTATCAAAATGGCATCAATCTAGACTGGTCCAACTTTTTTGATGAAGGGGAATTAGTCAAGGACAAAGTAGGGGATTTTTGTTTACTTGCACCTTTGGAATGACTAAGAGGGGATGAGTGGGAGGGACGAGTTCGTTGGAGGTACCTAAATACTGAGCAAATTTAACGAAATTCATCAAGGTTTCTTTTCCTAAAATTGAATAAGTTATTAGGGGTCTTATTAGAAGTTGGAAGGGGATTAGAAGTTCTGTGTGAAGGCTTTTCTTGTACACTAGGAATGAATTATGAAATTTGAATGTGTTGAAAGTAGGCGTAACTAACAGTGACCCTATATTCATTGAATAGAGGGTGTACATTTAAGGCAAGAATTGATAGGGGTTGATTTTAGAAAGGTGTGAGTTTTAGGTGTAGTAACCTTACTAGTTCTTTCTAATAGTTTTATATTTGTCAATGTTTTTCTTTTTGATATCTCTTTGACATTTATAGGTATAATTTTTTGTGGAATGTCACTTGTATTCTATCCAATTTTTAACCTTAGAATGATGAGTTTGTCACA